>SJYT01001239.1:322651-510058 GCA_006410635.1 Cephalophus harveyi | reverse complement strand
ACTTGACTTCACATTCCAAGATGTCTGGCTCTAGATTAGTGATCACATCATCATGATTATCTGGGTCGTGAAGATCTTTTTTGTACAGTTCTTCTGTGTATTCTTGCCACCTCTTCTTAATATCTTCTGCTTCTGTTAGGTCCATACCATTTCTGTCCTTTATCGAGCCCATCCTTGCATGAAATGTTCCCTTGGTATCTCTAATTTTCTTGAAGAGATCTCTAGTCTTTCCCATTCTGTTTTTTTCCTCTATTTCTTTGCATTGATCGCTGAAGAAGGCTTTTTATCTCTTCTTGCTATTCTTTGGAACTCTCCGGCGTACTACACGCGGTCTGCTGCGAGAGCCGGGCCGGCGCACTACGCGCGCGGCCGGGAAGAGCTGCCCCACGTCCGAGGTCGGGGACAGCAGCCTAGAGTGCCAGGCTGCGACGGCGCAGGAACGGCCGAGAGGAGCTACCCTGTGCTGAGGTCAGTGGCGGCCCCGGAGGAGACACCCGGCGTCCGAGGTCAGGGCGGCAGCTGGGTGGAGCTACCCCGCATCCGAGGTCAGTGGCGGCCGGGAGGAGACACCCCGTGTCCGAGGTCAGGGGCGGCCGGGAGGCGACACCCCGCGTCCGAGGTCAGGGCGGCGGCCGGGAAGAGCTGCCCGACGTCTGAGGCCAGTGACGGCCGGGAGAAGACACCCGGCGTCCGAGGTCAGGGCGGCAGCTGGGTGGAGCCACCGCGCATCCGAGGCCAGTGGCGGCCGGGGGGAGACACCCCGCGTCCGAGGTCAGGGGCGTCTGAGGTCAGGGTGGCAGCTGGGTGGAGCCACCCCGCATCCGAGGCCAGTGGCGGCTGGGGGCAGACACCCCGTGTGGTCCGAGGTCAGGGCGGCGGCCGGGAGGAGCTGCCCCACTTCCGAGGCCAGTGGCGGCCGGGGGGAAACACCCCGCATCCGAGGTCAGGGGCAGTCGGGAGAAGCCACCTCGAGCTAGAGGCCAGGGGCGGTGACCCCGGGGAGCCACCACAAGCCCGAGGCCAGGGGTGGCAGCTGGGAGGGGCCACCTCGAGCCCGGAGCCAAGGGCGGTGACCCTGAGCCTGAGCCCGAGGCCAGAGGCGGCAGCTGGGAGGAGCCACCCACGCCCGAGGCCAGGGCCGGCAGCAGGGAGGAGCAACCCAAGGATCAGCAGGAGGGCCTAGAGGATCTATCCCACGTTGAAGGTCAGGAACAGCCCCTCGTCCAAGGTAAGGAGCCGCGGCTGTGCTTTGCTGAAGCAGCCGTGAAGAGATGCCCCACACCCAAGGTAAGAGAAACCCAAGTAAGATGATAGGTGGTGCAAGAGGGCATCAGAGGGCAGACATACTGAAACCATACTCACAGAAAACTAGTCAATCTAATCACACTAGGACCACAGCCTTGTCTAACTCAATGAAACCAAGCCATGCCTGCAGGGCAACCCAAGGCGGGCGGGTCATGGTGGAGAGGGCTGACAGAACGTGGTCCACTGGAGAAGGGAATGGCAAGCCACTTCAGTATTCTTGCCTTGAGAACCCCATGAACAGTATGAACAGGCAAAATGATAGGATATCAAAAGAGGAACTCCCCAGGTCATTAGGTGCCCAATATGCTACTGGAGATCAGTGGAGCAATAAGTCCAGAAAGAATGAAGGGATGGAGCCAAAGCGAAAACAATACCCAGTTGTGCATGTGACTGGTGATAGAAGCAAGATCCGATGCTGTAAAGAGCAATACTGCATAGGAACCTGGAATGTCAGGTCCATGAATCAAGGCAAATTGGAAGTGGTCAAACAAGAGATGACAAGGGTGAACGTCGACATTCTAGGAATCAGCGAACTAAAATGGACTGGAATGGGTGAATTTAACTCAGATGACCATTATATCTACTACTGCGGGCAGGAATCCCTCAGAAGAAATGGAGTAGCCATCATGGTCAACAAAAGAGTCCGAAATGCAGTACTTGGATGCAATCTCAAAAACGACAGAATGATCTCTGTTCGTCTCCAAGGAAAACCATTCAATATCACAGTTATCCAAGTCTATGCCCCAACCAGTAATGCTGAAGAAGCTGAAGTTGAACGGTTTTATGAAGACCTACAAGATCTTTTAGAACTAACACCCAAAAAAGATGTCCTTTTCATTATAGGGGACTGGAATGCTAAAGTAGGAAGTCAAGAAACACCTGGAGTAACAGGCAAATTTGGCCTTGGAATGCGGAATGAAGCAGGGCAAAGACTAATAGAGTTTTGCCAAGAAAATGCACTGGTCATAGCAAACACCCTCTTCCAACAACACAAGAGAAGACTCTACACGTGGACATCACCAGATGGTCAACACCGAAATCAGATTGATTATATTCTGTGCAGCCAAAGATGGAGAAGCTCTATCCAGTCAACAAAAACAAGACCAGGAGCTGACTGTGGCTCAGATCATGAACTCCTTATTGCCAAATTCAGACTCAAATTGAAGAAAGTAGGGAAAGCCACTAGACCATTCAGGTATGACCTAAATCAAACCTCTTATGATTATACAGTGGAAGTGAGGAATAGATTTAAGGGCCTAGATCTGATAGATAGAGTGCCTGAAGAACTATGGAATGAGGTTCGTGACATTGTACGGGAGACAGGGATCAAGACCATTCCCATGGAAAAGAAATGCAAAAAAGCAAAATGGCTGTCTGGGGAGGCCTTACAAATAGCTGTGAAAAGAAGAGAGGCAAAAAGCAAAGGAGACAAGGAAAGATATAAAAATAGCCTTTAGGGTATGTAAAAAATTCCTAATTTGGATTCCATGAAATGATAATGTAGATTATTGAAGGAAAAAAAAAAAAAAAGGTCCCAGATTCAGAAAAGAATGACAGTCTGCATACTATAACATCTTCTGAGAGATTTGTATTTTACATCAATATGTTAAAGAATGAGAAATTCTGCAGTCTCATTTTAATTGTGTAATCTAAGTATGGTAGTCATTAGGACTGTTTACAAATATCCAAGTTTTCCTTCCCATCCCCAGGCACATAGTAAGTTTTCTTTCCTCACATTTGCAATTAGACGTGGTCCTATGACTTGCTCTGGACAAAAAAGTGTGAATGAAGTGCCACGCAGCCTTTCTTGGGGGAACCATGAAAGTCACCCTTCCCTCCTTGGCCACAGCAGAAGCGTGACTTAGACAGAACTTCATCTGTCTGTCGCTGAGTAACAACAGAGAGCAGCGTCCCCCCTCCGCCAGGGTTCTGGACACGGTTCACATGACTGAGAAATCAATTTTTCGTTGTTCTAAGCCAGATTTTGTGGTTGTTGCTGCAACATAACTTGGCCTAGCTTGTGTCATACAAGATTTTTTTTTTGTTGGGGGGAGGTGGGGGGGAAGCCATACTATAAGAAAATCCTGAGGTATATGACATGGGTTAATAGTTAGATTGCAAATATTAAGAAAACTGTTAGAATATTAGTAGAATCTGAAAGGATAGAACAATGTTTTGCAATATCAATACCTATAGGACTAGTAATACCAGGAATCCCTATCAGTAAGATATTCTGGAAAATGCTGATCCAGGACAGTTTACTGCAATCCTTTCCTTTTTCTGCATGTATGTTATTGCCAAAACAAGTTACTGGCTAAGTAAGTAAATAAATAGATAAATATACAATAAAATATTAAATGAATGGGAAATAATCATTCAATATTTCTTTCATAAGCTATTTATTTTTATGTCTTCTACTATTTACTCAAAGTGCAGTACTCTTCCTTCCTTACAGTCTTGTTTGTCCTGTCTTATTCTTCGCAGTTGAGTTCAAATAGCACCTTTTCAATAAAGCCTTACCAGATCCAACCATTCATGATTAATTAATTTTGGATTGTACTTCATATCTAGCATTTACCACCTTCTGCCTAATAATATGGTTCGTTGGCATAAGTATCTCATTCCCATCAGATTCTACTCTCCTTTAAGCTTCATGCTCTATCTTATTCATCTTAATATTTTCTATAAGACTTAGCATAGGATTTTACACTTGAACTCAGTCACTAACATTCACAGAGCAGGATTATGTGAAGTAATGATATATTTATTAACAATAACAACAATAATAACTAAGTAAAAGTTATTCATTTGTATTAAATAAAATAAACTTCCTTAGCATTGGCAATGACAGAAACAGTAATAAGATGCTTATGCAATTATCAATTTAATTTTCATATTGTATCTTTGTGGTGTGTGTGTGCATGTTAAGTCATTTCAGTGGTGTCCGACTCTGTGTGACCCCATGCATTGTAACCCTCCCGGCACCTTTGTCCATGGGATTCTCCAAGCAATAATATTGAGGTGGGTTGTCATGCTCTCCTCCAGGGGATCTTCCTGACTCAGGCCTTGAACCTGCATCTCTTAACTCTCCTGCATCGGCAGGCGGGTTCTTTTCTATCAGCACCACCTGGGAAGCCAATCTATGTGGTATGTACTGTTATTCTCATTTTATAGACAGGAAAATTGATACTGAAAGAGATTAAGTAACTTGACCAAGTTCACACATCCAATAAGCTACTTCCGTATTCAGCAAATGTCACCTCGCTACCAGTTTCAGGTACAGAAATTTAGATATTTACAGTTACACATGCTGTATCGACACTTGCCAGCAATCTGTTTTCCAGTTTAGGGTAGTCAGCCCCGTAGTTTGGTAGATTTAGCTTAGAATGACACAAAAATAGGATTTGGGCTGCAGATAAAGAAAGGAATAGAGAGAAATTGTAAAAGACAAAGGAGCATACTCTGTAGAAACAGATAATAAGGCCGTGATAGCCACCGCTCGCCCTTCCCCTCTCATAAATATGGAGGAGGGGCAAAGAGCAGCAGAAGAGGGAATAGAGGGAGGAAAGAGAGGGTGTGTGGTATGTGCTGCACATCATCCTGGGCCAGAGATGAGGGTGAAGCTCAGTGAGCCCCTGGCTTCAAAACCTTAGAGATACTGGTGGGGGAAATATTCAAATAGTATCTTTGGATATTCAATATCAAAAGAACTAAGATAAGCTGCAGATTATTTTTTAATAAAAGTAGCTTTGAATGTTGTCTTTGTCTCTTATCCTTCTTATTTGCTGTATTCTTTGGAAACCCTGCTATTAGCATTAATTGAAAGAAAGCACCCAGTGTGCTTAAATCTTTGTCAGGGGAAAAAAAGGCTCCACCGATCAAAGAACCAAAATTATGCTCTGATGAAAAAATAATCCTATTTCTGTGACTTGCCACAAGTGATTTCTTTGTGGACCAAACTGACAATCCCATTCACACATAACAGTTGCTGCTCAAAGTTATTGTGTTACAGCAAATGTTTAATGAATGCTTACTATGTGCTAGCTCAGGTCAAGCATTGTAGGGACCATGAGAACCAAAGAAAAAGTATCCCTTCCCTCTGAGAGTGTGGAAAGATAAAATGCAGACATCTGATACCTTTGAGACAGTACGGGTAGCACAGGATATATTGCTGTTGTTTAGTCACCAAGTCATATCTCATCTCTTGTGACCCCATGGACTGTATTTCACAAGGCTCCTCTGTCCATGGAATTCTCCAGGCAAGAATGCAGGAATGGGTTGCCATTTCCTTCTCCAGGGGATCTTCCAGGGATTGAACCTGAGTCCCCCACATTGGCAGGCAGATTCTTTAACACTGAACCATCTGGGAAGCCCATGGAATACATATGGAATCTCAAAAGAGAGCAGAGTAAGTTGGTCCAAAGTAATGTTGGTATAGTTAATGTGGGAAGATCCACAAGAGCAAATACAAAACTATAAATGAGAGATTATCAGCATGGGCAGAGAAACTTCAGTTTATTTTTTAAAAAAGAAAATTAAACTACAAGCCATACATACAAGAGCCAACTTATTGGAAAAGACCCCAGTGCTGGGAAAGGAGAAGAGGGCAACAGAGGCTAAGATGGTTGGATGACATCATCACCTCAATGGACATGAGTTTGAGCAAACTCCAGGAGACAGTGAAGGACAGGGAGGCCTGGCATTCTGCAGTTCATGGGGTTACAAAAAGTCAGACATGGTTTAGGGACTGAACAACAACAAGCCACTCATGCTACAGTGCAAAATATTGACTCTCCATTCATATCCAAGGTTTTCTCCTGTTTCCCACAGAAAGTGCATAGATCCAGGAGGAATGGAGAAAGGGAATTTAGATATGAAAGGTAAGCCTTATTAACAAGCATTGCTTCCTCAGGCCCAGTTGATGTCCCATTCCAGAATGTATGGCTTTGGGTGACTGACCACATCATTGTAGTTATCTGGCCAATTAAGATCTTTTTTTTTTTAATTTTTATTTTTACTTTATTTTACTTTACAATACTGTATTGGTTTTGCCATACATTGACATGAATCTGCCACGGGTGTACATGAGTTCCCAATCCTGAACCCCCCTCCCACCTCCCACCCCACATCATCTCTCTGGATCATCTCCGTGCACCAGCCCCAAGCATCCTGTATCCTGTACCGAACATAGACTGGCAATTCGTTTCTTACATGATAGTATACATGTTTCAATGCCATTCTCCCACATCATCCCACCCTCTCCCTCTCCCACAGAGTCCAAAATTCCATTCTATACATCTGTGTCTCTTTTGCTGTCTCGCATACAGGGTTATCATTATCATCTTCCTAAATTCCATAAATAAAAGAAATACAAATTGGAAAAGAAGTAAAACTCTCACTGTTTGCAGATGACATGATCCTCTATGTAGAAAACCCTAAAGACTCCACCAGAAAATTACTAGAGCTAATCAATGAATATAGTAAAGTTGCAGGATATAAAATCAACACACAGAAATCCCTTGCATTCCTATACACTAATGAGATCTTTTTTGTAAAGTTCTTCCATGCATTCTTTCTATCTCTTTTAGATCTCTTCAGTGTCTACTAGATCTCTACTGTTTCTGTCTTTTATTGTGCCCATTTTTGGATGAAATATTCCCTTGATACTTCCAGTTTTCCTGAAGAGATCTCTAGTCTTTCCCCTTCTGTTGTTTTCCTCAATTTTTATGCACTGTTCATTGAAGAAGGCTTTTTTATCTCTCTTTGCTATTCTTTGGAACTCTCTGTTCAGTTGGATGGAGAAGGCAATGGCACCCCACTCCAGTACTCTTGCCTGGAAAATCCCATGGATGGAGGAGCCTGATGGGCTGCAGTCCATGGGCTTGCTAGGAGTTGGGCACAACTGAATGACTTCACTTTCAATTTTCACTTTCATGCATTGGAGAAGGAATTGGCAACCCGCTCCAGTATTCTTGCCTGGAGACTCCCAGGGATGGGGGAGCCTGGTGGGCTGCTGTCTATGGGGCCGCACAGAGTCGGACACGACTGGAGCAACTTAGCAGCAGCAGCAGCAGCAGCAGTTCAGTTGGATGTACCTTTGGAAGGATTGATGCTGAAGCTGAAGCTCCAGTATTTTGGTCACTTGATGCATACAGCTGACTCATTGGGAAAGTCACTGATGCTGGGAAAGATTGAGGGCAAGAGGAAAAGGGGGCATTTGAGGGTGAGATGGTTGATGGCATGGCATCATCAATGCAATGGGCATGAACTTGGGCAAACTCTGAGAGATGGTGAGGGACAGGGAGGTCCGGAGTGCTGCAATCCATGAGATTGCAAAGAGTCGGACATGACTGTGCAACTGAACAACAACAAGGTAAGCCCGGGTATGCCTTATCCAAAGTTTATGAATCTCATTTTATAGATATAACTTGGTTTCAAGGATATTAGTGAGTTTGTCATTTATTACACAGATGAACAAGCTGAAATTCAAGCAGAGACCATCAAAGCCCTAAAACTGTTTTGTTTTGTTTATTTTTCTCTACATTACTCAGCTTTTCCTGACATAGTCAGGGAAATGGCTAAGATCGTATGCAGGAAAGACAGAATAGTATACAGCTACTAAGCTGTCCCATCTGGATTCTCGTGATCTCTCTGAGTAGCCCAAAGGGCTCTCACATCTACATGGTGACATCAGTTTTCTCCTTTGGCCATTTTACCCTGGTAACTCTCTCCTTGCAGCCAAGATTGACCAGGCCAGAAATGGCACAGGATTGTGTTTGGGACAATCAGTGACCTTTTTCTCTATTTCATCTTTTGACTCTACTTGATTTCCTCAGAGATGTTTAGCCCTTGAACCAAACTGAGTAAGAAAAAGAAAGTCAGTCAAAGTGACAGGCCTTTATTATATAACTAGGAACAGTCAGCTCTATGTCTTAGTAAAAGTCTATCTGTAGATAGAAAATACAGACTAGAAAGAGACTCAGAACCCCTGGAGTCCCAGCTGTGTCCCTGACCTGGACACCATGAAACACTCCATCATAAGTATCATGAATTCCCTCTTTCTTCTTAAGCCAAGCTGGTAGATTTCAGTCAAATAAAAATAATTTGACCCAAGATCTTAGTGGATATTATTGGTGAAGTGAGGATACAATATTGAGAAAAGAAAATCAGCTGATAACCAAAGTGATTTAGAGAAATTGGACAAATGGTGAGATACTGAAAGAGTAACATGGTTTAAGAAGTTATGGTCCAAACACAAAATAAGCATCTTTTTCTACCGCACCTATCACATGATGAAAGCTTTTCTGAGCAGGTAGAGTCATTAGAAAATGTGGCTCTAAACTATCAATAGTAGATTATTTGTTGTTGTGCTCATAGAGGGTCTCCCCTGGCTTGAGAGGCAGATGGAATAGATGCTTACCACGGCAGCCAAACAACATAAATGGTGAAGGGTAGCAGAATATTCCATCCCCAAATACACAGTTTTGGACTAAGGATTATTTTGAGCTGAAGGTAATTTCAAAGGGGGCAAGAAAAGCTCTCTGCCCTCCTCCTACTTGCCTAAAGTGAAAGTGAAGTCGCTCAGTCGTGTCTTTCTCTTTGCGACCCCATGGACTGTAGCCTATCAGGCTCCTCCGTCCATGGGATTTTCCAGGCAAGAGTGCTGGAGTGGATTGCCATTGCCTTCTCTTGCCTAAAAGCAGGACATAATTTTGTAAAGTTTTCCAATCCCTCCTTTGAGATACTCTGTGTGCTGTCATGTGTATGAGCAATGCATGTTGATAAACACCTGTTTCTTTTTCTCCTATTGATCTGTTTTATTGTCAATCTAATTCAGAAGACCCCAGTCAGAGAACCTAAAATGGGTAGAGGCAAAGGATTTTAGACACACTTTGAACCATGGTTGAGAAAAATGTGAGCCAGTTATTACACCACTCAGTACCTCAGTCCCTTATTTATAAAAGTGAGTGTATAACTTAATTTAGTTATCATTATGTCATGTAACAAACCTCAAGCTCTTCAGTTTAAAACAAAGAGCATTTATTCTTGCTTCAGTTATGTTGAGGCAGGGGGTAGATGCTCCCCCTCCCCCACCACAGGATGGCTACTCCAAGACAAAAAGAGCAGGACAATGGTGGAAAGAACCTGGGTCCTGCCCAGATTGAAGATAAGAGACCACATATTTCTCATTTTCGAAGTCAGGAGACCTCCCCGACTACACAGTCACAGGAAGACTCCTTGGAGGTCAAAAGAGAAGTGATGCTAAGTTCCCATAGGCTTCTTCAGTAGAATCCATCTTGACCAGGAGATGTGGGTGCACATACAGGAGGATCCTGAGTTATAACAATTATGGACTTTGAATCAGGCAAATCAAAATGATTGACCAAAAGAAACCCGGAAGAAATGCCCCATATAAGTGATTCAAACTGCCACAAACATGCGACTCTGTCTCTGAGCCCACCCATGTGCCTATCCACATGTGTTGTACTCTTTCTCCTCCTAATAAATACTTCACTTATTTCACTACTTTCTGTCTTTGGGAGAATTCTTTATCTGCAAAGCTGAAGAGCCAGGACCTTATCACTAAACAGGGGTCTAGTGGCTAGGATTCAGTGCTGTGACCATCATGACGCAACCTCAGCCTCTCACTGGAAACTGAAGCCCCACTTCAATCTGTGTAGGTCGAGGCCACCTGAGATCAATATGATTCGACTGGATGAGGCTTTTATGGTCTCAAATCCAGTATTTCTTTTGGTTTCAAGTGGACTTGTTTGTGACTCTGGCATTCATGCTCTTGAACCAGTGTGCTATGTAGCTTCACAATCGTAAACTATACAGCCCACAATCTTGTTTTGATTCTCTCACAAATTTTGGATGTGGTCTCTCCTCTTAAGGGCTTCCCAGGTGGCACAGTAGTAAAGAATCCATCTGCCAATGCAGGAGACTCAAGAAATGTGGGTTTGATCCCTGGATCAGGAAGATCCCCTGGAGTAGAAATGGCAACCCACTCCAGTACTCTTGCCTGGAAAATTCCATGGACGGAGGAGCCTGGTGGGCTACAGTCCATGGCGTCACAAAGAATCAGGCACGACTGAGCAGACAGGCACACACACTCCCCTCAAGCAGGCTTTCAGGCTCAGGCATATGGTGGTGACAGGTTTCTAAGCACAAAAGCACAGAAAAGTGCAAAGCCTTTATGTCCTGGACTCAGAACTGCCACGACATCACTCTCATTGCATCCTATTAGCCAATACAAATCACAAGCCCAACTCAAAAAAGACCTCACTCTTAATGGAAGAATCTGCAATGTCATGTTACAAGGGGTGTGGTTTCAGGGAAGGACTATCTAGTGGGAAGGTATTTAATCTCTCACTTGGGGCATGGCAGTGTCTCCTACACAGTATTATAGTGAGGATTAAATGAGTTCAACATAGTGCTAGACTGGTTGTCAGAGCTGCATAAGTTTTCAATTTTATTATTATACTAATGCCCAAAAGGAACCAAATAGAATAGCACATTATTCACCTTCTCAGCATGGAGCAACAATGTTAAAATCATGTTTTTTAAAATTAGATTTTAAAACTTAAGCCAAAGAATGGAGTGATTCTCATTCAATATTTGAAATTATAGGAGAAGATGAGGTCTAATCTCCAGTTTTTTCCTTACAGCCTTTGTTTTAAAGGCCATATTTTGTCTGATATGAGTATCAGGACTCCCACTTTCTTGTTATTTCCATTTGCATGAAATATCTTTTTCCATCATACTGGTCAAAATAGCCATCATTTAAAAGTCTACAACTAGCAAATGCTTGAGAGAGTGTGGAGAAACAGGAACCTTCCTACACTGTTGATGGGAATGTAAATTGGTGCAGCTACAATGAAGACCAACAGTACAGAGGTTCCTCAAAGAACTGAAACTAGAGTTGTTATATGATCCAGCAATTCCACTCCTGAGCATATATCTAGACAAAATTATAATTTAAAAAGATATATGCAACCCTATATTCACAACAGCGTTATTCACAATAGCCAAGACATGGAAACAACCCAAATGTCCATCGACACATGAATGGATAAAGAAAATGTGCTACATATATACAATGGAATACTACTTGGCCATAAAAAGAATGAAATAATCTCATTTGCAGCAACATGATTAGATCTAGAAATTGTCGTGCTGAAAGAAGTCATAAAGAGAAAGACAAATATCATGGTATCATTCATACATGTAATCTAAAAATGTACTTATCTATGAAATACTCATAGACATAGAGAACAAATTATGGTTACCAAGGGCAAGGGACTTGGAAGAGGGACAGAATGGGAGTTTAGGATTTGCAAATGTAAGCTATTATATATTGAAAGGATAAACAAAGTCCTACTGTATAGCACAGGGAACTATATTCAATATTCTGAGATAAATTTGAGAAGGTCATGTATACACTGCTATATTCAAAATGAATAGCCAATAAGAATCTATTGTATAGCACATGGAATTATACTCAATGTTATGTGCCAGCCTAGATGGGAGGGAGGTTTGGGGGAGAATGGATGCATGTATATGTATGGCTGAGTCCCTTTGCTGTTCACCTGAAACTACCACAACATTGTTAATCACTATACAGCATACAAAATAAAAAGGTTAAGTTTGGAAAAAAGAAAAGAGTATGAAAAAATGTATATATATATATAACTGATTTACTTTACTATATGGCAGAAATTAACACATTATAAATAGACCACGCTTGAATTAAGTAAGTTTTTCAAAATCTCCAGTTCCACTTTTGCATTTGGTTTACAGTGACTTTTGTCAGGATATCACAAATGTCCAGACTTCTGTTTTCTCAGTTGAAAAGGGAGGGGCTTGGACTGAATGATTTTAAGTGTCTCCCAACTGTTAACTGTTGATGAATTCTTGAAAGAATTTTCTTCCCTATTTTATTCCAGCAACTAATGGGAAACTCTTCCTATTGAATCAATGGCTTTTAACAAGAGAGAATGCCAGAGGGAAATGGATTGCTGAGAAAAACCAAGAATTTAAAGTGTATTGTCAAAAATAAATTGACCTAAAACAATTTTCTTGAAGTCAAATTGTTGGAAAGGATAAATTGGTCAAAAATATCATCTGATATAGATTTTTCATCTTAGTAATTTCAATGCAATTGAAGAAGATTTGTGAGATTTCATGAGCCATTAAGCTTTTTTGTCATTTTTTTCAGAATTTTTTGAGGGAGGGACAAAGTTTTTCTTTTCTTCCTCATTCTTAATTTATATACAGGCAATTACATCTGTTTTGCTCATTTGTCCAAAAGGTAATTGTTCTAAAATCAATGTTTTCAATCACCAGTTAACATTATTTTGCAGTTTTTTGAATCTTGGTGTAATTTTCATAACTTTTAGTCATACTTTTAACAAAAATTTTACTAGCTATGTAATTTTGCTCATTAAAATGGTTAGATTCATTTTTAACCAGTGATGTTAACTTCATTTACTTAACCCTATTTTGTGTTTTATTTTGGTTGAACATTTCTTGTGCATTTCAGCGGATTTTACAGGGAAGTGTTTTTACTATTCAGTCTTACTGTCAGAATTGAAGCTATAATGAAAAACAGATACAGTCACAATGTGGCTTCTCACATTAAGCTTGGGTTTAAATTTGTCAACCTAACGATGTATGGAAAAATTCCTGATAGCAGATGACTCTGAATCACTGATATTTTCACTAAAGGAAGGGAAGATGAAAACTTTATGCCAGATTTTCTCACTCAGCGAATCCATACATTATTTTGATAATGGAAAGACTTGAAGATAGAAATGAAAAATACAGAATGTTCAAAGTAATCGTAGTGACTAACAAACTTCAACATGACTTCGTTCTTCACAACCACCTTTTATCACATCATGTCTTTAATTCTGCAGATTCCTCAGAATATACACTAATCATAAGACTAATTAAAACAGATGTTAGTTTGTTTCTGGTGAGTTTGTACAAAACCATAAAAGTATTGCTAAATAAGACAAGCAAGTGTGATGGGATGAAAGTCTATCATAAATTGAAAATAAAAGCTCAAAGAACTGGAGAAAAACCACTAAAATTCTGAAAAATGAAAAAATAAAGCATTGATATTCTAAACGCCTTCTCCAATGCTTCAACATTAATAACACATAAACAAAAAATTACAAAAGAAGAGTCATATTAATTATTTTTACCAGTTTGGTTTTAGGCAAATTGTTTTCAAGCAAATAGAAGCAGTGATACACAGCAAGACACTTTAAGTGTGAATGGACGTGAGTCTGAGTGAACTCCGAGAGATGGTGATGAACAGGGAGGCCTGGTGTGCTGCGATTCATGGGATCGCAAGGAGTTGGACACGACTGAGCAACTGAACTGAACTGAGGGCCGGTACAGGTGCTACTTTCAACAAGACAGAATTCGATCTGGATTTTTTGACACAGTCTCTCCCCAGTGCTTCAAATTCTTCTCCTCTGATTCATAGCCTTTCTTTCCTGTTCTGATTTCCCTGTATCTTTCTGATCTTGGGATTCTGATCCCTCACTTCTGCCTTAATTTACATCTACTGAGAGCTAGTTCTCAGCTTTCTGCTTTCATCCTTTTGTATGCCAACTCCTTTTCCTTTTTGAGGAACTAAAATGGGTTAAGATGCTCAGCAAGACTTCTTCTCCTGGTTATTGCTAGTAACCCTCTCTCTACATGAGACTGTTGCTCAGGGGTTCCCTTAGTTCCCTCTGACTCCTGTAATCAAACAAGGATCTAGGGTTCAGTTCAGTCATTCAGTCGTGTCTGACTCTTTGAGACCCCATGGACTGCAGCACGCCAGGCTTCCTTGTCAATCATCAACTCCCGGAGCTTGCTCAAACTCAAGTCCATTGAGTCAGTGATGCCATCCAACCATCTCATCCTCCATCGTGCCCATCTCCTCCTGCATCCATCTTTCCCAGCATCAGGGTCTTTTCCAATGAGTCAGTTCTTTGCATCAGGTAGTCAAAGTTTTGGAGTTTCAGCTTCAACATCAGTCCTTCCAATGAATATTCAGGGCTTATTTCCTTTAGAATTGATCAGTTTGATCTCCTTGCAGTCCAAGGGACTCTCAAGAGTTCTCCAACACCACAGTTCAAAAGCATCAATTCTGCCACACTCATCTTTCTGTATAGCTCAACTCTTGCATCCATACATGACTACTGGAAAACTACAGCTTTGACTAGACGGACCTTTGTCGGTAAAGTAACTTCTCTGCTTTTTAATATGCTGTCTAGGTTGGTCATAGCTTTTCTTCCAAGGAGCAAGTGTCTTTGACTCCAAGATATGTTCCCAGCTTCCTGTGGGGCTGACATTCTTACATTTTCCTCACAGGGTGAGCCAACTAGCAGACATACCTATATTAGATGAAACATCCTTCATGGTCATACCTTATTGGACCATGAGTAAGCTCTTGAAAAAACTGGATCAGATTTCTAGAATTTTAAAGACTATTGTAGTCTTTTTAAATGGCTAAAAATGTACTATCAAGTCAGATGCTAAGGAGAAGAAGGCATTTTCCATTATGTCAACCAGTAAATCAGAGAAAGCCAGGGTTTAAAAAAAATTTTTTTTACCATAGAAAGGTATTAAATTCCTTATTAAGCTGTATTCTTTCACCAAAAATCAATGGTGAACAGTTTGACATTTATTGTTACCCACCAGAGGCCGATTCTCATCCAATAGTGCATGGTATGTGCCCATCCATAACTTAGTAACATTTTCTGGTTTAATAAATCCATGCACAGATTTGTTACCAGACAAGTTTAATTATCTACAATCATTTATCTTCCTTTTTTAATTGTGACAAAATTCACAGAATAGAAAAGTTATCATCTTAACCATTTTAAGTGTACAATTCAGTAGTGTTAAGTACATTCACATTGCTATGGAGCCAACCTCCAGAACTCTTTTCATGTTGCAAAATGGAAACTTCATACCCATTAAACAGCAACTCCCTGTCCTTCCCA
This sequence comes from Cephalophus harveyi, assembly GCA_006410635.1. Lineage (NCBI taxonomy): Eukaryota > Metazoa > Chordata > Mammalia > Artiodactyla > Bovidae > Cephalophus > Cephalophus harveyi. The sequence continues at coordinate 494,747 of SJYT01001239.1, read as the reverse complement.
TCCACCAACCCTGGCAACACCATTTTACTTTCTGCCTCTATGAATTTGACTGCTGTAGGTAACTTATATAAGTGGGAGCATTCAGTCTTTTTTTTTGACTGGCTTATTTCACTTAGCATAATGTTCTTAAGGTTCCTCCATGTTGTACCATGTCAGAATCCCCTTCCATTTTAAGGCTGAATAATATTATATTGTTTGTATGTACTGATACTATACCATATTTTGTTTATCCCTTTATCTGTCAATAGACACAGGTTTCTTCTGGCTATTGTGAATAATGCTGCTATGAACTTGGTGTACAAATAGAAAAGTTTTTAAATAGAGATAATAAAAAATGCACAAAAAACTAGAAACAATAGACAAAGAGAGGTTTCTTATACCTTTTCTGTTCCTGGTTCTCATTATCTATTAAGATCCACATGCATTTCTGTTTTTGGTTATATAAGTCACCACTGTATCCTTACACAGTAAATTTTCCTTTTTAGTTTAAGATGGCTAAGGCTACTTTCTGTTATTGACAGTCAAAAGGTCCTGACTAATATATGAAGACAAGTTCAAGTCATGAAAACCATCCCTTTTATTCTGTAAATAAGAAATAGGAGAAAATTTCAGTTTCAACAAAGGAATTAAAAACTCCAAGTATCAGTATGAGTCAAAACATCTGAGAACTTCCAGACCTTTAGCAAACAGCTGAGAAATAGAGGAAACATTTCTAGATGAAACCTAGGATGGAAGGTCAATGAAATTTTAGATTGGATTATTAGTTTTTGTTATGTTTTTGTTTTAATGTTTTTGCTGTCTCTCTACAGAGCCTGAATGGTCCAAAATGGATGGAATTTTCTGTGAATAGTTTGTCTTTCATGAGCTTCACAGATAAATGAACCATCAAGGGAAAAATAGATAATGTTATCACTTTATCAAGTTCAAAATATCTCTCCCAAATATTTATTGTATGCCTCAACATTTTTCAGTCTTTTAGTTTCATGGATTTTGAAATTGCTTCTATAAAAGTTGAGATAATAATACATATCGCTAGTGTGCATGGTGTCCAAAAGAAGAGAGGCTGTCATCTCACATCTCATAGAAACAGCTGAAACCAACACAAATTCTAACATAGACTTTCCCTTAGTCCTGCCTTGTGGTTTTGATAGCTGCATTAGCTTGGAAATTTCATTGAGCCTGAAAAATGCTGAGTGATGTTCTCTTCCCCCAAAATGGCAGTGAATATTCTTCTTCAAAAGAAAATTAATTTCTATATTTATTTGGCACAGTCTTCTACCCATTTTCTTCAAAGTAATTTCAGTATGCATACCTTAACTCCCAGCCCCCATGAAATCCTTTGTGTTTCTCTCTTCCTTTCCCATCACTCTTCTCACTAATTTTCTCAGGTGACCTGCTTCTTTTTCTCATCATACTTTGGACATGTATTTTCTTTAGCTTTTCTTTCTTCTCTTTTTCTTTTTAATAATGTTTGGATAGTTTCCTTTTAAAGACTTGATTTCTAAGAGACAGTGCTAACAAAAGTATATACGATGAAGAGGAGAAAGAGATAATTTCAGTATTTCTAAGTGCTCGCACTGGTATTCTCCCTCTGTGCTGAGGCATAGCAGCCTGAATTTATGCCATGTCTAGAATTTTGTATTGAGAAAGTATAAAGACCTATAGAATAGCCTCCTACAAGCCTCCCTGAGAAGTCTACACATCAGCATAATTGAGCAGCCAATTCATACATTAGAAAAGAAATTAGCACTTAAGTAATTTAAACAACTAGGAGGACTAGACCCTTGCCAGCTTTCTTCAAGTTGGACTTTGACTAAATTTTTTATATTAAATCAATGTTGGAAAATACAAGAATAAAATCTTCTGTTAAGTGACTTTCCCCCAAAATACCTACTAAGGAATTATTAAGTTTAAATCTATCTTTGGCTTTATACAGTTTACTTTATTCAACAATAAAATGCCCTACTTAGTTATATAAATATATATATATATATATATGTGTGTGTGTGTGTGTGTGTATTCAAGCTCTCTGAAGACCAGAAAAAAAAAAATGTTGTATAGATTTAAAAAAACAGCAGCCTAAACAAAAGCAAAATAAACAAATGGGACTACATCAAACTAAAAAGTTTCAGCTGAGCAAAGGAAGCCATCAACAAAATGAAAAGGCAACCTACCCAAAAGACTAAAAAATTTGCAAACCATGTATTCAATAAAGTGTTAACATTAAAAATATACAAAAAACTCATGCAAATTAATAACATAACCCATTTCAAAATGGGTAAAGGACCAAGAGAGACATTTTTCTAAAGAAGATGTAATAAATGGCCAACAAACACATGCAAAGGTGTTCAACATTACTAATCATCAAGGAAGCACAAATTAAAGTTAACAATGAGATACCACCTCATACCTGCTAGGAAGTCTATTATGAAAAGACAAAAGATGACACATGCTGTCAAGGATGTGGAGAAAAGAGAGCTCCTGTACCCTATCGGTACAGCCATTATTAAAAAATAATGAGGTTAAATAATGCAGTTCCTCAAGAACTTAAAAATAGTACTGTCATCTGATCCAGCAACGCTACATTTGGGTGTGTGTATTTCCAAAGGAAACAAAACCATTATCTCAAAGAAATAGCTGTAATTCCATTATCACTGCAACGTTACTTGCGATAGCCAAAATATAGAAACAATCTAAGTGTCCATCGGCTGACAAATGGAAAAAGAAAATGTGATACATATATCAAAACTTCAAGCCTACACAATGGAATACTAGTCACCTTTTAAAAAGGAAATCTTGTCATGTGACAACATGAAAGAACCTGGGGGACATTATGCTAAGTGAAATAAGTCAGATAAAGAAAGATAAATACTGCATGGTTTCACTTACATGTATAATGTAAAAACAAAAAACAGTCAAACTCATAGAAACAGAGAATAGAAAAGTAGTTGCCAGGGGCTGGGACATGAATGTGGGGGGAAAGTGAGGAGAGATTGATAAAAGGGTACAAACTTTCAGTTATGTGATGAATAAGTTCTAAGGAGCGAATGTATACCATGGTGACTATAGTTGAAAATAGTATATTATATAATTAAAATTTGCTGAGAGTAGAATATAAATGTTCTCATCAAAAAGAAAGAGATATCTGCCTAACAAAAGCAATTTTAATGACTTCCAGCAGCTTCCAAGTTGAGCGGTCATTTAATGGCAAAAGCATTTAGAAAAAATAAAATAAAGCAAATACCTCTATAATATAACTGCAGTTATTTTCTAGGGTTTCATTTGTTTCTTTTTAAACAAAAATTGAGATTTGTGAGTAGTACTTTACAGTTTAAAAATCAAGAAGCAAAATTTAATCAGTAAGAAAATTGAAAAATATTTCTTTGTGCACCTTCATTAATGATTAGGCATAAGACTATCCTTACAGAGCATAAAGAAGCATATTTCCTGGGATTGATATACTTTATTCTCTTAGAGATCTTCTCTGACTGGATTATGTGTATACCTAAGGGTACCTGGTTGTGTATTGGGTGCATGATGCCATTTCTGTGCAGCATATCTTTCTAAAGTAACAATTTTATCTGATACTTTGCAGGGAGAGTAAACTGAGTAATTAAATAGTAAGTAATTGAAAACTTTATACTAAAGCATATATAGAAAAATTATAGTGCAAAATGCTCCCAAAATTTCATGAAAAAGTTTGAGGCTTCAAATAAATTTCATCCATGGTTGACAGTGTAATCTATTTCCCCAAAGAGCAGAAGGAACAAGGAAGCTACTTAGATGGCTTAGATCATGTTTGTTCTCCTTAGAGCTACTTTGGGAGAAATGTTTACAGTACCATTTCTCTAGAAGATTCTTTATTTCTCCCATACCTCTGTATCCTGCTTTTTACATAATATGATAATTGGAAGAGTAGAAAGATGATGCCAAGTAAGGTTGTTTTCCATGATTTAAGAACAAGTGCAGTAACCCATTCTAAATTTTGGCAAGGCCCATTAGTTCTTTTTGGATAGTTTCTGAGGCTGGAGGCTGGTGAAAATATCTCCAACCCCATCTCTATTCTGTTGAGTTGGTCCTGAATCCCAACCATTGTTCCCTAGGGCTGTGGGTAATGCCAGACAATCAGTTCAGCCTGCACCATTAACCTCCAGGGATTAGTAGCTCTCTGTGCAACTGAATGTTCCCAGATTAGTCCCTGCGGTGAACCACCTGCCAGGACTCAGCACATGACAGGCAAGCTAAGAAGCTAGTAAAAGATTTAAAGCTCAAACTTGGACTGAGCAATCAGGATATTTTTCTTCTACAATTTATAGCTACTGTGTCATGACCTAATTTTTCATTCCTGTTTTTTTTTTTTCTTTAAATCTTGTAGCCTGATTTACCTGATAGATTTTTTTTTTCACAAAAATTAATGGAAGTAATTTCAATTTTTTTGTATCATACAATTGGAAAGCATACTGCAATCCAACATATTTTTTAAACTTTCATTAAGTTCCCATTGTGAACACTTGATATGTATTGAAATAGGAGTTCCTGTCCTCAAGCATGTAGGGACTAGCCTTTTTTGTATATGATGTAGACACTCTACCAGTAATAGGAAAGCCTGCAGGGAGCTCCAGCTCTATACAGAATTTACCCAAAGTGTACAGATCATAAAACCCAGGTTTGGCTTGCCATATTTAGTGTATTGATGTACATAGAGTGGCATAAGGTTATTGCTTTGCATGTTTCAAAGGAGATACATGTTTTGTTATTAAAGAAGTTACACTTTACACTAAGGAACATATGCACTCTGCTTCTACCTGAAACAACCAAAAATAAACAGGCAAAATATATGATGAAACAGTTTTCGGGACTCTGGATACCAGCCAAGAAAGGGCAGTAAATCCTGAGATAGGAAGCAAGGAAGGTGTTTTGATTTCCCCAGCTTACTGCCTGAAGCACTGTAAGTTTACAGCACACAGAAAGAAATCTCAGGAAAAGCCCTTCAACTCTCCAAGTTGTGTAGGTAGAGCTGAAAATATGGGGAGAGCAACATGGTTAGATTTTGCCAAATAGAATCTTGGAGAAGAGAGAGCTAGCTACACAGAGACAAAATTTCAGAGACTTCAGAGGGTCCTTCTCAGATATTGAGCAGAGTACTTACTGACCATGTGTAAGAGAAAAAACCCCAAAGCTGGTTAGAACCGTCTCAGAGGAATAGAGAGACCCATGCTCAGTGTTCACACTGGAAGAGGAATAGTGCATATTGCCATAACCTAGAAAAGAAAACCTTACATTTCATGGCATGCTGGCAGACTGCTCAGAAGGATCTTGCCTCAGCAGTAGGAAATAATTAGCCCTAGACTAAAAACTGCTCTATCCCTACATCCAGTGGGCTATAAATCTTTTAAAAACCTTAAAAATAAAACCTAATGGATCAAACTATCTTTTGGTAGCCAAACTTATTTAAGAATAAAGCCCACTTATGAATAATTCTAGGAATACAAAAATATTCAGGAGTAAACAAAAAAATAGTCATATCATCTTGCATCCAATCTTAGATTATTAGACAAGAGGAAGAACAATAAAATCCATACTGAAGACAAAAATCAATAAAGACTAATCTAAAGTCAATAGATAATAGGATTAGCAAGTAATGATATTAAAACTGTAATTAAAGCTACATTCCAGATGTTTATAAATATACAAATTTGACTTCTAAAGATAAAAACTATAACATTTGATCTGAACAATACTGTGGATGAAATTAATTTCAGACTAGATATTGAAGAAGAAAATATTCATGAACTTGAAGATATAGCAATAGAAACCAAGAAAAACATGACAATATCAGTGGTTGGTGCAACAACTTCTAGAATGTTATTGGGCCTCCCAGAACACAATAAAATATTTGAAGAAATAATCGTTAGAATTTTTTCAAAGTAATTTTTTTTTAAGCCTATAAATCTTTAGATTCAAGAAGTTCTATCTATGTATCCCAAAAATAAGACATTTGAAGAAAACCATTTAAAAGTTATTCATAGCAATAGCACAATAGCGCAGTGAAAGTCATTTAGTCGTGTCTGACTCTGCGACCCCATGGACCATGCAGTCCATGGAAGTCTCCAGGCCAAAATATTGGAGTGGGTAGTTGTTCCCTTCTCCAGGGGATCTTCCCAAACCAGGGATAGAATCCAGGTTTCCTGAATTGCAGGTGGATTCTTTTACCAGCTGAGCCACTAGGGAAGCCCAAGAATATTGGAGTGGTAGCCTATACCTTCTCCAACTTATCTTCCCGACCCAAGAATCGAACTGGAGTCTCCTGAATTGAAGGCGGATTCTTTACCAACTGAGCTATCATAATAAAGTTATTCATAATAAAATTATACAAGAAACTTGACAAAAATATCTTAATAGTAACTAGTGAAAAAACATACCTTACATACTGAGAAAGAAAAGGATAATGGCAGTTTGCGTTTTGAAAGTTTATAACAAGTATTAATAAACTACTTTATTAACATAATTAATTAGTGGTAGCATACAACAGCATAGGGGAACAGTAACCCAGGGTAAATAGAAGTATGCTGATATAAATTCTTAGGCATGAAGTATAATCTCACTTGTAGGTATATTAAAGATATGTGATACAGAGTTATGACTATGAGCCAACATAGGAGATAAAATAAAATAAAGATATTCATTTCTAAAAGAAGGCTGAAAATGAAAAAATAAATAACAAAGGGAACAAATAAAAATCAAATAGTACACAATAAATTTAAACCTAACCATATCAATAACCACATTACAATAGTCAAGAGGCAGACATTGTCAAATTAGGGGAAAAAAATGAAGAGAAGGGAGTACTTCCCAACTCACTCAATGAGAACAGCATTATTCTGATACCAAACTCAGACAAACATTAGAAACAATTACAAAGCAATATTTCTTTTGAGGGGCTTTTCAGGTGGCTCAGTGATAAATGGTCCACGGGCTAAGACCCCCAGCTTCCAAATCAGGCGGCTCAAGTTCAATCTCTGGTCAGAGAACTAGATCTCATATGCCGCGGCTAAGAGTTTGCATGCTGCAACCAAGACCTGGCAAAGCCAAATAAATAAATATTTTTCAAAAAGTTAAACAATATGATCACTATAGATGAGGAAAAATCATTTAACGACACCCAGGAAACATACCTAATAAATGGTATCAGCAAACTAAGAATCGAGTAATACTTTTAAAAACTTTTTGAAGAACAAAAGCATACTGTTAACTTCATACTTAATGCTGAAAGATAAAATTATTTCTCCCTAAAATCAGAAACCAGACAAGGTTATCCATTCTCAATACTTCTATTCAACAAGGAGTTTGGAAGTCCTAGGTAGTGGAATAAGGTAAGAAAAGAAGATTGAAAAGATCAGAAAGGAGGATAAAAGCTTTCCTTGTTTATAGATGACACCAGAAAATACTATGTTGGAAATATTATGTTCCAATACTAGTTGGAAAATACTATGAGATTTACATCTAAGCTGCTAGAACTAATAAGTGAGTTTGATGATTTTGGAGTCTACAAGATCAAACTAAAATATCATTTATAACTATCAGAAATTAAAAATAAAATATTGTTTATTGATATAACATTATAAACATACAAAGGGATAAATCTGACAACAAAATATGCAACATTTGACAGTGGAAACCACAAAACTTTGCCAAAACAAATTAAAAATCTAAATAAATGTTTATGGATCAGAAGGTTCAGTATTAGCATGATACCGTGCCTATGTGCTCAGTTGCTTCAGTCATGTTTGACTCTGTGTGACCCTATGGACTGTAGCCCATCAGGTTCCTCTGTACATGAGATTCTCTTGGCAAGAATAGTGGACTGGGTTGCTATGCCCTCCTCTAGGGGATCTTCCCAATCCAGGGATCGAGCCCCACATCTTTTATGTCTCCTGCTTGTCAGGCAGGTTCTTTACCACTAACACCACCTGGGAAGCCCTACAATGATATCAAGTCCCTCCAAAATGATCTCAAAATTCAAAGCATCCTTTGCACTATAGAAGGATTTTTTTTTTTAGAACTTGAGAAACTGATTCTATAAATCATATTAAAATGTAAATGAGTTATGATAGGTAAAACATCTTTGAAAAAGAACTACATTAGAGAGTTAACACTATCTGATTTCAAGACTTATAAAGTATTACAGTAATAAAAACAGTATGGTATCAGTGGCACAAGAAACTAATATATGAAACACAATTGAGAATACAGAAATAGACCCACACAGAGATGAACAGCTTATTTCTGACAAAAATATTTAATACAACAGAAATTCAGTGGAAGGGGGATACTATTTCCCACAAATGGTGCTGTCATTACTGGTTATCCACACTAAATAAATAAATAACGGCTTCATGTAGAAAGTACTCCTTTTTAGTCAAACTTCATTCACTCAGCCTATTACCAAGTAGTATTGCAAGATTATACCATGATTGCAAGGTTATACCATGATTTGTTTGTCCATCCATTTTTTGATGGATATTAGACTTCTTTATTCGTGTACAAGTCATTGTAATGACATATACCTTCTTTTCTCTTGGATGACTACCATGGTCTAGGCCTGCCTCTTGAGAAATCTGTATGCAGGCCAGGAAGCAACAGTTAGAACTGGACATGGAACAACAGACTGGTTCCAAATAGGAAAAGGAGTACTCGAGGCTGTATATTGTCACCCTGCTTATTTAACTTATATGCAGAGTACATCATGAGAAACGCTGGGCTGGAAGAAGCACAAGCTGGAATCAAGATTGTCGGGAGAGATATCAATAACCTCAGATATGCAGATGACACCACCCTTATGGCAGAAAGTGAAGAGGAGCTAAAAAGCCTCTTGATGAAAGTGAAAGAGGAGAGTGAAAAAATTGGCTTAAAGCTCAACATTCAGATAACGAAGATCATGGCATCTGGTCCCATCACTTCATGGGAAATAGATGGGGAAACAGTGAAAAAAGTGTCAGACTTTATTTTTTGGGGCTCCAAAATCACTGCAGATGGTGACTGCAGCCATGAAATTAGAAGATGCTTCCTCCTTGGAAGAAAAGTTATGACCTACCTAGATAGTATATTCAAAAGCAGAGACATTACTTTGCCGACTAAGGTCCGTCTAGTCAAGGCTATGGTTTTTCCTGTGGTCATGTATGGATGTGAGAGTTGGACTGTGAAGAAGGCTGAGCACCGAAGAATTGCTGCTTTTGAACTGTGGTGTTGGAGAAGACTCTTGAGAGCCCTTGGACTGCAAGGAGATCCAACCAGTCCATTCTGAAGGAGATCAGCCCTGGGATTTCTTTGGAAGGAATGATGCTAAAGCTGAAACTCCAGTACTTTGGCCACCTCATGCGAAGAGTTGACACATTGGAAAAGACTCTGATGCTGGGAGAGATTGGGGGCAGGAGGAGAAGGGGACGACCAAGGATGAGATGGCTGGATGGCATCACGGACTCGATGGACGTGAGTCTGAGTGAACTCTGAGAGATGGTAATGAACAGGGAGGCCTGATGTGCTGCGATTCATGGGGTCGCAAAGAGTCGGACACGACTGAGCGACTGAACTGAACTGAAGGAATGGGGAGGGATAAATTGGGAGATTGGGATTGATACATACACACTACTATAAATAAAATAGATAATTAAAAAGGACCTACCATACAGCACAGGGAGCTTTACTCAATACCCTATAATGACCTATGTAGGAAAAGAATCTAAAAAAGAGTGGAGGGACTTCCCTGGTGGTCCAGTGGTTAAGAATATGCCTTCTAATACAGGGGACATGAGTTTGATTCCTGGTCTAGAAACTAGGACCCCACATGCCTCAGGGCAATTAAACCCAGGCACCAGTGAGTGAGCCCATGTGCCTGAGAACCTGTGCTCCATAACAAGAGAAGCCTCCACAGTGAGAAGCCTGTGCACCTCAGCTGGAGTCCGCTGGTGGCAACTAGAGAAAAGCTAAAACTATGAAGAGCCTCGTGTTTATCTGACTTGCTGTTGGTTCCAGAGTCTTTGAATTCCTCTATTATCTTTGTTTTTCTCTCCTTTGTTGACCTTGGAATTCACCAAGAACTTCTCTCAGAGAGAGTTTGTGTCTTATAGCTCTGTCATCTCTAAGCCACAGTTAGACTGCAGCCTTATTTTGACTGATGGGAAGGTATAGGAGAAGGGAAGCATTCTGTAATTTTGTGATAAAATTTCATTTGGCCTATGTCCTTGGGTTGTGATACAGTTGTTTCTTAGACATTTTTCCCTTCCTAAATTAGATAAGAGGGCTACAGCGGGCTAGAATGAAAAAAAAAAAAAAAAAAAAAAAAAGCCCTTCCTTCCAGTGGGATGAGGCTCTGGTGAAGTCTTTTCCTTGAAAAATAACCTTTGTCATGGGGAACACTTTGTATATATTATACAAGTGTCACTCAAACCTGCCGAGTCACAAGGAGATCTTCAGATCTTCAGGTCTTCAGTGTGAGAACTCGATAGGGTCTCAGGAACTAAAACCCATGAAAAAAATGTGGGGCTTCCCAAAGACTGTGATCCCCCGGAATTTATTATTCTCATACTTGTCCACGTTTAACCTCGAACAATTTGTCAAAATACTGTTCCAGTGGCTTCTGCTCCCAGTAGAGAAATCTCAGCTCTAATTCTCTAATTTTACCTATCTTACCAGGTTTCAAGGTTTTAATTTTCCCTGAGACCTCATATCTTTGATGTACCAATAAAAGTCATTAATTTTTAGTTTGTTCAACCTCTTCTTTTAAGAATGGGAGTGACTACTTCTAACCTCTTTACATATTTGAATAGATTGTAGAAGTTTCCACAGGGTAATATTTTTCAAAACAGTGTTCTAAGAAGAAATAAGAAAATAAATCCTTATACTTACTGGGCATTGTATTGTGTCCATTATATATGGTCTCATTTAAAGGATACAGAAATTTTGTGAGATAGTTGTCAGATCTAGTTTCCAACACTGTACACTTCTCACTAATTCACATAGCCTCGTGTTTCAGAAACCTCGGTCTTTCACATCTAAATGGGAAAAAATGAAGGAAAATATTTTATTCAACAGAAAAAATTTTGTTCAGCAGGATTAAACTGTATTAATTACTGATGCATTCTTTGACAAGTAGACTCCATGCTGAGAAAAGGCCTTGAGGCTTCAATCAAACCCTCTTTTTCCTTCTATTTTGTCTTTAAATGAATTACATTTTATGCTTACACCTCTAGAATAAGAATAGGACATTTTCCTAAAAAGTGAAATGGCAGTTTATTTTCCAAAAGGGTCAATGCTGAGCAATCAGCAAAACTTGCTATTTTAGAAATAAATTTCAAATAGAGACCCTTGATAGGACAATTTCTGGGTCAGAGGGAACTTCAACAACACGTGAGAACTGTAAAAAAATATTGCAACATATGGCACTGTATTTTCTTCAGGAAAGCAAGCCTCCTGGGACCCAATTCTTTGATGCTAATCACAGCAGTAATTAGAGATGATGTTGGTTGGCATTCATGACTGCTCTCCATGTTGAGTGCAAACGCACAACCAGAGTAGCTCCCTTCTTCCACCCAGCCAGGGTCCTGACAAGTTCATCTCTTAGACTGGTTTCACTACTGCTGACTCCAGAGATATGTCACACACATTTTTAAGATGAAATCTGAGAACTGCTTATTTGAAGGCACATGAAAGCTTCTCTTTAATTGTTCTTACTTAGCCTTTAAATAATAGTTCTGAGGTCTGAGGAAAGCAAAGTAAATAGGAGGTTGTCTAAAGCAAGGGCTTCCAAAGCAGTGCAGTGATAAAGAAGCCATCTGGCAATGCAGGATACATACGAGATGTGGGTTTGATCCCTGAGACAGGAAGATACACTGGAAAAGGAAATGGCAACCACTCTGGTATTCTTGCCTGGAAAATTCCTTGGACAGAGGAGCCTGGTAGGCTAAAGTCCATGGGGCCACAAAAACTCAGACATGAGTGAGCACACACTCAGTTCAGTTCAGTTCAGTTCATTTCAGTCGCTCAGTCATGTCCGACTCTTTGTGACCCCATGAGTCGCAGCACACCAGGCCTGCCTGTCCATCACCATCTCCTGGAGTTCACTCAGACTCATGTCCATCGAGTCCATGATGCCATCCAGCCATCTCATCCTCGGTCGTCCCCTTCTCCTCCTGTCCCAAATCCCTCCCAGCAACAGAATCTTTTCCAATGAGTCAACTCTTCTCATGAAGTGGCCAAAGTACTGGAGTTTCAGCTTTAGCATCATTCCCTCCAAAGAAATTCCAGGGCTGATCTCCTTCAGAATGGACTGGTTGGATTTCCTTGCAGTCCAAGGGACTCTCAAGAGTCTTCTCCAACACCACAGTTCAAAAGCATCAATTCTTCGGCACTCAGCCTTCTTCACAGACCAACTCTTACATCCATACATGACCACTGGAAAAACCATAGCCTTGACTAGACGGATCTTAGTCGGCAAAGTAATGTCTCTGCTTTTGAATATACTATCTAGGTAGGTCATAACTTTTCTTCCAAGGAGTAAGCGTCTTTTAATTTCATGGCTGCAGTCACCATCTGTAGTGATTTTGGAGCCCCCAAAAATAAAGTCTGACACTGTTTCCACTGTTTCCCCATCTATTTCCCATGAAGTGATGGGACCAGATGCCATGATCTTTGTTTTCTGAATGTTGAGCTTTAAGCCAACTTTTTCAGTCTCCTCTTTCACTTTCATCAAGAGGCTTTTGAGTTCCTCTTCACTTTCTGCCATAAGGGTGGTGTCATCTGCATATCTGAGATTATTGATATTTCTCCCAGCAATCTTGATTCCAGCTTGTGCTTCTTCCAGCCCAGCATTTCTCATGATGCACTCTGCATATAAGTTAAATAAGCAGGGTGACAATATACAGCCTTGACATACTCCTTTTCCTATTTGGAACCAGTCTGTTGTTCCATGTCCAGTTCTACCTGTTGCTTCCTGACCTGNGCGTTTCTCATGATGTACTCTGCATATAAGTTAAATAAGCAGGGTGACAATATACAGCCTTGACGGACTCCTTTTCCTATTTGGAACCAGTCTGTTGTTCCATGTCCAGTTCTAACTGTTGCTTCCTGACCTGCATACAGATTTCTCAAGAGGCAGGTCAGGTGGTCTGGTATTCCCATCTCAGAATTTTCCACAGTTTATCGTGATCCACACAGTCAAAGGCTTTGGCATCATCAATAAAGCAGAAATAGATGTTTTTCTAGAACTCTCTTGCTTTTTCCATGGTCCAGCGGATGTTGGCAATTTGATCTCTGGTTCCTCTGTCTTTTCTAAAATCAGCTTGAACATCAGGAAGTTCACAGTTCACGTATTGCTGAAGCCTGGCTTGGAGAATTTTGAGGATTACTTTACTAGCATGTGAGATGAGTGCAATTGTGCGGTAGTTTGAGCATTCTTTGGCATTGCCTTTCTTTGGAATTGGAATGAAAACTGACCTTTTCCAGTCCTGTGGCCACTGCTGAGTTTTCCAAATTTGCTGGCAGATGGAGTGCAGCACTTTCACAGCATCATCTTTCAGGATTTGAAATAGCTCAACTGGAATGCCATCACATCCACTAGCTTTGTTCGTAGTGATGTTTTCTAATCTAGTCAAAGGTTGCCCAAGCACACCAATGCATCCAGTTTAATTAGATCTCATATTTCCCTAAACTTTTTTTTTTTTTTCCATATCGAGTCTTACTTGCTGGGCGCAGGCTTTAGGGCTTAGTTTGCCCTGGGCATGTGGGACCTTAGTTCTCCAAAGAAAGATCGAGCCAACATCTACTGCATTGGCAGGGGGATTCTTAACCACTGGACCACCAGAGAACTCTCCCTCTAAGCATCTTTGATTCAAAGTCTCCTATTTCTGAGATCTTGTGGTACTAGACACCATGTAAGATTTCTATTTTTGATTATTTGATCAACGTCTGCCTGACATACTAGACTGTAAATTCCACGAAGGTTTTTGGTTTTATTCAAAGCTACACACCCAGAACCCAGTCCACAGCCAGGTACGTATTAGGTACACAATACATATTTACTGGGAAGGACAGTGGTGGGGGGAACAGACAGTGCCTCGGGTTGGGAGGGTTTTATGGACATTCAGGTTCATCTCTGGTCCAGCACACCCCTTTAGCCCTCTCTACTGACAAAGCCTAGCACTGTGCCACTGACAAGGAGACATGTTAGCAGAACTCAGCTCCAGCATCACAAAGCATGGCAAGGAAGGACAGATTGCAAGGAAGGGTGATTTAGAGCAGAGAGACAACAAATTGGCACAACTGGATTCAAAACTTTCCTTAAAACGAAGGATGGGACTTCCTTTTTAACCTTTGAGTTCTCATCACGCATCAGACACCATGTTAATAGCAACATGTGGATTATCTCATCCAATTCTCACAAAAACATTAGGGGGTTAAGTCAGTTACTCAGCTCACACAGCAAGTAAGTGGGGAAGACAGGATTCAGACTCAGGAGTTCTGGGTTTGAATCCTACTTACTTACACACTACACTAACTGCCTCTGGGGAATGGGAATGCCTCTGGGATGTTTAAATTCCAGACTTTTTAAAGGCAAGATAAGGATTAATTGTGAAATGAGCTATGGGGCTTCCCTGGTGGTCCAGAGGTTAAGAATCCTCCTTGCAATGCAGGGGACACGGGTTCGATTCCTGGTGCAGGAAGATCCCACTTGCCACAGGGCAAATAAGCCTGTGCACCACGACTGAGCCTGTGCTCTAGAGCCCATGCTCCACAATAAGAGGAGCCACTGCAACGAGAAGCCCGCGCACTGCACCTGGAGAGCAGCCCCTGCTCACACAGCTAAAGGAACCCCACACGCAGCAATGAAGACCCAGGACCACTAAGGATAAATACATAGCATTTTTTTTTTTTTTAAAGAAATGAACCATGTACTGTTGATTAAGCTAAAGGGGTCTCTCACTACCCTGGTTCTATAGAATTCTCTTCCTTCTCATCCTCAGTTCATGGCTAGTTACTGCCGTCTCTGTGCTCTGAGGCACTGTGATAACCTCATTCTTGACAAGGAGCCGGCATAGAAATCACGGAGAATGTTTTACCTTCTCTTCCTGCAATTGTTTACAGCTCAGACTCCCGCTTGTGATTCTATGGCACTGGCTACTGTTCAGAGCTGTGCAGTGAATGTAGCATTCGAATAGCCAGCGTTAGAATGCTTTTGGTTTCAACTAATTAAAAAAACATCCAGCTCAAGTTAGAATCAATAATAGAGGGAATGCATTGATTTATGTGACCTGATTGGTAAATGGGATTCAGGTGAGCTTTGGTTGGCATTTCAACACTCTTTTCTCTTCAGTTCTTTTCACGTTTCCTCATTTCATGGGTTGGCTTCATCTTTAGCCTGGCTCTTCTCATTGTACCAGAATAGCTGAAATGGTTCCTTACTGACATCCAGGGAGGGAGTGAAGGCTTTTACCAGTTGTTGTGAAGAGGTAAATATCGAGTACTGATCGATGTAATCCTGGGTAAAAGGTCTGTCTTTGCAGCAATCAGTACAAGGTATACTGTGCGATTGACTGTAGTCCGTCAGGCTCCTCTGTCCATGGGATTTTCCAGGCAAGATTACTGGAGTGGATTGCCATTTCCTTTTCCAGGGAATCTTCTCAACCCAGGGATCGAACGCATGTCTCTTGAATACTCCTATATTGGCAGGCAGGTTCTTTACCACTACCACCACCTGGGAAGACCAACAGTCAATTGAATTGAAGCTCTACACTTGCATGTAGGGGATGGGGGTCCAGCCCATCCAAATTGCCTCAGGGCTGTACCATGGGAAGTGGGGTATACTGGATGTTAGGAAGATGCATCTGTCAGGATAGGCTAGGTTTTGCTTTGGTAATAAACAAGCCCTGGCCTTGCTTTTCAAACAGCAAAGGTTTGTTTCTTGCTTATATTGTATGTCTGCTTGCGTCATGATGCTGTTTTCTCATTCCAGGACCTGGACTGGTGGAGCTGTCACCTCCTCAAGCATGGTCTTTCTAGCTCCTAAAGTTTGGGCTGCGAGTGATGTGCTTCTACTTGAATGTACGGACCAAAACAAGTCCCACGGCCACTCCTGACTCCAAGCTGTGAGGAAGTATAATCCTATCATGTGCCTGGGAAACAAACCAGAATTATCTGGTGACGTAACATTAATGTCAAATAACACAAAGGGCTTACGGAGACCACCCCAGCTTTTCCTTACTTTTTACTGGGGGAAAAAACTTTGATTGCTACATTAAAAAAAAAAAAGAGAGACCTTCATACTGTGCAGAAATCAGGTGTTTTCCTGATTTCTGATCAAATGTCTCTTAGTTATTTTGTCATTAAGTAGAGTCAATGGATCTGTGAGGGACTTCTCTTAAGATACCTCAACTCAAAATAATGTCCTTTTTGTGGTCTTGATCAACACAAGTGGATTCCTAGTGAAACTCATGACTTGTAAGTCGACCCCGATTGTTCTGGGGGGGCCTCTTTTCTGGGATTTTGGAATTGGAACGATCAGGGATTTTTCATGTCTCTCCGGATCATTGGAAGTGGTTGGGAGATAGATTTCCCATTGGAAGCAGAGGAAACAAAGTTTGCAAGGAGAGTCTTACTGGCAACTCTTGCTATACTTCCATTTCATCCAAAAGCCCAGCTGGGTTCTTGCTGCTGGCCTAAGAATCCATTCCCACCTCCCCCTGTCCCCACTTCCAAAAGCTTTAAGATCAGTTCCCCTCTTGTTTTTCTTAAACTAGGTTCATGGGTTACCGGTAACTTGTAGCCAGAAAACTCCTAATCAATACATGTTCTCTGCCTCTGGAACCCGACACAAAGAAGTCACAGGTGTAGCCCATTCCAGTAAAATAGAGGTCAGGTTGTAGTTCTATTGCATCAGCTGTATTTCTGGCAACTTTTCTGCTTGAGATAGTTCATCCAAATGTGAGTGTAGGTGACAATTATTATATGGATCACCTGGAATTCACTTAAAACTTTTTTTTTAAAGGAAAATGATTTGTCTCCTTGGGTAAACATTATTTGTCACATACCTCCCAACACAGATATTAAGTACACACTATTCCCTCTGCCTAAGGTCCTGTCCTCTTCAATTCTGTAGACCCAGCCTCAGTGTCACCTCCTCTGGGAAGCCTTTCCATGTTCTCCTATATAGAACAAATTATGTTCTTCTCTTTGCTTTCCAAAGCAGTTGACACATACATCTAGTGTTACATATTTTCCTCCAGAAGTATTCCACATCTGGCTCCTCTGAAATATCAAGTTCCTCGATGGTTGGAAGAGTGCCTTGTTTATTTGCATCCCACAGTGTTGGGTTGGAAGAGATGCTCAGAAAAGTTTGTTGACTAAATGGGAGTTTTAAATGAGAGGACCATACCCCACGTACAGTCATCCCTCAGTATCTGTGGGGGGCTGGTTCCACCATCTGTTGCGGATACCAATATCCATGGATGCTCAAGCCCCGTAGTTGGCCCTCCATACCTCTGGTTCTGCATCCTGGGATTCAACCAGCCGTGGATCGTGTAATATGGTGGTTTGTTAGCTTTGTTTACTGAACACCAGGCACTGTGCAGAAAGCTGCCCGTGTGCTGTCATTTAACCCTTTCAGTCATTTATACTGGCTTGATTATTGATATTCTCATTGCTCTTTTATGGATGAGAGATTAAATAGCAAAGTCACTCAGCCAATTATTAATCTGCCATATATGGCAGATGTGAGATTCCAACTCTGGTATGTCATACTGGAGCATGCTCGCTGTTCATTGACCCCTAGATTCTAAAGGTGGGGACCACTTTCTGAGCATATTTGCTACAGACTTGGGACTCCATAACAAAAAAGGTGGCTGGAACGTGTGACAAAAACTCAGAAAAGGGGTCACCTGTACCCCAGGTGTCACAGGTTACACAACAGAAGCTGTGAAAAAAGAGATTTACTGTACCTGAGGGGGCTAACTGATGTGCTTGAAAGTTCTCAAGTAATTGAAGATTTAACGGAAAGCAGTCATCAGAAGTCGTCCTTCTTGTTAAGAAACTGAGGAGAGAAAAAAACTGCGTTAAAGTTTTGGTGGGATAAAAGGAAAAGTAACTCCCAGGCGATGCTTGTTGGGAAATACTGGACTGAGAAGAGAGCGGCGGGGTAAGGGTCAGGGTTCCCAATCCAGCTAGCATCCTTTTGAAAGTGCAGCCTGGCGTGGCCTTTCTTTGGTGGTTCTCTAGAAAGCCCAGGACACGGAGTACAAAAGCCGGGAACCTCCGGGGTTGGAGCATCCGCCACCGGTCCCCCCTCCTTCCCTGCCGGATTCAGCCTCCGCGCCGAGAAAAGCGGGAGCGACGCCCGCGCATGCGCCCGGGGTAAGGTCCTCTCTGCGACGTCAGGGGGCTCGCGCCCGCACGAAAGCCCCGCCCCTCCAGGCGCCAGAGGCGACCTGGGCGGGGGGCCTCGGGCCACGCCCCCAGCCGAGCCGAGAGGTGCCGAGCGGAGCCGAGCGCCTCCGAGTGCGGCCGGGCCGAGCCGAGCGGCCCGGAGTCGGTTGGTGCAGCTGCGTCCCCGCCGCCCAGCCGCCCGCGGCTCCGGCGTCGCCGCCGCCTCCGCCTCCGCGCGGTCTGCGCCGGCCGGCCGGCCGGCCGCCCGCCAGCCGGGAGGGAGGCCTGGAGCGCGCGGAGAGCGGCCCGGCCGCGGGCGCCGCCGCCGCCGCCGCTGCCAGGTTCTTAAAGCCCCTAAGCCTTCATCACTTGAGCCAATGGGGGACAGACGTGGAGCGACATGTTGCTTCTTGTCCGTGCTGGTTTTCCGAGATGAGTCAGTTGTTGCCCTGTTCTTTCAGCAGCTCACATGCACGCACAGGACTGGATTGCAACTGCAGAGGCAACAACAACTGAACCTTTAAAGATGCATACGGGGCTGCACAAAGAGAAGAGAGAAACTGGAGAGACCAATGAAGTGAGGAAAAAGCTTCCCTGGTGGCTCAGAGGTTAAAGCGTCTGCCTCCAATGCGGGAGACCTGGGTTCGATCCCTGGGTCGGGAAGATCCTCTGGAGAAGGAAATGGCAACCCACTCCAGCATACTTGCCTGGAGAATCCCATGGACGGAGGAGCCTGGTAGGCTACAGTCCATGGGGTCGCAAAGAGTCGGACACGACTGAGCGACTTCACCTATAAATAAAACACTTCTAGTTTAAAAAAATGCTTCGCAAATATTTTGTAAATAAAGTTAGTTGAGATATACCTTGTTCCTGGCTTCTATATTGGCGTCGCAGGAAAGCAGCTTTGCTCCGAGTGATCTCTTCTGGCAAAAGACAGCGTAGTGGAGAGCGGTGTTCCCACTGACGTCCATGACATTTGGGTCAGCACCACGCTCCAGCAGAAGAGTCGCACACTCCTCCTCTTGGCATTCTACGGCCTGTCAGTGTTGCACCAAGAAACAGAGTGTAAATTCTAGGAATTCAAAGTAGACGGCCCACAAGCTTCACCGGTCTGCTATATCTAAATGAGATGAATTCACTTTTAGTCTCAGTAGTTAAATCACATCCACCTCGTGTGGACACGGTTCGCTGCCCCATACCTTCATCAGCGCTGTCCTGTTTCCATTGCCACAGAGGTTAAGCAGGCATTTTCTCTCCAGGAGCAGAGTGACCACCGCTGAATGGCCATTGGCACAGGCCAAGTGGAGGGCAGTCCTATGAAAGCAAGAGGAGTGTTCAGGAAACTGTAGTGTTACTGTTTCAAAACAAACAACTGTTCCTGTGACTGAAAACATTCAATAGCATGCTATTTCTATCCCTCTAAAGCAAATATCTTGTTTCCTTCTGGAGAAAGAACATTATATATTACTTTTAGTTCTTCTCACCACATTAATGAAAGAACGATCTACTTGAATAGAATAAGCATGACCTCGAGATTCAGCTCAACTTGGGTTTGAATTTGACTTGCACTCTGTCACTAATTAGCTGTCACTCACCCTCTCTGTACCTCCATTTCCTCATTAACATAGTGGAGAGAGAGTAGTAGTTAGCTCACAGAACACCACCATGATGCTTAAATGAGACGACCATACGAGCACCATTTAAATGAGCACCATTTGACCTCACCGAAGGAGAATCAGAACTAGTCTCAGGCTTTAACGTAGAATATGCAGCAGGACCATTTGCCCTATTTTTTATAGCAGAGTNCTGATAAACGGATCCTTCACCCTCTCCACATTAATCATCACACAAGAACAAGTATGATTAATCTTCCCAGCATGACCTCTAGCAATAATATGATTTATTTCTACACTAGCAGAGACAAACCGAGCACCATTCGATCTCACTGAGGGAGAATCAGAACTAGTCTCAGGCTTTAACGTAGAATATGCAGCGGGACCATTCGCCCTATTCTTCATAGCAGAATATGCAAATATTATTATAATAAACATCTTCACAACAACCCTTTTCCTAGGAGCATTCCACAACCCGTACATACCAGAACTCTACACGGTTAACTTCACCGTCAAATCACTACTACTAACAATTACTTTTCTATGAATTCGAGCATCCTACCCTCGATTCCGCTACGACCAACTAATACACCTACTATGAAAAAACTTCCTACCCCTAACACTAGCCTTATGTATATGACATGTATCTCTACCTATTCTCCTATCAAGCATCCCCCCACAAACATAAGAAATATGTCTGACAAAAGAGTTACTTTGATAGAGTAAATAATAGAGGTTCAAGCCCTCTTATTTCTAGAACTATAGGAATTGAACCTACTCCTAAGAACCCAAAACTCTTCGTGCTCCCAATTACACCAAATTCTAATAGTAAGGTCAGCTAATTAAGCTATCGGGCCCATACCCCGAAAATGTTGGTTTATATCCTTTCCGTACTAATAAACCCAATCATCTTCTTCATCATTCTACTAACCGTCATATTTGGAACCATCATTGTTATAATCAGCTCCCACTGACTGCTTATCTGAATCGGATTTGAAATAAATATACTCGCTATTATCCCCATTATAATAAAAAAACATAACCCACGAGCCACAGAAGCATCAACCAAATATTTTCTGACCCAATCAACAGCCTCGATACTATTAATAATAGCAGTCATCATTAACCTAATATTTTCAGGCCAATGGACCATAATAAAATTATCCAACCCAACAGCATCCATACTCATAACGATGGCCCTTGCCATAAAACTAGGAATGGCCCCATTCCACTTCTGAGTCCCTGAAGTAACACAAGGTATCCCCCTATCCTCCGGCCTAATCCTACTCACATGACAAAAACTAGCACCCATATCCGTACTATATCAAATCTCTCCATCCATTAACCTAAACCTGATTCTAATCCTATCAATACTATCAATTATAATCGGAGGCTGAGGGGGACTAAACCAAACCNTTCTGAGTCCCCGAAGTGACACAAGGTATCCCCCTATCCTCCGGCCTAATCCTACTCACATGACAGAAACTAGCACCCATATCTGTACTACATCAAATCTCCCCATCCATCAACCTAGACCTAATTCTAATCCTATCAATACTATCAATTATAATCGGAGGCTGGGGAGGACTAAACCAAACTCAATTACGAAAAATCATAGCCTACTCATCAATCGCCCACATAGGCTGAATAACAGCGGTCCTGCTATACAACCCCACTATAATACTACTAAACTTAATCATCTACATTATTATAACTTCCACCATATTCACCCTATTCATAGCTAACTCAACCACAACTACCCTATCATTATCTTAATATAAACTTAGGAGTCCTATTCATATTGGCTATATCAAGCCTAGCCGTGTACTCAATCCTATGATCAGGATGAGCCTCCAACTCAAAATACGCACTAATTGGAGCACTGCGAGCAGTAGCACAAACAATCTCATATGAAGTTACACTAGCCATCATCCTTCTATCAGTACTTCTAATAAACGGATCCTTCACCCTCTCAACACTAATCATTACACAAGAACATGTATGATTAATCTTTCCAGCATGACCACTAGCAATAATATGATTTATCTCAACACTAGCAGAAACAAACCGAGCACCATTCGACCTCACCGAAGGAGAATCAGAACTAGTCTCCGGCTTTAACGTAGAATATGCAGCAGGTCCATTTGCCCTATTCTTCATAGCAGAATATGCAAACATCATCATGATAAATATTTTCACAACAACCTTATTCCTAGGAGCATTCCACAATCCATACATACCAGAACTCTACACAATCAACTTTACCATCAAATCATTACTTCTAACAATCACCTTTCTATGAATCCGAGCATCATATCCTCGATTTCGCTACGACCAACTAATACATTTACTATGAAAAAATTTTTTACCCCTAACATTAGCACTATGCATATGACATGTATCACTACCCATTATCCTATCGAGCATCCCCCCACAAACATAAGAAATATGTCTGATAAAAGAATTACTTTGATAGAGTAAATAATAGAGGTTTAAGCCCTCTTATTTCTAGAATCACAGGAATCGAACCTACTCCTAAGAGTCCAAAACTCTTCGTGCTCCCAATTACACCAAATTCTAACAGTAAGGTCAGCTAATTAAGCTATCGGGCCCATACCCCGAAAATGTTGGTTCATATCCTTCCCGTACTAATAAACCCAATCGTCTTTACCACTATCCCTGTCTCTTATACACATCTCTCTGCCACCTTAACTAAGCCCTTTTCTAGGGCGGATGTTGTATGTGAAATAATTAAGATAGAGTCATTAATTAATTTAAGGCGCTTTTGTAAAGTTGGCCTTATTTCTCTTGTCCTTTCGTACTGGGAGAAATACAATAATAGATAGAAACCNCTAGAACTATAGGAATTGAACCTACTCCTAAGAACCCAAAACTCTTCGTGCTCCCAATTACACCAAATCCTAATAGTAAGGTCAGCTAATTAAGCTATCGGGCCCATACCCCGAAAATGTTGGTTTATATCCTTCCCGTACTAATAAATCCAATCATCTTCCTTATCATCCTACTAACCGTCATACTTGGAACCATCATTGTTATAATCAGCTCCCACTGACTGCTTATCTGAATTGGATTTGAAATAAATATACTCGCCATCATCCCTATCATAATAAACAAACACAATCCACGAGCCACAGAAGCATCAACCAAATATTTCCTCACTCAATCAACAGCCTCAATACTATTAATAATAGCCGTTATTATTAACCTGATATTTTCAGGCCAATGAACTGTAATAAAATTGTTTAACCCAACAGCCTCCATATTAATAACAATAGCTCTTGCCATAAAACTAGGAATAGCCCCCTTTCACTTCTGAGTTCCAGAAGTGACACAAGGTATTCCTTTATCTTCTGGCCTAATCTTACTTACGTGACAAAAACTAGCACCAATATCTGTACTCTACCAAATCTCCCCTTCCATTAACCTAAACTTAATCTTAACCCTATCAATTCTATCAATTATAATTGGAGGATGAGGAGGACTTAACCAAACACAACTACGAAAAATTATAGCCTACTCATCAATTGCCCACATAGGCTGAATGACAGCAGTACTACTCTATAATCCCACTATAATATTATTAAACCTAATTATTTACATCATCATAACTTCCACCATATTCTCCCTATTCATAGCCAACTCAACCACAACCACACTATCACTATCAAATACATGAAATAAAACACCTATCATAACAGTCCTAGTCCTCATCACCCTTTTATCAATAGGAGGACTCCCCCCACTATCAGGATTTATACCAAAATGAATAATTATTCAAGAAATAACAAAAAATGACAGCATTATCTTACCAACCCTTATAGCAATCACTGCACTACTAAACTTATATTTCTACATGCGACTAACTTATTCCACCGCACTTACAATGTTTCCCTCCACAAATAACATAAAAATAAAATGACAATTCCCCATTACAAAACAAATAACCTTACTACCAACAATAGTTGTACTATCTACTATACTACTGCCACTCACACCAATTTTATCAATCCTAGACTAGGANCCTCCACAAATAACATAAAAATGAAATGACAATTCTCCACCACAAAACAAATAACCCTCTTACCCACAATAGTCGTACTATCCACTATACTGCTACCACTAACCCCAATCCTATCAGTCCTAGAATAGGAATTTAGGTTAAACAGACCAAGAGCCTTCAAAGCCCTAAGCAAGTATGAATTACTTAATTCCTGATAAGGACTGCAAGATCATATCTTACATCAATTGAATGCAAATCAACCACTTTAATTAAGCTAAGTCCTCCCTAGATTGGTGGGCTCCACCCCCACGAAAATTTAGTTAACAGCTAAATACCCTAAACAACTGGCTTCAATCTACTTCTCCCGCCGCGAGAAAAAAAAGGCGGGAGAAGCCCCGGCAGAATTGAAGCTGCTTCTTTGAATTTGCAATTCAATATGTTAATTCACCACAAGGCCTGGTAAAAAGAGGGATCTCACCTCTGTCCTTAGATTTACAGTCTAATGCTTCACTCAGCCATCTTACCCATGTTCATCAACCGCTGATTATTCTCAACCAATCATAGAGACACTGGTACCCTATATCTCTTATTTGGTGCTTGAGCTGGCATAGTAGGAACCGCTCTAAGCTTATTAATCCGTGCTGAATTAGGTCAACCCGGAACCTTGCTCGGAGACGACCAAATCTACAACGTAGTTGTAACCGCACATGCATTTGTAATAATTTTCTTCATAGTAATGCCTATCATAATCGGAGGTTTCGGCAACTGACTAGTCCCTCTGATAATCGGTGCCCCAGATATAGCGTTTCCCCGAATAAATAACATAAGTTTCTGACTTCTCCCTCCCTCCTTCTTACTACTCCTGGCATCTTCTATAGTTGAAGCTGGAGCAGGAACTGGCTGAACCGTATATCCCCCTCTAGCAGGTAACCTAGCCCATGCAGGAGCCTCAGTAGACCTGACTATCTTCTCTTTACACCTAGCGGGTATCTCTTCAATTTTAGGGGCTATCAATTTTATTACTACAATTATTAATATGAAGCCCCCTGCAATATCTCAGTACCAGACTCCCTTATTTGTATGATCAGTACTAATCACTGCCGTGTTATTACTTCTCTCCCTCCCTGTATTAGCAGCTGGTATTACAATACTACTAACTGACCGAAATCTGAACACAACCTTCTTCGACCCAGCAGGAGGTGGGGACCCTATCCTATATCAACACCTATTCTGATTCTTCGGGCACCCCGAAGTGTATATTCTTATTCTACCCGGATTTGGGATAATCTCTCACATCGTGACCTATTACTCAGGAAAAAAAGAACCATTCGGATATATAGGAATAGTATGAGCTATAATATCAATTGGATTTCTAGGGTTTATTGTATGAGCCCACCATATATTTACAGTAGGTATAGACGTCGACACACGAGCCTACTTTACATCAGCCACCATAATTATTGCTATCCCCACTGGAGTAAAAGTCTTCAGCTGACTAGCTACACTTCACGGAGGTAATATCAAATGATCTCCCGCTATAATATGAGCTCTGGGCTTCATTTTCCTTTTCACAGTCGGAGGCCTAACAGGAATTGTTCTAGCCAACTCTTCTCTTGATATCGTTCTTCATGACACGTATTATGTAGTTGCACACTTCCACTATGTATTGTCAATAGGAGCTGTGTTTGCTATCATAGGAGGATTCGTACACTGATTCCCACTATTCTCAGGCTATACCCTCAACACTACATGAGCCAAGATCCACTTTGTAATTATATTTGTAGGTGTAAACATAACCTTCTTCCCACAACATTTCCTAGGATTATCTAGCATACCACGACGGTACTCCGACTACCCAGACGCATACACAATATGAAATACTATTTCATCTATGGGCTCATTCATCTCACTAACAGCGGTCATACTAATAATTTTTATCATCTGAGAAGCATTCGCATCTAAACGAGAAGTTCTAACCGTGGACCTAACCACAACAAACTTAGAATGACTAAACGGATGCCCTCCACCATACCACACATTCGAGGAACCCACATATGTTAACCTAAAATAAGAAAGGAAGGAATCGAACCCCCTATTATTGGTTTCAAGCCAACACCATAACCACTATGACTCTCTCAATTAATGAGACGTTAGTAAAACATTACGTAATCTTGTCAAGATTAAATTACAGGTGAAAATCCCGTACATCTCATATGGCATACCCCATACAACTAGGATTTCAGGACGCAAAATCACCTATTATAGAAGAATTGCTGCACTTTCATGATCACACACTAATAATTGTATTCCTAATTAGCTCACTAGTACTTTACATCATTTCACTAATATTAACAACGAAATTAACACATACTAGCACAATAGACGCACAAGAAGTAGAAACAATCTGAACCATTCTCCCAGCCATTATCCTAATCCTAATTGCCCTTCCATCTCTACGAATCCTATACATAATGGACGAAATCAATAACCCATCCCTCACAGTGAAAACTATGGGGCATCAATGATACTGAAGCTAAAAATTAACACATACTAGTACAATAGACGCGCAAGAAGTAGAAACAATCTGAACCATTCTCCCAGCTAATCTAATCTAATCTAATCTAATCTAATCTCTACGAATCCTATACATAATGGACGAAATCAACAACCCATCCCTCACAGTGAAAACTATAGGGCATCAATGATACTGAAGCTACGAATATACAGACTATGAAGATTTGAGCTTCGATTCCTACATAATTCCAACATCAGAATTAAAACCAGGGGAGTTACGGCTACTTGAAGTAGACAACCGAGTCGTACTGCCCATAGAAATAACAATTCGAATGCTAATCTCCTCTGAAGACGTGTTACACTCATGAGCGGTACCCTCCCTAGGACTGAAAACAGACGCAATCCCAGGTCGTCTAAATCAAACAACCCTAATGTCGACCCGACCAGGCCTATATTATGGCCAATGTTCAGAAATCTGCGGATCAAATCACAGTTTTATACCAATTGTCCTCGAACTAGTTCCGCTAAAATACTTTGAAAAATGATCTGCATCTATATTATAAAATCATCAAGAAGCTATATCAGCATTAACCTTTTAAGTTAAAGACTGAGAGCACAATACTCTCCTTGATGATATGCCACAACTAGATACATCAACATGACTTACAATAATTTTATCAATATTTCTAGTCCTTTTCATTATTTTTCAACTAAAAATCTCAAAACATAACTTTTACCTTAGCCCAGAACTAATATCAATAAAAACGTCAAAACAAAACACCCCCTGAGAAACAAAATGAACGAAAATCTATTTGCCTCTTTCATTACCCCTATAATACTAGGCCTACCCCTCGTTACTCTTATTGTCCTATTTCCCAGCCTACTATTCCCAACATCAAATCGACTAATTAATAATCGCCTCATTTCCCTTCAACAATGACTACTCCAACTCATCTCAAAACAAATAATAAGCATTCATAATCCTAAAGGACAAACATGAACACTAATACTAATATCCTTGATTTTATTCATTGGATCAACAAATCTGCTAGGTCTACTACCCCACTCATTCACACCAACCACACAACTATCAATAAATTTAGGTATGGCCATCCCTCTATGAGCAGGAGCTGTTGTCACAGGCTTCCGTAATAAAACTAAAGCATCACTCGCCCATTTTCTGCCACAAGGAACACCAACCCCATTAATTCCAATACTAGTAATTATTGAAACTATTAGCCTCTTTATCCAACCAGTAGCCCTTGCTGTACGACTAACAGCCAATATCACAGCAGGACACCTATTAATCCACTTAATCGGAGGAGCCGCACTTGCACTAATAAGCATTAGCACCACAACAGCTCTTATTACATTTATTATCTTAGTCTTACTAACAATTCTTGAATTCGCAGTAGCCATAATTAGTCACAGGCTTCCGTAATAAAACTAAAGCATCACTCGCCCATTTTCTGCCACAAGGTACACCAACCCCATTAATCCCAATACTAGTGATTATTGAAACTATTAGCCTCTTCATCCAACCAGTAGCCCTTGCTGTTCGACTGACAGCCAATATCACAGCAGGACACCTATTAATCCACCTAATCGGAGGAGCCACACTTGCGCTAATAAGCATTAGCACCACAACAGCTCTTATTACATTTATTATTCTAGTCTTACTAACAGTTCTCGAATTCGCAGTAGCCTTAATCCAAGCTTATGTATTTACCCTCCTAGTCAGCCTATACCTGCACGACAACACATAATGACACACCAAACCCATGCCTACCATATAGTAAATCCAAGCCCTTGGCCCCTCACAGGAGCACTATCCCTGTCTCTTATACACATCTCCCGCCCCCGCGCGCTGGGACATGCCCTCACACCTGGAAGATGGATTTTCCTGCTAACTTCTAAATAAAATAGAGCTGTAACACTGAGCTATAACACTCCTTTGTCTAAGAGCTATAACATGGTCCATTGGAGACCTGAGAGCTATAACATGGTCTATCCAAGACCTGAGAGCTGTGACACGCCGGGGGGGCTTTAATGTCTGTCACTCCAAATCTTTGTTGTGACGAGACAAAGAATCGAGGAGCATACACTCGCGTGACAGGTTTGATCCCTGGTCTGGGAAGACTTCACATGTCGTAGGGCAACTAAGCCCACGTGCCACGACTGTTGAAGCCTGCACGCCTTAGAGCCCGTGCTCGGCACCGAGAGAAGCCACTGCAATGCGGAGCCCACGCACTGCTGCTGAAGAGTAGCCTTCACTCGCTGCACGCGGAGCAACGAAGACCCAACGCAGCCTAAATAAATATTTTTAAAAAACAGGACACTTCATTCAAGCCCAGACTAAGCCTCATTCTCTTACAGTGGATGTCATGGCAAGGAGGCTGGTAGCCTCCTTCAGAGGGAACAAGGACTCTCTTGGGGTCTAAGCTTCTCTGGGCCTCACATGACACAGATACAGTACTTGAATCCTGTCTGTTTTACTCATTTCCCTTGTCTTCCTGGCCCACATACACACCTGAGATTTTACGCCATGAAGGGAGTAACTTGGTCCAGAAAAGGATGCAGGCATCATAAAACAAAGGTCAAAATTCCTATACTTCAAATATATTTTTGATACCTCGGAAAGGATTTTCATCATCTCCCTAATTACATGTCCGGTCTATTTTATTCTTTCTTCTGTGTTGTACTTTCAAGGGCTCTCATAATAGAAATTGTCTAAAAGAGCCAACTGCACTTACATAATTAGCATAATATTAATATTTGTCAAAGATAAATTAGCTCTGCACAAACATGAGATGAATAGACAGAACCAGTTCCCATTAACTGAAAGAGGTCAGTGGAGAACATATTCAGAGATGCTAGCTTGGTCAAAAGTAATCTGCTCTGATTAAGATAGAAAGTAGCTGAATTGTAATAACAGAGCAGCTGCTAAATTCACTGTCGATTTCATCAGGCAACAAGGGATTGGGGATGACTGATGATGATTCCTGAGACTCATCCAAAAAGAGGCACAATGGAGTAATTTTCCTATCTAGTGTCAAATTATTAGCTATTCAAATGAATACTCCTAGTTAATTTTAATAGATAAATTGGATTATTTGCTTCTGCTGCACTGTTTTTAATGCGCCTCTTATATGATCGCACTTAACTACGGCTACACAAAACACATCCCTACACTCAGCTACTCAATATATTCTAATTTAATTTGAAAATGTGCCCCTTAAAATGGTTACTCGGAATGAACGGATTCTAGTTTCTAGTTTCGCTTAATTGCTATTGTGCTGTATAATATTGAACAGGAGATTTTTCTCCTGAATATGATTCCACTTCAACTCAACAGCCCTACTAATGCTCGGCTTGACAACAAACATACTTACAATATATCAATGATGACGAGACATTGTCCGAGAAAGTACCTTTCAAGGACACCACACCCCAACCGTCCAAAAAGGCCTTCGCTACGGTATAATTCTCTTTATTATCTCCGAAGTCTTATTCTTTACCGGATTTTTCTGAGCATTCTATCACTCAAGCCTCGCCCCCACTCCCGAACTAGGAGGCTGCTGACCACCAACAGGTATTCACCCACTCAATCCCCTAGAAGTTCCGCTACTTAATACCTCTGTCCTCCTAGCCTCAGGGGTATCAATCACCTGAGCCCATCACAGTCTCATGGAGGGAAATCGCAACCACATACTACCTGTCTCTTATACACATCTCTCTGACTTTAAGATCATTCAAAATTTTCATAACAAAAGGTTTTAAAAAACATTTTGTTTAAAAACCTTTCGACAAGAATAAAGTAATCAAAGTTACGAGTTTCTGGTTTCTTGAAAAAAACTCAAGGAAATATTTTTATGTTGACAATTTCAAATCAGTTAATCACTGTAATAGCTAACTATTAAAAGTAGAAGAGGAAAACTTCAAAATATAGATTACAGCTATAACTGTCTATATAATGACATATAGTATAACACTGATACTTTTCCCCTGCATGAAACTACATGAAAAATAAATTCATAATAACCAAGAAAATAAAAGAGCTACATAGCATATATCTTATATTTGTAAAGCCACTAACAAAAACAAGTGTACATATCTGAAGTTTAGCATCTATAGACTTCACCTTCAAAAGTCCAGATAGTTAGCAATCCACCACGCCTTGTTAAAGCACATATTTTAACCATACTAGCTGCTAACAAAGTGGAAGAACAACGTCATTCAGCAAGTTATTGTGCTTGGCCTGCAATATCTAGTATCTAAAACTTCAATGAGGAGCTTCATTGCTTTTCCTGTGTGATACATATCCAGGAAGCAACAAGCTTTCTAAAACCATTCTTTGATTAAATAACAAAAGACAACAATGAGTCTGTAAAGAAAACTCACTCCTGGTGCAAAGATTAAAGAAAAGAGGAAATGAAAAGGTGCAGGATAATTTTCATCCCCAAACTGAAAGATTCTGATAAATTATTAAATGGAATAGCAAATCAGATGGTTGTTTGGAGCTATAACGTGACATGCTCATCACATGTTATGCATGAAAGTTTACAGTAGTTCTTCTACCCTAGCCAAGGAAAAAGAAGTGGGGGCAGTAATTTTCAGGGAAAATGTTATGCTGTAGTCACAAATTTGGTGGTTCACAAAAGTGTAAGAATGGGTTTTTATTGAATATGAATATATAATATCCTGATTTTAATTTTTTTAAACCACATTTTATAGAAGTAAATTTACATTTTTCAAGGTGTCCTAGAAGATATTTAGTTTCCTGGAATATGACTTTTCAACGGTATCTTAAACTACTGATTGAATTTTACAGAATGCGTGGTTTATTTAGGCATTACCAATATATTTTATTCCCTCATAATCTACATGTTGAAACCTTAACCTCTAGTACTTCAGAAGTGGCTGTGTTTGGAGACAAGGCTTTCAGAAAGGGAATAAAATCAAAACAAAGCCCTTATAAGAGGGATTCAAAGAGCCATCAGGAATGGGAGTTTACAATGAAAAAGTCATGTGAGGCCATATTCAGCACCATCTGAAAGCCAAGGAGAGCTGATTCAAGAGAAATCAAACGCCAACAATTTGATCTTGGACTTCTAGCTTCCAAAACTATAAGAAAACAGATTTCTGTTGTTTAAGCTGGGTATTTGTTATGGCAGTTCTAGTAAACCAGCACACCAAGGGAATATAGCAGTATTCCTCAAAACAATAATTTCCAAAATTTTGAAACATTAAACCTTATTAATAAAAAAATTAAATGTAACAGTTATTTTCTTAAAGTCTAAATTATCAAGCTGGTTTTAAGGTTATCTGTCTGTACCGGAAGCACTATGTCTAACAGTTTTTCTCAAATACTGTTATTTTAAAAGGGAGAAAAATTTAATACTCTATATTATTAATTATTAGTTTGATATTTAAAAGATTATTTACAAGTACAAAGTAGTCCATTCCCTGCAAAGTAATAGGATTTCCTCTGCCAAAAAGTCACAAAAATATTTTTAAATGAATAATAAAAAAAAAAGAAACTACCTAAAGAACTAACATAAATTAAAATGTATTTCAATGTTCACAAAGAACTCAAATACTATACATAAATCACAGACATTCCAAACCCAAAGATTTTATCTTTCCACACTGAATATGTCAGGTCTAGAAAATTTGAAAAACATTTAGAATTTTTTATTAGGATTCAAAGCTCATTTATATCCAAACACATAAATACATTTTACTCAGTTATCTTAATGCATACTTAATATTTTTAAGTCATTGGTATTTTATTTATAAATATAAGCTGCATATTTAGGAATAAGTCATCCAATAAAACTGAGTTATCCACTGGATCGCAAGCTCTTAGAGGCAAGGACTCGGTCTGTCCTGTTCATGGTCATATGCTGAATAATGAATTGGTAGAGGTGGGATCATTTCTAAAATAATTTGGACATTCAACATTTTAATTATTTTCTTTTTTTTCCTTAAATTTAAAAAGGAAAAAAACACTTCATCCTGAACCCTCCTCCTACCTCCCTCCTCATCCCATCCCTCAATTATTTTCTTTTAATCCTATAAATCTTTATCCATAAAGTATCAAATTAAGACTATAAAATTATAAAACATAAAAGAAAACAAATAATAGTTCAAATGTTTAGAATGGGAAAAAATTTTATGTCATAAAGTTAAAGAAACAAAATGAAATCTGTTCTAAAATAATTTTAATACTTAGCTCTATGGAGTTAAAATTTATTTGCGTCCACTGGTTGTACCGTTGCCACCAGTGAACTAAAAGTTCACTGCACTTTCTTATAGGATTTGTTTTAAAAATATAAATATAAAATAAAACTAAAAATATAAATAAGGCAGAACTAAAAGGCAAACAGTATGAGTCTTATTTACAAGTGCTTAGTACTTTCCTTAAACCTAAAATTTCACTTAACAAGCTTACGTTTTAATTTCTTAAGCTCCAAATGCAATCCATATGCTTTAGTAACCACATACTACTGTAACTTTAACACATCCACTTCATCTGTCTGCACTGAGCACTTTCAAAACTGAATTGTGCTTTATCAGTTAGTTGCATTTAATTTTGGTGCTGTACTGAAAAGTAAATTTTCTACATGAATTACTCTATTCATAGAGTTTTTTTTTTAAAGTATGTTCTTTATCTATATTTGTCAATCTATAAACACAGTATTTACAGTCCTCGCCTAGAATCTTTAAGCAATGATTATTCCTCTGAACAGTAGGAAAAAATTATAACTATTCACACAAAGAAAATTTCATATTATACCAAATTCCCATAAATTTGCAAGTAACTAAAACTACTCTCAGTAATTCACATTACTTTAAAATTTGTCATGTTAGGTTAAAGTGTGAAGATGAAAAGGAAGAGATATATGAACTATGTGATTTAAAAAAAAATATCAAACAGGAATTTTAGGGGGCAGAAAATTCTTTCACCTCTGCAAACAAATCAAGCTAAACATGGAGATCTATTTAACAAGAACAATAGAAGAGATATGCACAGAGTTATTAATTTCCTTATGAATAAAATTAAAAACAGTCCTTTTAATATGGGCTTGTGGAGTCAATAATAACCTGGTTTCTAAACACTTTATATCTTTATTAGAAGGTTATCTCACTCTATTTACAAAATATTTTAATGAGATAATTATGGTACCAACCATACATTTTCTACATCCTAAGTGAAAGATATTTCTATCTACTGATGAGGCTCATATTCTTTTAGTATCAATCAGTACAACTGACTTCCAATCAGTTAGTTTCGGTCTAATCCGAAAAAGAATAATAAACCTGATATTAGCCCTCCTAACCAACCTTGTCCTGGCTACACTGCTCGTTATCATCGCATTTTGACTCCCCCAATTAAACGCCTACTCAGAAAAAACAAGTCCCTATGAATGCGGGTTCGACCCCATAGGATCAGCCCGCCTCCCCTTCTCTATAAAATTTTTTCTAGTAGCCATCACATTTCTCCTATTTGACCTAGAAATCGCGCTACTCCTGCCCCTGCCATGAGCCTCGCAAACGACTAACCTAAACACAATACTCACCATAGCTCTCTTCCTGATTTTCCTACTAGCCGTAAGCCTAGCCTACGAATGAACCCAAAAAGGACTAGAATGAACCGAATATGGTACTTAGTTTAAAATAAAATAAATGATTTCAACTCATTAGATTATGATCAAACTCATAATTACCAAATGTCCCTCGTATTCATAAACATTATACTAGCTTTCACAGTATCTCTCACAGGACTATTAATATATCGATCCCACCTGATATCATCCCTACTATGTCTAGAAGGAATAATGCTATCCCTATTCGTCATAGCCACCCTAACAATCCTAAACTCACATTTCACCCTAGCCAGCATAATACCCATTATCTTACTGGTCTTCGCAGCTTGCGAGGCAGCACTAGGCCTATCCCTACTAGTAATAGTATCCAATACATATGGTACCGACTATATACAAAACCTCAATTTATTACAATGCTAAAATATATTATCCCCACAATAATACTTATACCCCTAACTTGATTATCAAAAAATAACATAATCTGAATTAATTCCACAATACATAGCCTGCTAATTAGCCTCACAAGCCTACTTCTCATAAACCAATTTGGTGACAACAGCCTTAACTTCTCACTAATCTTCTTCTCTGACTCTTTATCCACACCACTATTAATCTTAACCATATGGCTCCTTCCACTAATACTAATAGCCAGCCAAAATCACCTATCAAAAGAAAACCTAGCCCGAAAAAAACTATTCATCACGATACTAATTCTACTACAACTATTCCTGATCATAACATTTACCGCAACAGAACTAATTCTTTTTTATATCCTTTTTGAAGCAACACTAGTCCCAACACTTATTATCATTACCCGATGGGGGAACCAAACAGAACGCCTGAACGCAGGCCTTTACTTTCTATTTTACACGCTAGTAGGATCCTTACCCCTACTGGTCGCACTCGTCCACATTCAAAATACAACAGGATCCCTAAATTTCCTAGTCCTCCAATACTGGGCACAACCAATACCCAACTCCTGATCCAATGTCTTCATATGACTAGCATGCATAATAGCCTTCATAGTAAAAATACCATTGTATGGCCTCCACCTCTGACTACCCAAAGCCCACGTAGAAGCCCCCATTGCAGGCTCTATAGTCCTTGCAGCAGTCTTACTAAAACTAGGGGGATACGGTATGCTACGAATTACATTACTCCTAAATCCAGTGACCGACTTCATAGCATATCCATTCATTATACTATCCTTATGAGGTATAATTATGACCAGCTCAATCTGTCTACGCCAAACGGACTTAAAATCCCTTATCGCATACTCCTCCGTCAGCCACATAGCACTTGTCATCGTAGCCATCCTTATCCAAACACCCTGAAGCTATATAGGAGCCACAGCCCTAATAGTCGCCCATGGCCTCACGTCCTCCATACTCTTCTGCCTAGCAAACTCCAACTACGAACGAGTCCATAGCCGAACAATAATTCTAGCCCGCGGCCTACAAACACTCCTCCCATTAATAGCCACCTGATGACTCCTGGCAAGCTTAACTAACCTAGCCCTACCCCCAACAATTAACCTAATCGGAGAACTATTTGTAGTTATATCAGCATTCTCTTGATCTAACATTACAATTATTCTAATGGGGTTAAATATAGTAATTACCGCCCTATACTCCCTCTACATGCTAATCACAACACAACGAGGTAAATACGCTCACCACATCAACAACATCTCACCTTCTTTTACACGAGAAAATGCACTCATGTCACTGCATATCTTACCCTTACTACTCCTATCCCTAAACCCAAAAATTATCCTAGGACCCCTGTACTGTAAATATAGTTTAAGAAAAAACATTAGATTGTGAATCTAATAACAGAAGCTGCCATCTTCTTATTTACCGAAAAAGTATACAAGAACTGCTAACTCTATGTCCCCATGCCTAACAACATGGCTTTTTCAAACTTTTAAAGGATAGTAGTTATCCATTGGTCTTAGGAACCAAAAAATTGGTGCAACTCCAAATAAAAGTAATAAACATATTCTCTTCCTTCACATTAATAACCCTACTCCTACTAACCATCCCCATCATAACAACAAGCTCCCACACCTATAAGACCTCTAACTACCCGCTCTACATAAAAACAGCCATCTCATATGCCTTCCTTATCAGCATAATTTCCCACAATAATGTTTATTCACACAGGACAAGAAGCAATTATTTCAAACTGACACTGACTAACAATACAAACTCTCAAACTATCCCTTAGCTTCAAGATAGATTACTTCTCAATAATATTTGTCCCAGTAGCACTGTTCATAACATGATCTATTATAGAATTCTCAATATGATATATGCACTCAGATCCCAACATCAACCAATTCTTCAAATATCTACTCCTATTTCTCATCACAATACTTATTCTCGTTACTGCAAACAACCTTTTTCAACTATTTATTGGCTGAGAAGGAGTTGGAATTATATCATTTCTACTCATTGGGTGATGATATGGACAGGCAGACGCAAATACAGCAGCCCTACAAGCAATCCTGTACAACCGCATCGGCGACATTGGATTTATCCTAGCAATAGCATGATTCCTAGCTAACCTCAACACTTGAGACCTTCAACAAATTTTTATATTAAACCCAAACAACTCCAACCTACCCCTGATAGGCCTAGTTCTAGCTGCAACCGGAAAATCCGCACATTTGGCCTACACCCATGATTACCTTCTGCAGTAGAAGGCCCAACCCCTGTTTCAGCACTACTCCATTCAAGCACAATAGTCGTAGTGGGCATTTTCCTTCTAATCTGCTTCTACCCATTAACAGAGAACAACAAATTTGCCCAGTCTGTTATGTTATGCCTAGGGGCTATTACCACACTATTCACAGCAATATGTGCCCTCACCCAAAATGATATTAAAAAAATTATTGCCTTCTCTACATCAAGTCAATTAGGCCTCATAATAGTGACAATCGGTATCAATCAGCCCTACCTAGCATTTCTTCATATCTGCACCCATGCCTTCTTCAAAGCTATACTATTTATATGCTCCAGCTCCATTATCCATAGCCTAAATGACGAACAAGACATTCGAAAAATAGGAGGATTATTCAAAACAATACCATTTACCACAACAGCCCTAATCATCGGCAGCCTTGCACTAACAGGAATACCTTTCCTCACTGGATTCTACTCCAAAGACCTAATGATCGAATCCACCAACACGTCATATACCAACGCCTGAGCCCTTTTAATAACACTAATCGCCATCTCTTTTACAGCAATCTATAGCACTCGTATTATTTTCTTCGCACTCTTAGGACAACCCCGATTCCCAACCCTCATTATCATCAATGAAAACAACCCCTTTCTAATTAACTCCATCAAGCGCCTACTAATTGGAAGCCTTTTCGCAGGATTTATTATCTCCAACAATATTCCTCCAACAACAATTCCCCAAATAACTATGCCTTATTACCTAAAGATAACAGCCCTAGCAGTTACAATTCTAGGCTTTATTCTAGCACTAGAAATCAGCAACATAACCCGCAATTTAAAATTTAATTACCCATCTAATACCTTTAAATTTTCTAACCTCCTAGGGTATTACCCTATAATTATACACCGCCTAACCCCCTATTTAAACCTAACAATAAGCCAAAAATCAGCATCCTCCCTCCTAGACCTTATTTGACTAGAAAGTATCTTACCAAAAACTACTTCACTAATTCAAATAAAAATATCCACCATAATCACAAGCCAAAAGGGCTTAATCAAATTATATTTCCTCTGTTTCCTAGTCACAATCCTCATCAGCACAATCTTATTTAATTTCCGCGAGTAATCTACATAATAACCACAACACCAATCAACAAAGATC
This sequence comes from Cephalophus harveyi, assembly GCA_006410635.1. NCBI lineage: Eukaryota > Metazoa > Chordata > Mammalia > Artiodactyla > Bovidae > Cephalophus > Cephalophus harveyi. The sequence continues at coordinate 456,729 of SJYT01001239.1, read as the reverse complement.
AACCAGTCACAATAACTAATCAAGTACCATAACTATACAAAGCCGCAATCCCCATAGCCTCCTCACTAAAAAAACCCAGAATCTCCCGTATCATAAATTACCCAATCCCCTAAACCATTAAACTCAAATACAATCTTTACTTCCTCATCTTTCAACACATAATAGACCATTAAAAACTCTATTAACAAACCAGTAATAAACGCCCCCAAAACAGCCTTGTTAGATACTCAAATCTCAGGATACTGCTCAGTGGCTATAGCCGTTGTATAACCAAATACCACCATCATACCCCCCAAATAAATTAAGAAAACTATCAAACCTAAAAAAGACCCACCAAAATTCAACACAATCCCACAACCAACCCCGCCACTCACAATTAAACCCAACCCCCCGTAAATAGGTGAAGGCTTTGAAGAAAACCCTACAAAACCAATCACAAAAATAATACTTAAAATAAACACAATGTATGTTATCATTATTCTTGCATGGAATCTAACCACGACTAATGATATGAAAAACCATCGTTGTCATTCAACTACAAGAACACTAATGACCAACATTCGAAAGACTCACCCACTAATAAAAATTGTAAACAACGCATTCATCGACCTCCCAGCCCCATCAAATATTTCATCATGATGAAACTTTGGCTCCATCATAGGCATCTGCCTAATTCTACAAATCTTAACAGGCCTATTCCTAGCAATACACTATACAGCCGATAGAACAACAGCATTTTCCTCCGTTACCCACATTTGTCGAGACGTTAATTACGGCTGAATCATTCGATATATACACGCAAACGGAGCATCCATATTCTTCATCTGCCTATTTATACATGTAGGACGAGGCCTCTACTACGGATCCTGTGCTTACCTAGAAACATGGAACATCGGAGTAATTCTTCTATTTGCAACAATAGCCACAGCATTCATAGGCTATGTCCTCCCATGAGGACAGATATCATTCTGAGGAGCTACGGTCATCACCAACCTCCTCTCAGCAATTCCATACATTGGCACAAACTTAGCTGAGTGAATCTGAGGAGGCTTTTCAGTAGACAAAACAACCCTCACCCGATTTTTCGCCTTCCACTTCATCTTCCCATTTATCATTGCAACCCTTGCCATAGTCCACCTACTCTTCCTCCACGAAACAGGATCTAATAATCCCACAGGAATCTCATCAGACGCAGACAAAATCCCCTTCCACCCCTACTACACTATCAAAGACATCCTGGGCGCCCTACTACTTATTCTAACCCTAATAACCCTAGTATTATTTTTACCCGACTTACTTGGAGACCCAGACAACTACACCCCAGCAAACCCACTTAACACACCCCCTCATATCAAACCTGAGTGATATTTCCTATTCGCATACGCAATCCTACGATCAATTCCAAACAAACTAGGAGGAGTCCTAGCCTTAGTTCTCTCAATCCTAATCCTAGTTCTCATACCACTACTTCACACATCCAAACAACGAAGCATAATATTCCGACCAATCAGCCAGTGCCTATTCTGAATCCTAGTAGCAGACCTACTAACACTCACATGAATTGGAGGACAACCAGTCGAACACCCATATATTATTATCGGACAGCTAGCATCTATTATATATTTCCTTCTCACCCTAGTACTAATACCAATAGCTAGCTCCATTGAAAATAACCTTCTAAAATGAAGATAGGTCTTTGTAGTACATTAAATACACTGGTCTTGTAAACCAGAAAAGGAGAGCAACCAACCTCCCTAAGACTCAAGGAAGAGACTAGAGCCCCACTATCAACACCCAAAGCTGAAGTTCTATTTAAACTATTCCCTGAAATGCTATCAATATACCTCCACAAATATCAAGAGCCTTCCTAGTATCAAATTCACTAAAAAATCCAAAGTGCAATACAAATTCTGTACTTTATAACCTCACATGTAACAATACACGTCGAATAGCACGTCCTCAAACATGCACATGTTACATAGTACTATCTAGGTTGTGAGTACATAAAATTAATGTTATACAGACATACTATGTATATAGTACATTACATGATTTTCCCCATGCATATAAGCAAGTACGGTAAGAATTAATGTAATAAAGACATAACATGTATATAGTACATTACTCGATCTAGTCCATGCGTATAAGCAAGTACATGATCCCTATTAATAGTACATAGTACATATGTTCGTTCGTCATACATAGCACATTTAAGTCAAATCTATTCTCAGCAACATGCATATCCCGTCCACTAGATCACGAGCTTAACGACCATGCCGCGTGAAAGCATCAACCCGCTTGGCAGGGATCCCTCTTCTGGCTCCGGGCCCAATGATCGTGGGGGTAGCTATTTAATGAATTTTATCAGACATCTGGTTCTTTCTTCAGGGCCATCTCATCTAAAATCGCCCACTCTTTCCTCTTAAATGAGACATCTCGATGGACTGGTGACTAATCAGCCCATGCTCACACATAACTGTGCTGTCATACATTTGGTATTTTTTAATTTTTGGGGATGCTTGGACTCAGCTATGGCCGTCTGAGGCCCTGACCCGGAGCATTAATTGTAGCTGGACTTAACTGCATCTTGAGCATCACCATAATGGTAGGCACGAGCATCATAATTAATGGTCGCAGGACATAAAATATTACACCCCGGATTATCCACTCACTATGACCCTCCCCCTGCCACCACCCTCCCCCTATATACCTCCCACCATTTTTAACACGCTTCCCCCTAGATACTTATTTAAACTTATCCCATTTTCAATACTTAAACTGGCACTCCAACCAAAGCAAGTATATAAGTGCCTGGGTCTTCCTCATGACCAGTGGTTGATGTAGCTTAAAACTAAAGCAAGGCACTGAAAATGCCTAGATGAGTACTCTAACTCCATAAACACATAGGTTTGGTCCCAGCCTTCCTGTTAACCATCAATAAACTTACACATGCAAGCATCCGCACCCCGGTGAGAATGCCCTCCGAGTCTTCAAGACTAAGAGGAGCGGGTATCAAGCACACATCTGTAGCTCATAACACCTTGCTTAACCACACCCCCACGGGTCACAGCAGTGACAAAAATTAAGCCATAAACGAAAGTTTGACTAAGTTATATTGACCAGGGTTGGTAAATCTCGTGCCAGCCACCGCGGTCATACGATTAACCCAAGCTAACAGGAATACGGCGTAAAACGTGTTTAAGCACCATGCCAAATAGAGTTAAATTTTAATTAAACTGTAAAAAGCCGTAATTATCATAAAAATAAATGACGAAAGTAACTCTACGACAGCTGATACACTATAGCTAAGACCCAAACTGGGATTAGATACCCCACTATGCTTAGCCCTAAACACAAATAATTATAAAAACAAAATTATTCGCCAGAGTACTACCAGCAACAGCCTAAAACTCAAAGGACTTGGCGGTGCTTTACACCCTTCTAGAGGAGCCTGTTCTATAATCGATAAACCCCGATAGACCTCACCAATTCTTGCTAATACAGTCTATATACCGCCATCTTCAGCAAAGCTCTCAACCACCAGTGAACTCTCATGTCACACCTTTATTTTACATATTGCCATCTGAAATTCCTTTATTCAGTCATTCATTCAACAAATATCAACTGACCACCTCACCTATGTTTAAGATCTCATTCTTGTTGCTGGGGATAGAGCAGAGAACAGGACAGATCATATTCCCATGGAGCTTAGTATCCACTTCATTTACTTATGTATCTAATCATATATTTCTTCAAATCCAATAAACTGTACATTCCATGAAGACAGGGGCCTTCCATGTCCTCTACAATATCCTCTGCTGAGTATCTAGGACAGTGCTTAGAATGCAAGAGGTGTTAAATAAGTTTTCTGAATGAATTAACTATGAAGGGTGTGGTAAGAGATGAGATTGGAGAAATGACTGGGATTCAGTGCACTCACACTCCTGATAAACCATGCTAGGAAGATATTTTAAGGAGGAATATAACATGATCAGACTTTTGCTTAAGAAGACTGTTTTGGCTATATTATGGAAAATGGGTTGGTATGAGAAGATTATAGACAGAATAACCGTTTTACATTATTGCTTTTTCCATGAAGCATGTTGTTTTTTGTATTTCAGGTCATCATTATTACCTGACCTTCCTCCTATCTGAGTTGCAACTCCTGCTGATTTCTCCTCGTGTTCCTCTTAACATTGGAACCTTACCTCTTCCCCCATACCTTGGATGTTTGATTTCTCCATTTCACTTCTTACTTAGTTTATCTCATTTCGTCCCTTGGTTTTAAATGCCATTTATATGCTGACAATTCCTCATATTTATCACCAGAGGGATCTCTTCTTTGAATTCTAGATTTGCCTTACATATATCACATTAACTGGTTCTCTGCCTAGAATGTTCCTACAATAAATTCATATAATTTCTTCTTTCATCTCTTTTAAATCTTTGTTAAAATGTCACCTTCTTAGTGAGGTTTTCTCTGATTTCCCAGTTTAAAATGGAAACCTCCTCTTCATTATTCCCTATATGTTTTGGCTGCTTTTATTTTTACCTATAAAATTTCTTTGAACTGTGGTGTTGGAGAAGACTCTTGAGAGTCCCTTAGATTGCAAGGAGATCAAACCAGTCAATCCTAAAGGAAATCAATCCTGACTATTCACTGGAATGACTGATGCTGAAGCTGAAGCTCCAATACTTTGACCACCTGATGCAAAGAGGTGACTTGTTAGGAAAGACTCTGATGCTGGGAAAGAGTGAAGGCAGGAGAAGAAGGGGATGACAGAGGACGAGATGGTTGGATGGCATTACCGACTCAATGGACATGAGTTTGCACAAGCTTCAGGAGATGGAGAAGGACAGGGAAGCCTGGCATGCTGCAGTCCATGGGGTCACAAAGAGTCAGACATGACTGACAGACTGAACAACAACAATATAATTTATTACCTTCTAACATACTATATGCTATCTTATTTTTATTGTCTTCTTCCCTGAAATATAATGTAAGTTCCTAGAGGTAAGGAGCTTTTAACTATTTTGTGCACACAGACAAATGCACACACATATTCATGCACACAAACACACATACTAATGATTTAAGTTAGTGTTGTCAGTAATAATCTGCAACAAAATGTATACCAAAGTAATACAATTGTGATAGCTGAGGTAGCTCAGTTAGAAGTTACTGAGCACTACAGTGTGCCAGAGGAAGCCAGACCCTAAAGATGTAAAGATGGATGTCATCATTTTTGATGTAACAGACTTTAATATATCTTTGTGTAGAGATATATACTCATTCTAGCAGCAAATAATAAAATAGCTGCATAGTAAACATTTTTGACTGACTCCTGACTCAGAATATGCTTTTACTATTTTTCAATTGGACTATACACAAGGAAACTCAGAAAGAGAGTCACATATACCTATTATTATATATAAAATAGATAATAAGGCCTACTGTGTAGTACAGGGAACTCTATTCAGTATTCTATAATGATCTATATGGGAAAAGAATCTAAAAAAGAGAGGTTATATTTATATGTATAACTGATTCACTTTACTGTACAGCAGAAACTAACAACATTGTAAATCAACTATACTCCAATAATTTTTTTTAAAATTTAGGTTTAGTCACTTTAGGTTTTACATAGAAAAGAGCTTAAAGGGATGGGGTGTGTGTGTGTGTGTGTGTGTGTGTGAAATTAAGTTTGCAGCATCCTTACATTATTAACTATAGTTAGAAAAAAAAGAGGTTTAATTTCACTCTCTTACTTTTTGGGTAGTTTTGCATAGTGGTTAAGCATTAAAAAGTCTGAGTTTCTGTTCAATCCCCACAGCTGCTGTGTGAGCTAGGGCTGATAACCTGATCTGTCTGAACTTCAGTTTTATTATTTGTAAGGCTGAAATAACATCACCTATTGGATGTTTTTGTGGAAGGGGGATGGTGACTAAGTGGGATAATATCTGTTAAGCTCTTACAGTGACTGGTACCTAGTGAAGAATTAGTTTCCTGATTCAACTAATGTCAGACATGTAGCTACTAGATACCTGGCACTATCTTTAGTTTTGAATATACAGTGATATAGAGCAGGCATCTTCCTTATATTAATTATTGTTATCGCTTTTATGAGGAGGTACAATCTTCTCATTAGCCTCTGACTTGTAACTTTCCTTTCTTTTTTCACTCTGACGATTCAACTCAAGACATTAAATTTATAGAGCAAATATACTGTGCTACTCTAGTATGGAAACAGATTCAGTATGGCTTGGCCACAGTGTATATCCATGTTCACTTGGTTGAGAATCATGTTCTTTGGGACTTGTCAGTGACCTGGAGCCTTCATACAGTGCCAGCATCTCCAAGGTCTCCAAAAAAGATAACATGGGAGATGTTTTTATGAAATGGATTCAGTTTCCAGAAGAATTCTTCCATATTTTATAATCCCGTAAAAGAAAGGCGATATTCCAGTCCCTTGGGAGACACCTTTTTCATCTCTGAGATAACATACTCTGTAATAAAGAGACTTAGTAGGGGCAGGGGATTAGGGTGGGCTGAATTGAAGGAGGTGGAGGTCTGCTCTGCTCTTCCATCAATGCCAGGTTTACACTGATAATGATGAATTGCTTTGCTGACTAAAGGAATCAAGTGGTTAAAAACAAGCAAGCAAACAAAGGCTTTCTGCCAAGGAAACAAAACACTGGATTTTAAACCTCAACACTCAAAGAAGGCCTTCCAGATGATAAGTCTTTAGTTTAAGATAATCAGCTTTCAGTTCAGTTCAGTTCAGTCTCTCAGTTGTATCCAACTCTTTGTGACCCCACGGACTGTAGCCAACTAGGCTTCTCTGTCTGTGGGATTCTCTAGGCAAGAATATTGGAGTGGGTTGCCATTCCCTTCTCTAGGGGATCTTCCCGACACAGGGATCAAACCCTGGTCTCCTGCATCACAGGTAGAGTCTTTACCGTTTGACCTACAAGGAGATCTAAGGAAATAAAATACTGGATTTTAAACCTCAACACTCAAAGAAGGCCTTCAAGATGGTAAGTGTCTAGTTTAAGATAATCAGCTTTCATCTCAGTTCAGTTCAGTCACTAAGTTGTGTCCGACTCTTTGTGACCCCATGAATTGTAGCACGCTGGGCCTCTGTCCATCACCAACTCCCGGGGTTCACTCAGACTCACGTCCATCGAGTCAGTGATGCCATCTAGCATCTCATCCTTGGTCGTCCCCTTCTCCTCCTGCCCCCAATCCCTCCCAGCATCAAGAGTCTTTTCCAATGGGTCAACTCTTCGCATGAGGTGGCCAAAGTACTGGAATTTCAGCATCACATCATTCCTTCCAAAGAAATCCCAGGGCTGATCTCCTTCAGAAGGGACTGGTTGGATCTCCTTGCAGTCCAAGGGACTCTCAAGAGTCTTCTCCAACACCACAGTTCAAAAGCATCAGTTCTTCGGCACTCAGCTTTCTTTACAGTCCAACTCTCATATCCATACATGACCACAGTGAAACCCATAGCCTTGACTAGATGGACCTTTGTTGGCAAAATAATGTCTCTGCTTTGGAATATGCTATCTAGGTTGATCATAACTTTTCTTCTAAGGAGTAAGCATCCTTTAATTTCATGGCTGCAATCACCATCTGCAGTGATTTTGGAGCCCCCCAAAATAAAGTCTGACGCTATTTCCACTGTTTCCCCATCTATTTCCAAAATGGAGTAGCTATCATGGTCAACAAAAGAGTCTGAAATGCAGTATTTGGATGCACTCTCAAAAATGACAGAATGATCTCTGTTCATCTCCAAGGCAAACCATTCAATATCACGGTAATCTAAGTCTATGCCCCAACCAGTAACGCTGAAGAAGCTGAAGTTGAACGGTTCTATGAAGACCTACAAGACCTTTTAGAACTAACACCCAAAAATGATGCCCTTTTCATTGCAGGGGACTAGAATGCAAAAGTAGGAAGTCAAGAAACACCTGGAGTAACAGGCAAATTTGGCCTTGGAATGCAGAATGAAGCAGGGCAAAGACTAATAGAGTTTTGCCAAGAAAATGCACTGGTCATAGCAAACACCCTCTTCCAACAACACAAGAGAAGACTCTACACGTGGACATCACCAGATGGTCAACACCGAAATCAGATTGATTATATTCTATGCAGCCAAAGATGGAGAAGCTCTATACAGTCAACAAAAACAAGGCCGGGAGCTGACTGTGGCTCAGATCATGAACTCCTTATTGCCAAATTCAGACTTAAACTGAAGAAAGTAGTGAAAACCAGTAGATCATTCAGGTATGACCTAAATCAAATCCCTTATGATTATACAATGGAAGTGAGGAATAGATTTAAGGGCATGGATCTGATAGATAGAGTGCCTGATGAACTATGGAATGAGGTTTGTGACATTGTACAGGACACAGGGATTAAGACCATCCCCATGCAAAAGAAATGCAAAAAACCAAACTGGCTGTCTGAGGAGGCCTTACAAATAGCTGTGAAAAGAAGAGAAGCAAAAAGCAAAGGAGAAAAGGAAAGATATAAGCATCTGAATGCAGAGTTCCAAAGAATAGCAAGAAGAGATAAGAAAGCCTTCCTCAGTGATCAATGCAAAGAAATAGAGGAAAACAACAGAATGGGAAAGACTAGAGATCTCTTCAAGAAAATTAGAGATACCAAGGGAACATTTCATGCAAAGATGGGCTCGATAAAGGACAGAAATGGTCTGGACCTAACAGAAGCAGAAGATATTAAGAAGAGGTGGCAAGAATACACAGAAGAACTGTACAAAAAGATCTTCATGACCAAGATAATCACGATGGTGTGATCACTCACCTAGAGCCAGACTCCTGGAATGTGAAGTCAAGTGGGCCTTAGAAAGCATCACTATGAACAAAGCTAGTGGAGCTGATGGAATTCCAGTGGAGCTATTTCAAATCCTGAAAGATGATGCTGTGAAAGTGCTGCACTCAATAGGCCAGCAAATTTGGAGAACTCAGCAGTGGCCATAGGACTGGAAAAGGTCAGTTTTCATTCCAATTCCAAAGAAAGGCAATGCCAAAGAATGCTCAAACTACCACACAATTGCACTCATCTCACACACTATTAATCAGGTTACACTTCCTTAAAGTCATCCCAGCATGGGTTATTCTCCCTCTCTCTTTCCTAGGAGAAAAATATTGACAATACATATATTTGATAGAGGACTTGCGTGCAGAGTTTTAAATAGCTCTTACATTCAATAAGACAAAAAACCCAATTTTAAAAAAATAGAGAAGCCTTTGAACTGCTGCTCCAGAGGAGAAGATAAACAAATGCTCATTAAGCACATGGAAAGATGGTCAACATCCTCACCAAGAAAGCGAAGGCAAATTAAAACCTCAATGAGCTACCACTGAATACCATTAAAGTAGCTAAATGACAGTGATAATAAATAAGAAGCAATAATACTGAGTAAAGGTAAAGATATAGAGCAATTGGAACTCTCATATATTGCTGGTAGAAAATGTAAAATGGTCCCATTGCTTTGAAAACTATATGGCTACCATTTTCAGCAAAATTAAATACAGACTTATCATATGAACCAGGATTCTAATACTTGACATTTACACAAGAGGAATGTAAACGTATCTGTACTTTGGTATCATTGGGAGCTTGTTAGAAATGAAGAATCTCAAGCACCATCCGAGACTGATGGAATCCAAAGCTACACTTTTACAGCATCATTATGGAGTTTGCACACATATTACAGTTTGAGAAGCACTGTCCTGAGAAGCATTAAACTCTTTCAAGGGAAGATGTTTCTTTCACATTCTTCAAGCGAGAATTCTCAGATTTTCATGATTCAGTCATTCAAATTCCTCTAGATCGGTAAATGACAGCACTTAAACTAGTGGGCCATTGATGTCACTTAGAATCACAGCCAGAGAGCTTTTCAACCCCATGTCATTTTGAGGGTTTATAGTAGGGAATTTATTCTATTGCCGGGTACCCAAATACATCAACAGAATAACCTTAAGATATAGATACATAGCTACAATATGTAGTTTCCCAGGTGGTTCAGTAGTAAAGAATCCTGCAAAGCAGAAGCCACAGGAGATGTGATCTCAGTCCCTGTGCTAGGAAGATCCCCTGTTGTAGGAAATGGCAACCTAATTCAGTATTCTTGCCGGGAGAATCCTGTGAACAGAGGTGCCTGGCCGGCTACAGTAGTATTGGATTGCAAAGAGTTAAACACGACTGAAAAGACTTAGCATGCACGCATGCATACTGTATTAATATATATGCACACACATACGTACAGAAAAACAGTTGTAAGCTTAATAGAAGATTATAATAACAGTTCAGTTCAGTCACTCAATCGTGTCCGACTCTTTGCGACCCCATGAATTGCAGCACGCCAGGCCTCCCTGTCCATCACCAGCTCCCGGAGTTCACTCAGACTCATGTCCATCGAGTCCGTGATGCCATCCAGCCATCTCATCCTCGGTCGTCCCCTTCTCCTCCTGCCCCCAATCCCTCCCAGCATCAAAGTCTTTTCCAGTGAGTCAACTCTTCGCATGAGGTGGCCAAAGTACTGAAGTTTCAGCTTTAGCATCATTCCTTCCAAAGAAATCCCAGGGCTGATCTCCTTCAGAATGGACTGGCTGGATCTCCTTGCAGTCCAAGGGACTCTTAAGAGTCTTCTCCAGCATCACAGTTCAAAAGCATCAATTCTTTGATGCTAAGAATTTTAAAATTTGCTAATAAGATTTACTATGTGCCTGACACTGTTGTATATATATAAAAGTATATATGTAATAATTTATATCTGACCACAATCCCTAGGAGGTCAATATTATTATTCTCAGTAGCCTGAAAGAGGGTATGATTTTCATAGAATCTATTACTGAGAACAAAAGCAAAGAGTTGAAGAAAACGGTCTGAATTTTTTTTTTTTTGACAAATAGATTAGAATGAAATAAAGACCTCACTGTAAATAAAGTAAAATCCAAGCCATATAACTTCCTTAAAAGAATTTGTTTTACAGTTTAATTGATTTGAAGGTAGAAATTGTTGAGTGGGTACTGATTACCTTGCTGAAGAAGCAAGCAATTGGCAACAATCATACCGATTATAAGCCACTTAAGCAACCTCAATTAAATTAGTGGTAATTCTAAACTACTTCATTTTGCATAGAGATTGGTTTAATTTTTATGTAAATTCAAATTCTGGTTGTGCAAATCCTAATTGTCTAACAACAAATCAAGCTAGATTATTCCCATTTGTCTTTGCGGCAATCTGAAAGCTGCATTCCAAGCTGTGGTAGGTGTACACAGAGACCAATACCATCTCTGCAAAAAAATCCTGTGAAGGAGACTCAAAGATCAAGTCCATTTTGCTGACTTAACGTTGACAATTAGGCAGGCTGAATGAAATGAGAAAGTGACAGATTGAAGATCACCAGCATTTAAGAGTGCCATAGAAAAGAAAATGCACTGCACCAGGGGTTTATGGCCCTAACTAAATTCTGATTCTGCCAAACACTTACTGTGTAATCTTGAAAAAGTCTCTTTTTATTAGTTAGCTATTGCTGTGTGATAAAAAACCACACAGGTTCAATGGATTTTTTTAAAAAGTGATTTATTTCTTAAGAACCTGAAGGTTGGTTAGGGTTTGGCTGATCTTGGCTGACCTCACCTGGGCTTGGCTCCAAACTCTCATCTGAAATCATGTCTGCTTCACTTGTCACTCATCCTCCTTGGGCTAGGATTACCTAAGGCACGTCCTATCCATGGCTAAAGGCAAGAATGCAAAAGGGCAAGTTCAACCATGCAAGCTCATTTCATGTCCTGTTGTCATGTCTATCTGCCAAAACAAAACACAAACTAAGCTTAAGTTGAAGGGGGAGGGGAGTCTACTTCATTACTATGAGGCCATGACATGGGTATGGATGACCAATAACTCAAGCTATCATGTTCTTTCCCTTTTATTTAGCTTCCACAGCCATAAATCAAAAACAGTAGATTACTATCAGAAGACTTGCAACTCTTAACAAATTCTGCAAATGTAGCAGAAATTCCATGAGATTCTATAGTACTATTTATAAACTACTCCCCTGCAGGCTGGATTCAGACATGGTTTAGATTATCTGTTGAGAAATTTAAAATAATCTTAATTGGCTGAAATTATTTTTAAAATCAGGATATTTCACAAAAAAAAACCAGAATTCAGATGTTTCTTGTGGGCTCATAATATTTGGCAGTGGTGATACCTACTAGAAGCAGCCCCCTCTACACAGGGCAGATCTCTGCAGATCCTCACTGCTCCCCGATTTGTCCTCTACATTCTCTCTATTATCACACATCCACCCCACTTCACTTATTTATATTATTTGCCTCAACTGTGGCCATTTTTTCATTTCTTGGGATTTCAGGTTTGAGTTCTTGCTCTTCAATTGTTGGCTACTCAAATTCCAAGTAAGTCACTTAACATACCTGAGGTATATTTTTCTCATTTCAAATAGAAAAGGGGAACTCTGGAAGTCTTTAAGGAAATTCCCTGCTCTACCATTCCATAATTCTAAAGACATAAGATCAAAGACTATGATATACTTCAGGATATCTCATAAAGAAAGGAAAGAGATCTATTTCAAGAGCTCACCAGTGGCTTTTCAAATGAAGATACGCTGACCAAGTTCTGGAAACTGAAAGCCAACACAGCAATCAGGAGTGGTGCTTGCACAGCAGGTCTCAAAGGAGCCCACGAAAGCAAAGGACCAATTAGAGAAAAAGATAAATTGTTGAGTTGGGCTGAATATCAGGAAGGTTTTCCTAATAGGCAAATCTTTAAACTGGCATGCTTTCCCAGGAGAAGTGGCAGAAAGTTATTTAAAATAGGGCTGAACAAAGCATTTCAATTCTGTAAACAAAATTCTCATTTAAACCAGGGCTATTGACTCAAGGATAGGGTGTTTCTTTCCCATCATTTCTAAGTTGACTTCAGGCTACAACTAAGATAAATAATGTTTGTTGTGGGTTTGTCATATATAGCTTTTATTATGCTGAGGTATGTTCCTTCTATTCCTGCTTTCTGGAGGGCTTTTATCATAAATGGACGTTGAATTCTGTCAAAGGCTTTCCCTGCATCTATTGAGATAATCATATGGTTTTTATTTTTCAATTTGTTAATGTGGTGTATTGCATTGATTGATTTGCAGATACTGAAGAATCCTTGTCCCTAAAGTCAGGAACAAGACAAGGGTGCCCATTCTCACCACTACTATTCAACATAGTTTTGGAAGCTTTGGCCACAACAATCAGAGCAAAAAAAGAAATAAAAGGAATCAAGATTGGAAAAGAAGAAGTAAAACTCTCACTGTTTGCAGATGACATGATCCTCTACATAGAAAACCCTAAAGACTCCACCAGAAAATTACTAGAGCTAATCAATGAATATAGTAAAGTTACAGGATATAAAATTAACACAGAGAAATCCCTAGCATTGCTATACACTAACAATGAGAAAACAGAAGGAGAAATTAAGGAAACAATTCCATTCACTATTGCAACGAAAAGAATAAAATACTTAGGTTTTTTTTTTTTTTTTTTTGCTCAGTTGTGTCTGACTCTTGGCAGCCCCATGGACTGTAGCCTACCAGGCTCCTCTACCTAAAGACACAAAAGACCTATATATAGGAAACTATAAAACACTGGTGAAAGAAATCAAACAGGACACTAATAGATGGAGAAATATATCATGTTCATGGATTGGAAGAATCAAAATAGTGAAAATGAGTATACTACCCAAAGCAATCTACAGATGAAATCCCTATCAAGCTACCAACAGTATTTTTCACAGAACTAGAACAAATAATTTCACAATTTGTATGGAAATACAAAAAAACCTCGAATAGCCAAAGCAATCTTGAGAAAGAAGAATGGAACTGGAGGAATCAACCTGCCTGACTTTAGGCTCTACAAAACCCCCTGCAATATCACAATATCAAACCCCTTTATTTGTATGATTGGTACTAATTACTGCCGTGTTATTACTCCTCTCCCTTCCTGTATTAGCAGCTGGTATTACAATACTACTAACAGACCAAAATTTAAACACAACCTTCTTCCACTCAGCAGGAGGAGGAGACCCTGTCCTATATCAACACTTATTTTGATTCTTTGGACACCCCGAAGTATATATTCTTATTTTACCCGGATTTGGAATAATCTCTCACATCGTGACCTACTATTCAGAAAAAAAGAACCATTTGGATATATAGGAATGGTATGAGCTATAATATCAATTGGATTTCTAGGATTCCTTGTATGAGCCCACCATATGTTTACAGTAGGAATAGATGTCGACACACGGGCCCACTTCACATCAGCTACCATGATCATTGCTATCCCTACTGGAGTAAAAGTCTTTAGTTGACTAGCTACACTTCACGGAGGTAATATCAAATGATCCCCTGCTATAATATGGGCCCTGGGCTTCATCTTCCTTTTCACAGTCGGAGGCCTAACAGGAATTGTTCTAGCTAACTCTTCTCTCGATATTGTTCTTCATGACACATACTATGTAGTCGCACATTTCCACTATGTACTGTCAATAGGAGCTGTGTTCGCTATNCGCTATAATATGAGCTCTGGGCTTCATTCTCCTTTTCACAGTCAGAGGCTTAACAGGAATTGTTCTAGCCAGCTCTTCTCTTGATATTGTTCTTCATGATACATACTATGTAGTTGCACACTTCCACTAGGTACTATCAATGGGAGCTGAATTTGCTATTATAGGAGGATTCTTACACTGATTCCCACTATTCTCAGGCTATACCCTCAATACTACATGAGCCAAAATCCGTTTTGCAATTATATTCGTAGGTGTAAACATAACTTTCTTCCCACAGCATTTCTTAGGATCATCTGGTATGCCACAACGATACTCTGACTACTCAGACACATATACAATATGAAATACTATCTCATCTATAGGCTCATTCATCTAACAGCAGTCATGCTAATAATTTTTATTATCTGAGAAGCATTCACATCAAAACGAGGGGTTTTAACTGTAGATCTAACCACAACAAACCTAGAGTGACTAAACGGATGCCCTCCACCATATCATACATTCGAAGAACCTACATACGCTAACCTAAAATAAGAAAGGAAGGAATCGAACCCCCTGTTATTGGTTTCAAGCCAACACCATAGCCACTATGTCTCTCTCAATTAATGAGACGTTAGTAAAACATTACGTAATCTTGTCAAGATTAAATTACAGGTGGAAATCCCGTACATCTCATATGGCATACCCCATACAACTAGGATTTCAAGACGCAACATCACCTATTATAGAAGAATTACTGCACTTTCATGATCACACACTAATAATTGTATTCCTAATTAGCTCCCTAGTACTTTATATCATCTCACTAATACTAACAACAAAATTAACACATACTAGTACAATAGACGCGCAAGAAGTAGAAACAATCTGAACCATTCTCATCATATGGCATACCCCATACAACTAGGATTTCAAGACGCAACATCACCTATTATAGAAGAATTACTGCACTTTCATGATCACACACTAATAATTGTATTCCTAATTAGCTCCCTAGTACTTTATATCATCTCACTAATACTAACAACAAAATTAACACATACTAGTACAATAGACGCGCAAGAAGTAGAAACAATCTGAACCATTCTCCCAGCCATTATCCTAATCTTAATTGCCCTTCCATCTCTACGAATCCTATACATAATGGACGAAATCAATAACCCATCCCTCACAGTGAAGACTATAGGACATCAATGATACTGAAGCTACGAATATACTGACTATGAGGATTTGAGCTTCGATTCCTACATAATCCCAACATCAGAATTAAAGCCAGGGGAATTACGGCTACTAGAAGTAGACAACTGAGTCGTACTACCCATAGAAATAACAATTCGAATACTAATCTCCTCTGAAGACGTATTACACTCATGAGCGGTACCCTCCCTAGGACTGAAAACAGACGCAATCCCAGGTCGTCTAAATCAAACAACCCTAATGTCGACCCGACCAGGCCTATATTATGGCCAATGTTCAGAAATCTGCGGATCAAATCACAGTTTTATACCAATTGTCCTCGAACTAGTTCCACTAAAGTATTTTGAAAAATGATCTGCATCTATATTATAAGACCATCAAGAAGCTACGTCAGCGTTAACCTTTTAAGTTAAAGACTGAGAGCACAATACTCTCCTTGATGATATGCCACAACTAGACACATCAACGTGACTTACAATAATTTTGTCAATATTTCTAGTCCTTTTCATTATTTTCCAACTAAAAATCTCAAAGCACAACTTTTACCTCAGCCCAGAGCTAGTACTAATAAAAACGTCAAAACAAAACACCCCCTGAGAAACAAAATGAACGAAAATCTATTTGCCTCTTTCATTACCCCTATAATACTAGGCCTACCCCTCGTTACTCTTATTGTCCTATTCCCCAGTCTACTATTTCCAACATCAAATCGACTAGTTAATAATCGCCTTATTTCCCTTCAACAATGACTACTTCAACTCATCTCAAAACAAATAATAAGCATCCATAATCCTAAGGGGCAGACATGAGCATTGATACTAATATCCTTAATTTTATTTATTGGATCAACAAATCTACTAGGACTACTACCCCACTCATTCACACCAACCACGCAACTATCAATAAATTTAGGTATGGCCATTCCTCTATGAGCGGGAGCTGTTATCACAGGCTTCCGTAACAAAACTAAAGCATCACTCGCCCATTTTCTGCCACAAGGTACACCAACCCCATTAATCCCAATACTAGTGATTATTGAAACTATCAGCCTCTTTATCCAAACAGTAGCCCTTGCTGTACGACTAACAGCCAATATCACAGCAGGGCACCTATTAATTCACCTAATCGGAGGGGCCACACTTGCACTAATAAGCATTAGCACCACAACAGCTCTTATTACATTTATTATCTTAGTCTTACTAACAGTTCTCGAGTTCGCAGTAGCCTTGATTCAAGCTTATGTATTTACCCTCCTAGTCAGCCTATACCTGCACGACAACACATAATGACACACCAAACCCATGCCTAACACACTTGCGCTAATAAGCATTAGCACCACAACAGCTCTTATTACATTTATTATTCTAGTCTTACTAACAGTTCTCGAATTCGCAGTAGCCTTAATCCAAGCTTATGTATTTACCCTCCTAGTCAGCCTATACCTGCACGACAACACATAATGACACACCAAACCCATGCCTACCATATAGTAAATCCAAGCCCTTGGCCCCTCACAGGAGCACTATCCGCCCTCTTAATAACATCAGGCCTAATTATATGATTCCACTTCAACTCAACAGCCCTACTAATACTTGGCTTAACAACAAACATACTTACAATATACCAATGATGACGAGACATTGTCCGAGAAAGCACCTTTCAAGGACACCACACCCCAACTGTCCAAAAAGGCCTTCGCTACGGCATAATTCTCTTTATTATTTCCGAAGTCTTATTTTTTACCGGATTTTTCTGAGCATTTTACCACTCAAGCCTCGCCCTTACTCCCGAACTAGGAGGCTGCTGGCCACCAACAGGTATTCACCCACTTAATCCCCTAGAAGTCCCACTACTTAACACCTCCGTTCTCTTAGCCTCAGGAGTATCAATCACCTGAGCCCATCACAGCCTCATAGAAGGAAATCGCAACCACATATTACAAGCCCTATTTATTACCATCGCATTAGGTGTTTACTTCACACTACTACAAGCCTCAGAATATTACGAAGCACCCTTTACTATTTCAGACGGAGTCTACGGCTCAACTTTCTTTGTAGCCACAGGTTTCCACGGCCTCCATGTTATCATTGGATCTACTTTCCTAATCGTCTGCTTCTTCCGCCAATTAAAATTTCACTTTACCTCTAATCACCATTTTGGTTTTGAAGCCGCTGCCTGATACTGACATTTCGTAGACGTAGTATGACTTTTCCTCTATGTTTCTATCTACTGATGAGGCTCATATTCTTTTAGTATTAATCAGTACAACTGACTTCCAATCAGTTAGTTTCGGTCTAACCCGAAAAAGACTAATAAATTTAATACTAGCCCTCCTAACCAACCTCGCCCTAGCTACACTACTCGTTATCATCGCATTTTGACTCCCCCAACTAAACGCATACTCAGAAAAAGCAAGCCCCTATGAATGCGGATTTGACCCCATAGGATCAGCCCGCCTCCCTTTCTCCATAAAATTTTTTCTAGTGGCCATCACGTTTCTCCTATTTGACCTAGAAATTGCGCTGCTCTTACCCCTGCCATGAGCCTCACAAACAACTAACCTAAACACAATACTCACCATAGCTCTTTTCCTAATTTTCCTACTAGCTGTAAGCCTGGCCTACGAATGAACCCAAAAAGGACTAGAATGAACCGAGTATGGTATTTAGTTTAAAACAAAATAAATGATTTCGGCTCATTAGATTATGATTAAACTCATAATTACCAAATGTCCCTCGTATTCATAAACATTATAATAGCATTCGCGGTATCTCTCGCAGGATTATTAATATACCGATCCCACCTAATATCGTCCCTACTATATCTAGAAGGAATAATATTATCCTTATTCATCATAGCCACCCTAATAATCCTAAACTCACATTTCACCTTAGCCAGCATAATACCCATTATCTTACTAGTCTTCGCAGCTTGCAAAGCAGCACTAGGCCTATCTCTACTAGTGATAGTATCCAACACATATGGTACTGACTATGTACAAAACCTTAATCTATTGCAATGCTAAAATATATCATCCCCACAATAATACTTATACCCCTAACTTGATTATCAAAAAATAACATAATCTGAATTAATTCCACAATACATAGCCTGCTAATTAGCCTCACAAGCTTACTTCTTATAAACCAATTTGGCGACAACAGCCTTAACTGTTGAGCTAGTTTGAGCTAAAACCCAAACTGGGATTAGACACGACTGAGCAACTGAACTGAATGATTAATAATATTGATCATATTTTCATATACTTAGTGGTTATTTATATATTTTCTTTAGAGAAATGTCTATTCAAATTCTTTGTTCACTTTTAGATTTAGTTGTCTTTTTATTATTGAGTTGTAAGACCTTTAATATAGTCTAGATATATGTCCCTCATTGGCTGTATAATTTGCAAATATTTTATCTAATTCTGTGGGTTGTCTTTATAATTTTCCTGATAGTGTATTGTTTTATTAAATCCAATTTATCAATTTTTCTTTTGTTGCTTTCCTAATCCAAGCTCATAAAGATATTCTCCTATGTTTTTAAAAGTTTTATCTCTCACATTTAGATTTTGATCCATTTCAAGCTAATTTTTGTATATGGTGTGAGGAAAGGGTTCAAATTTATTTTTTTGCTTGTGCATATCCAACTGTCTCGCACAATTTGTTGAGAAGACTATTCTTTTTCTATTGGTTTTTCTTGGTACTTTTGTGAAAAATCAATTGACCATAGATGTATATTTGGAGGCTCTTAATTCTAGCCCATTGATCTTTACACCAGAATCACATTGTCTTGATTACTGTAGGTTTGCAGTAAGTTTTGAAGCTGGAAAGTGTGAGTTCTCCAATCTTTTTCTTCTTTTTCAGGATTGTTTTGGCTATTCTGGGCCCTTGCAATTCCATATGAATTTTAAGACCAGGTTGTCAATTTCTGCCCCCTCAAAATGTAGGCATTTTAGAGACAGAAAGTTATAATGGTGGTTTCCAGGGCCTGGGGGAGGATAAATGGGGAGTTATTGTTCAATAGGTATAGAATTCAAGTTTTATAAGATGATAAGCCTACTGGAGATGAGTGTGGTAATGGTAGAATAAAATTATGAATATATTTAACACCACTGCCCTAAACATTTAAAAATGGTTAATTTTATGTTATGTGTACTTACCACAATTTTTTTAAACTGAGGAAAAAATCCAGAAAGTATCAATAGAATAGTGGTTTCCAGGGCTGGGAGTGGTGGGGGTAGAAGCAGGAAATTATTCAATGGATATAGAGTTTCAACTTTGCAAGTTGAAAAAACTCCTAGAGATCTGTTACTCAACAGTATATATACAGCTAACTCTAACTGGAGACTTAAAAATGGGTAAGATGGAACAAAATTAATTAGGCAATTCATTATCACTGAATCACTCTGCTATACACCAGAAACTAGCCCAGCACTGTAAATCAACTATCTTCAATAAAATACATTTTAAAAAATATTAGACAATTCATGTTTCCAAGAAGGAGACATCTTCAAATGTTGTTACCAAAGAAACTGATGCATCCTTGCAGATTATTCCTTTGGTATTGTCTCCATGTGAAAAGAATAACAGAAATAAAAGTCATATAATGTGTGAACCTTAAGGCTCTGTGGAGACTCAGGCACCAGGCATGGAGAAGGAAATGGCAACCCACTCCTGCATTCTTACCTGGAGAATCCCTTGGACAGAGGAGCCTGGTGGGCTACAGTCTATGGGGCCACTAAGAGTTGGACATGACTGAGGTGACTTAGCATGCATGCAGGCACCGGATCTGAAGTGACCTAATCAGGGGTAGGTGTTATACGTTGTTGTTCAGTCGCTAAGTCATGTCTAACTCTTTACGTCCCCGAGCTGTTATATGTCATCAATGCCATATTAATGAAGAGAATGAACAAATTCAAAATGGTAAAATATCACGACTTTGTCTACATGTATCTAAATACAAAACAGCAATTTGCTTTCCTTTTCAGGTACTGGTGTATTAAAAAATGTTGAATGAGCAGCCTCTTTCATCTCAACCAGGAGTTTTACAGATTTTGTTTTTCTGTAGGAATGGCTTTTTAGGTAGTAAGGTTTGCATTTTTTAAAAGAGGTTTAAAACTTCACCTAGTTTGAAAGAGGAACTCCTTCAATATTTAGAAACTACATTTCAGCATTTGAATCATTTGCAGCTTTCGTTACCTCCTCAATTTAATTGCAAACACCTTCAACAGAGTGATAGCAAACTAATTAGCAATTCCTTTTCCTTAAAAAAAAAAATACTCCTAATCAAGGTAGATAATCATTTTTGATTAAACAACAGCCAGAGTTATCAAATGTAAATTTGCAATTGATTACAGAAAAAATATAGAATGTGCTTTTCCTCTTAATAACGGTAAAGCGTTATTTCTTCTCCACTCAGTTATATTTAGTTTCTTAGATTAATTTAGGCTGATCCATCTCTTTGGATGGTGTACTCACTAGGAATGTCTATGTTATTTCCCAGAAGAATTATTCCTATGCAAATAAAATATCCAGATGTAAAATATGCATGTGATAAAAAGAAATCTGGCTGTTGCCTAAATATTTTAATAATCTTGGTGCTGCTAAACTGCTATATTTCAGTCTTTCAAATCCTTTAGGGAATAATAAGGTCATGGAGAAGATCTAGACCTAAAAGCTACAAAGCTGACTGTCTCATCTAGAAAATAATTCAGTCTTTCATCCATTTATTCATTCATCTAGTAAAAATGTAATAAGAACCTACCATGTTCTGAATACCAACCAAGGTCCTGGACTCAAAGAGTGGACAAGACATAGTTCCTGCCCGCAGGAAAGTTCACTTGCTGATTGGGAAGACAAGCAAGCTAACAGGCAATTGCAAATAAACAGGACATGTGCTCCAAGTGGGAAATTTGCAAAGTAAGCCAGATTATTATGACATTGGTGGCGTTAGGAAGCCCAGAAAGAAGTGCAGTGTTAGTTTAGCCCTGAAGGACTAACAGGGGTTAGCTAGGTAAGTAAGAGAAGCAAAGATCAACATGTGCAGAGTTTCAGAGGTGAGAAAAAGCATATCTTTGGGAAGACCTGAAGTTCAGCATGTCTGGAATACAAATGAGAAGAGAAAATGGTGAGAGAAGAGTCTTAAATGGTAAAGAAAGGACAATTTTATGAAGAACAGTATGCACCTTCTGAAGAAATTTGTGTGCCATTCTGAATGCTTCCCCGGTGGCTCAGAT
Organism: Cephalophus harveyi; assembly: GCA_006410635.1. Lineage (NCBI taxonomy): Eukaryota > Metazoa > Chordata > Mammalia > Artiodactyla > Bovidae > Cephalophus > Cephalophus harveyi. The sequence continues at coordinate 434,686 of SJYT01001239.1, read as the reverse complement.
GGTCAAGAACCCACCTGTGAGAGACCTGAGTTCCTTCCCTGGTTTGGGAAGACCCCTAGAAAAGGGAACAATTACCCACTCCAGTATTCTTGCCTGGAGAATTACATGGAAGAGCAGTCCATGGAAGAGGGCTACAGTCCATTGGGTCACAAAGATCTGAACATGACTGAACGACTTTCACTTTCACTGAAAGCAATAAAGACCTACTGTAAGATCCCTTTTAGTAAATTTCTTATTATTCACACAAATTAAACTTGTCTTTTGGGTCCTGTATGTACTATACGGGTTTGGGTTGCAAACTAGATCTGTCTCTGGTTCAAAAAATGCTGGTTAAAGGCAGAATATGGGGACAGTTAAATGTTGCTCTTAAAGGTGCACCTAATTTCAGTTTATATGAATAGAAGATACAGGAATGAAGACAGCAGGGTAAACCCCAGACTTGAAATTGTCTTCCGAAATGTAATAGGAAAAATGACAAATAATAAGATTAACTGTTTGTATTAATCCATAACAGGGATAGAATCTGAAACAGTTTTTAAAAGAGATTCTCCTTGGACAAATGGTAAGACATTTCCCCTATGTTAAAATCAAAACAAAAAAATACTAACAGGAAACCCCCATCTTAAATTACCAATGGGCAGCTAAATTGCTTTGGGAAAACACAAATTCGAATCCCAGTGGCCAGATGTATTGTCAAAATAGCAAGATTGTTACTTGTAGGAAACACAAGTGTACCTAGTTTTAAATCCTGATTCTGCCACTTTCTGTCACTTTCGCCTCTCATTCCTCACGTCTGGTTTTCCCCCAGTGCTGTTGTGTGAAAAACAAGCTGTCTCCACATCAGATTCTAGAAGTGGGACTTTAAAAAAAGCAGCTGATGACATAGATCCTTTGATTATACATAGGGAGATAAGTAAACAGCTTATTATTTTAGTTGAGCAAAAAATTTGAGTATAGAGCATGTTCTTTTCCACACAAATGACAACTGTGAAAATGGGTTTCAGGATGTCATTGTGGCTACAATATCCTGAGAACGATGGACTAGGAAAGCATTCTGTCAGATTCACTGTAAAAATAGCCCAGTGTCTCGATGGATGATTGATGACAGACAGATGGATATTGACTCAGTGCAATAACCATGTAATAAATGCCTACTATGCTCAAAGGGAATACAAAAGGCAATAAGAAACACATGGTATGCAAGCCTCAGTGGGGCGGCAACCATATCCTATTATCAATTTGGCTTTGAAAAGATTAAGTAAAGCATCTATAGAACTGTATGCTAAGGCAGAAATTTTCTGGTACAGGAGAAGTTCGATTTAAGCATTGTGAAGGGTGTAGGATCACTTTTAGTCAGAGGGTTAAAAATGGTTTTATGAAGGAAGATGCATTTGAGATGGTTTTTGGAGGATGGGAAGACTTTTTATCAGAGGGGTACATACATTTTAAACAAAGGAAGAGCTTGGGTTTTGGAATCAGATGAATGGGTTCATACTGAGATCTGTCACTTAATAGCTATGTGATTTAGGAATGCCTATAACTCCCTATAACAATATTTTTGTCTGTTAAAATTGGGTAATAGTTCCTACCTCATTCTGTTGTTCAGTTGATGAAGCGTAAAGTGCTTAATGCAATGCCTGGATGTAGTGCCCTATACATTGCAGCTATTACTATGATTACTAAAAGCAGAAAATCTCACAAAAGGGGGAAAGTATGTAGTCTGTACTAGTTGAAGGGGAGAACACTAAAGACTGGAGTTAAATGTTCTGATCATGTTATAGGCAATTTTGGATGTCAGGCTGAGGAGTCTGAGCTTATACCAGTAAGCAAACATACCTTTGATTTTGCCTTCTTCCCCTCCTCCTCCTTATTCTTCACTTCCCCTCTCCCTTTCTTCCCCTCTCCTTTCTTTTTATTTCTTTGCCTTTCTAGATCAAAATTGACTTTTACATTAAATAAGCCATATGTGGAGTGAACAATGGGTTCAAATTAGGAGAACGAGAGACTGGCATCAAGATGACTAGTTGGCATGCATAAAAATAATTTGGAGAAAGAAATGAATTCCTGAGTGCAGTGCACTAGGAAAGAATATGAAAGATAGGGAGCTGCTCTTGGGCCTTTGAAATACTGAGTATAGTAGGGTCATTGTGGAGACGTGGAGACACAAGTTGGAGGAACAATGGCTTAGGAAAGAAGGTGGGGAGCAGACCCTGCCCCCAGCCCACTGAGTCAACAGGAGTTAGGGAAAGGAACAGGGTCCAGAGAGAATTGCAAGGGAGGCCCTGGAATCTTAAGACCGAATACATTTTCCCACAGTATAACGTTGGTTGGAAACAAAATAGTCAGAGGTGTTGGGGGTGAGGGAAAAGGGGCAAGTGAAGGAAATCTAGACTGAGCTGAGACAATCTAGACAAGGCTGAGCTACTAATGGATGATTTGGTGGAAAGAGATAAGGATGGGAGGCGTGTGCCCACATTAGTGAAACAGCAGCATCAAAGCTACCAAGATTGTTAAAAGGATGTGTTAGAACCGGGAAGGGGGTCCTGTCAATGCAGTAGAATTTAGTTAACAGAGAAGTTTGCAACTCACTTGCCATAGGGTTCCAACGACTTTATTTGTATCCATGAAACTCCTTCCTCTAGAGATAGATGGTGGACATGATTAGATGGCTGATTCGTGATTTCGGCTGGTCTAGGTCCTACCTTTGTTGAATCCCTTCCCTGGAGTTATGATGTCATTCACCAGTCTGCTCTCAACTCTCTAGAGACTGCTTTAGGTTTTCTAAGTTGTTCCACTTCTCCTGCAAATGAGGTCAGAAATAGAAGCCACTAAACACTTCAACAACATGAGAAGTTAGAAAAGGAGTGGCCCCTAGAGAAATAGGTCAGTAGATAACAGACACCAAGAGGTAATAGATATTTGCTGTAGAATCAGGTCATTTGTGAGAACCCATGTTGAACCAACAAGAAAGACACTTAGTAAATTTGCTCACAACTTCTCAGAACCTATTAGTGATGTAGAACCCTGGACATCACAGAATTGTCCAATGTATGAACCCTGAATTCTGGTGCATACTCTAGTGACAGACATCTGTAGAAAGAAAGGGAAAAGAAAATGACTTTCTGTATATTTTAATTAATAGGAATGAAATAGATCTTATGTATCAAGCACTGTGTTAGACTCTGGAGATACGAAATATTTTTAAGTAAGAAATTGTCTCCATTCTTCATAGCTTCCATTCCGGTGGGCTTCCTTGCCAAATGCAGAGAAAGAGCAGAAACAAAATCACCACCAATATAAGCAAAGTTACCTATAAAAGAAAGAAAAACATGGAACCCATGAAGAACCAGGCCCTGCATCAAATACAGATCAAGGAATACTAGGTTTACAGTGAAGCAGAACTGCTCTCTTAGAAGCAGGAATGTTTTGCATGTAAGGAAATATATCCACATGGAAAGTTGCTTTTTAAGGTGACACAAATGAGTCTTAATATGAGGAAAATCAGGCACATCTTGTTGGAGATAGCAGCTATTTGGCATTTCAACAACTGAACAGAAGTTCTGAAGTTCTTCTTGCCTGCAAGGTACATATTGCCATTCTCTGCACCGGGCACAGCAGGTGGTGTTCTAGAGCCCACCCTAAAGAGCAGAGCCAGCAACACCAATGGGCTCAAGTCTTTGAGGCCAACTTTCTGATGGAGCCTTGCCCTGTTGCCCAAGTGACAGGGGAGGGAGGGAGGGAGGGAGGGAGGAAAACGAAGGAAGGATGGTGAGCTTTTTTTCCCCTCGTCCTCAGAAGTCTTTTCTCCCTCCCACCAAGGTCCCATTATGCTTGAGGACAGGGAGTATCAGATAGGAAGAAAGCCTTTGGAAAACAAACAGCCTGTCTTTCAGTATCATACCCTCTTTGGGGGGTCAGGCTCTATGGAATCCTGAAGTCCTGACATTCTGTACTTTTGATTGTCACTGTTTGTCCTAGTCCAAAGAGACATTGCTCCTTCACTATATCTCTACGGAGAATCAGGTAACATTTGTTACTTGAATCCACAGGAAAACAAGGCTTGTTATTGCAGCACTTTACCTAGTGGCAAACTCAGTGAGTTTGTGATTTTCAGGAGGTATCTGTAATCATCTCAGCACAGTGATGAATGAATCAATAATGGATTTGATACGAAAGCATTCTTCTTGATACATATGCAGAAAACACAGTAGTTCTTGAAATTTTTCCTTTGAAAGAAAAATATAGGTTAACCCATGATATTAGTGTTTGCAAATGTATGACAAGGATTAAAATCTATTGAGAGTAGTGGTAAAAGGTAAACTGGTAATAAGGAGCAAAATTCATTTGTAGGACTATTAAAATTAATCAAGATGAAATTTTACAATAAGAATGTAAAGTAGCCTCCCAAAGGCAGTAATAAAATTATATTCTTGTAAACATTCAAGAATAGTTAGTCATGGTATTATGAATATTCAGCAAGGACAATCCATCACCGAGGAAACAAGGATGGGATCGAGAATGCTATGACCTAGTCTTCTGATCTTCAGTTTTAGGATTATATCAGCTTTTAAAATGGCATCTCCTTTACTCACATTTAAAAGAAGTCAGCAGCCAAATTCTACTCTAAACCAAAGCGAAACAAAAAACTTGAAACGCTCAGATATTCTTTCAGAGGGTACATGTAGGCTGCAACCTTGTTATCACTATCCAACAAAACAGCTCTCCCCAGAGGGTAACAGTAGTTTAGGACTCTATGCCGATAAGAGGATATAACTTTTCCTGAGAAAAGCATAAACATAGAAATTACTTGTATTTAAATGGAATCACAATACAGCAGAATGAATTTGTATTATCTTGGCACTGTTTCCAAAGCTTTCGATTTTCTTCAAGATTTCTGTGTCCTGTCTTAAAACTGCTTTTTCCTATACAGGTTCTTGTCCATTTCACCAAACAGCATCGTTAACCAGTGCTCCTGGATATAATACAGCACAAGACTGCAACGGCAGAGAGTGTCTGTCTGCTGTGTGTCAGTGGCAGAAGAACTGAGATTTTAAAAAATAAACTTTATTTTGCAAATCTAATATTTACAGAAAAGGTTCAAAGATACTACAAAGTTGTCATACCCTTCACTTGGCTTCCCTTATTGTTAACACCTTCCATTTCCACAGTGCATTTGTTAAATCTAAGAAACCAATGTTAGCACATTACTATTAACTGAACTAATGGCACCCCACTCCAGTACTCTTGCCTGGAAAATCCCATGGATGGAGGAGCCTCGTGGGCTGCTGTCTATGGGGTCGCACAGAGTCGAACACAACTGAAGTGATTTAGCAGAGCAGAGAGACTTTATTTGGATTACACCAGTTTTCTGTCAATGTCCTCTTTTTGATTGAGGATCCAATCCAGGGAACTACATTGCACTTAGCTTTCATGTATCCACTGTCTCTTTTCATTGTGACAGTTTCTCAATCTTTTCTTGTTTTCTAATCTTGATGGTTTGGGGAGTTTGGGCCAGGCATTCTGTAGAGTGCCCCTCAGTTTGGCTTCATCTGACTTTTTTAAATGATTAAACCGGAGATACAGGTTTTGGGAAAGAATCCCACAGAGGTGAAGTGTTCTTCAGTGATCCTTACGACGTCTCTGAAGGTGTTAATCTTCATTGCTTGGTTAGGATGATGTTCACTGAGTGGCTCCACTGTAATGTTACTATTTTCCCCTTTCCATACTCTATTCTTTGGAAGCAAGTCATTAAATCTAGACCACATTCATGGGGAGAAGGGGGTTTGTTTTGCAAATACATTCCTTATATGAAAAATTTGAATGTAATATAGCCCCTATCTTTCATTCAAATTCAATTCAATAAACTTTTAGGATACCACGAAGAGAAATATTTCAGAGATTTATATAGCAACAATTGTAATGCCTAGAAGTAGCTGTGGGTATTACCATCTTATGGAAAGAAATAAACCTTAATCCTTGTAATGATTATAGATACTAAGAGATGGTTATCTTTACCTTACCTGAGTTGTTATTAAAACAATTGCTTATTTTTCTAAGCTCTTTTTAGTATCTGATGAAATCTTCAGATGGATTTTCTTCTGAGATTGAACATACTACAATGCAAATTGTACACAAGCTAAAAATTCATCTTCATAAAATCATACTCTGGGGTCACACAACATGTAAACGCACAAGCCAAGAATGCTGTTTGTCTGCATAAATGAATTACTCTCTTTCAGTGGTCAAGTATTAATAACTTTTCTCAGAGGCATCCAACTTACTAAATAGCTTGCTACCTTACATGTAAAGCCTTTCTGGTTTATCATTTTCATTAGGATCTCTGGCTTCAAGCCATCTTTCAAAGTGTTTTTATTTTCAATTACTGCTTGTTTTTTTCCATTCTACTGCCTTTCCTTAACTTTTGAGTAATATTTGGGTTGGCACAATTTACATAGCAGGCAACAAGATGAAAATGTGTTCTATTCAATTTAAAGGAATTATGTGACCATCTTGCAGATCTGTAATTAAGGCCTTAGATTAGTTACATTTTCTTAATTTGGTAATTTTTATCTATCTTTGTCCTCATCAAATTACGTCATTATAAAGATATAGTTATAGCAATTAGAAATGCAAATAAACAAGATAAATTTTTTTACTCAGGTTTTATTTACTCTTTTTTCCCCCAACATTTACTGATAACTTAAGACAATATGCTAGATGTTGGGGGAGGAGAAATGATGAAAGGAGTTTACTATCTAGTAAAGAAGCTCAAGTGTATATAAAATTTATTATAAGAAAGAAAACATTACAGAGAAGAGGTACAAACAAAAATGTATCAAAAACAGAAAGCAGTGAGAAGCCATGGAAGATTTTTAATAAGCAAATGACAAAACCAGAGATGTATTAATGCTTTAGAAAAATTAATTCAGTAGCATTGTATTGGATGAGTTATAGTGGTAGGAGTAAAGGGAAGGAGGATGGAGAGGGGAGAGGCTGGGGCAAAGAGATGATAGGAAACTATTAATATTAAAGAGATAACATGAACTAGGCTTGGCAGTAGAAATAAAGAAAAGAGTGGATCCAAGAAATACTGCAAAGGCAAAACTAAGAAGTCGTGGCTAACAACTGAATATGGGGAATGCAGGATGGGAGAGATTCAAATGAAATTTTGATTCTTCAAGAAAGGAAATGTGGGGCCAGCAATAAAAACATAGAAGGAGCATTTTCTATTTTTTATTTGTATTCCTTTGCAACATTTTTTTTCACAACATATTCTATATGCATTGAAAGCTAGCCTACTACATTAGAAGATTTTCTTGTCTTTATGTTTCTCTTATGATTCACTCATTATAGCAGCCTCTACTTCTTTCTAGAATAAGTTGCAATATAAATAAATGAATATGCATTCATTATACTTGATTATATAATTGTGCTTCCCTCTCAGCAAATGTCTCAAGGTAGTAATGTAAAGGCTTCTCATCATAACTAAAATCTAGGCTTTTTTTTTGAAGGAATTTTTTTTGTTATTCTTTTTTATTAATTGTTTTTTTATTGAAGGATAATTGCTTTACAGAATTTTGTTGTTTTCTTTCAAACCTCAACATGAATCAGTCGTAGGTATACATATATCCTCTTGCTTTTGAAACTGAAGGAATATTTTTTAGTTATATTGTGTTTATTATACATTTTATAACATTTCGTGCTTTCTTAGCATTAAGAAGTAGCTTTAGGGAATTCCCTGGTGGTCCAGTGGTCAGGACTCTTCCATGAAAGGGGGCACAGGTTTGATCTCTGGTCAGAGAACTAAGATCCCACATGCCATACAGAATAGCCATAAATAAATAAACAAACAAAGATTTTTTTTTTTTAAGTAGCTTCCGACAGAAAGGAATTTTCTCCTATTAATTTGGAGTCAGACTAATAAGTATCCTATTTTCTTTTAAACAAGTATTAGTGACATTTTTCAGGAACCAAGCCATGATTGATACTTATCCCTTTTAAATCAAATTGCTTCTCATTTCTGTGCTAACATGTTATGGAATTTTTAATATCAGTGATAACAACACAAGCACCACTAACACTTATTGAGCATTCATTATGTTCAGGGCATTGTTCCAAGTGTCTTTTACTCCTCAGCGTAACCCTTTGCGGTAGGTGCTTTTAGAATCTCATTATACAGACAAGACACAAAGAATTAAAGTAACCTATACAAGTTTACATGACAAGTACCTATAGGAACCAGAATTTGAACTCACACAGTCTGCTTGACCACGTTGCCTGCGTGTAAAAGTCAGGTTAGCCCAGCCTTACACTTCTCTCAAATTTTCCTGAAGTTGGGTCTGTTTTAGTAGGGAAAAGAAAAAAACCTCTAATGGCCACTGGCATTCTCAGAAACCTTAATCATCAAGAGTCTGCAAAAACATAATTCCCTACACACCAAGACATTTGATTCAATAATTTTAAAATACTTCCTGTGGATAGCTATAGGAAAGAAGAGTTCTTTATGTGTACTTAAGCTGAAAGTAACAGAAAGGGAAAATAAATGAGGATGAGTTAATTTTCAAGCAATAAAGCTATTCGAGAGTTAGAAAGGTAAATCAGATGTCTGAGTTTCATTACCATAGCAAAGTGGGATTCTGGGTGATATGAGTCCATTGTTTTGGAATGAAGAATGGGAGGGTCAAAAGAGGAGGCTTTGTGGAAACATCCATCTTAGTAAAGGTTTTCCAGGATGGAATGTTGACAGCCCTCCTCATGGATACCTGGAAGGAACATAAATCATTTTCTAAATGCAAAAATATGAAAGCATGGAATTATTTCTGAAGATACTGAAGTCTGGAAGTATATTTCATCAGAAATTCATTTACCAAATGCCTTTATGGAAAATCTCTTCATAGATCACATATGCTGAAAAGATTACCTAACATATCAAAAATTCAACAAGTAAATGGGCCCTGAATCATGGGATCTTCATCTTTTATGCTTTTTTGCTTATTCTGTGCACTTTACTGAGTTTGGACCATGTACTCCAGCAAAGTTAACACACTCATACTTGTGCACACACTCTCACACACACACAAACACATATGAATTATGTTTCTGAATTTTGGACAACATTAGGTAACTTAAGATGATTTTCCCAGTGGAACAAGATTAAATTTTTATTTCTATTTTTTATTTTAATTTAAAATATACCCCTTATTAAATTGGATATGTCTGACACTTTTTCCTACAAGGTTCCTAAAAGCTAAACAACTTTAAATGAAAATTATATTTTATTGAATATATACACAAACACAGAACAGGTTTAAAAATGGAAGTATTGCTCTATTATTTATCTGGAATCAGTCCTACTTAGAGATATATAATTCTTTTGGCATTTTGTACATGGGTCAAAGGTCATATTACTTTGAAAATGGCAACCCACTCCAGTGTTCTTGCCTGGAGAATCCCAGGGACATGGGAGCCTGGTGGGCTGCCGTCTATGGGGTCGCACAGAGTCGGACACGACTGAAGCGACGTAGCAGCAGCAGGAACTTCTCCATCTAAAGCTGCCAAAGGATTTCATCCCAAGATAAATTTTCTCCAAATTCCCAACTTTGCCATTTTCTGCAGTTCTCAAGAGGAGAGTGTTGAGGGATGGCAGAGTGGAGCCTTGTGTATTTTGGAAATTGCTTTAAAAGTGATGGAATCACGAATTAAATAAAACCAGTCAAGTGTCTTGCAGAGTCTTGTTCTAGGACAGTTAGTGGAGTACAAAAGCTGGTCTCTGCATCACCAAGGAACTTGCTAGAAATGAAAAATCTCAGGCTGCACCAGATCTCTTGAATCAGAAATTCTAGGAGTAGAGTCCAGGAATCTGGTGTTTATTAACTCATTCAGGTGATTCTGTTTAATGCAAAAGTTTTGGGGCCACCAGACTAGAATCATCTATATCAGAATCACCTGGGGTGCTTTTTGTAAAAAAATAGCCTTCAGGTTAAAGGTTTCTACCCCATAATAGAATCTCTAATGGTGAAACCTGGGAATCCATGAGTTCAACAAGTTTTCCAGGTGATTCTTATGCATGCTCACATCTGTGGATCATTGAACCAGTAGATAAATCACTTGACGAGTTTGTGGGCGCAATCTCAAGCAGCTTTCTCTAGAGGCAACCTCCCGCTCTGGGAAGAGCACTAGCTTTAGCGCTGTGCAAACTCGACTTTGAAATCCAGGTATGCCTTCTACTGCTTATGTGATTTTTGACCAGTTGTGCAAACTTTCTGTTTCCTCTGCCTTATCTATAAAATGGGAATACTTATACCTAGCTTGTTCTGTTTTTGAGAGGGTTATGTAAGATGGGGTATATACTCTACATAGTGTCTCTTACACTTTAACAGAGATTAATCTATCTTTTCTATACATTCTTCTATTAAAGATGTTCTAGCTCATTCCTGTCATGGTGCCTGGTAGTTTGCTCAGTAATATTTGCCAAATAGACACAAGGTGAAGGTGAAGGTGAATTCGCTCAGTCGTGTCCGACTCTTTGCGACCCCGTGGACTGTAACCTACTAGGCTTCTCCGCCCATGGGATTCTCCAGGCAAGAATACTGGAGTGGGTTGCCATTTCCTTCTCCAGGGGATCTTCCCGACCCAGGGATCGAACCTGGGTCTCCCGCATTGGAGGCAGATGCTTTAACCTCTGAGCCACCAGGGAAGTAATAGACACAAGGCCCAGTGCAAAATTTGGGGATGAGAGTCTTCGCTCCACCGCTTATTAGCTATGAGATCATGAGCGAGTTATCTGACCACTCTGTGCTTCAGTTTCAGTATCTTTAAAATGGGGATAAAAATAGCATTTACCTTCTAGGCTTACAGTGAGGATTAACTGAGTTAATACATGTAAAGCACTTAAAAGCTGTGTCTGGAACACTGCAACTCTCAGTTATTATTAAAAGAGAAAAATTCCTTACAAATGTACTTCTAAGCTTCGAAGGGTTTTACTCTCAGAGAAATAATGCGATATATTCAATGATTTTCCCCCAAGCATTTAGACATAATGTTGCAGGCTTTGTGTGAGGCCTTGGGGATACATAGACTCTGTTCTCATGGAGCACAGAGAGTAGAGGGAATGTCAGACATTAATCACATAATCATGTAAATGAGTATGTAATGACAAAAATGAGAAGCGGGTGCATAGGGAAGAACAGCTTGTGTGGCTGGGGCTCAGGGAGCCAAGGGGAAGAAGGTGGAGCCAGGTGAGCTGTGGGGAAGAGGAGCGGGGAGGCCAGATCAAGCAGGCCCATCACCCAGTGCGGCGTATTTACAGGAGAACAGAAAGTCTTGCAGAGATTAAGCCAGAAGGTGACATGTTAACAGGTATGTATTTCAGAAGATTGTTCTGGTGAATTCACGGAGATGAGATTGGAGGAGGCCCAGAAGGGTGCAGGGAAGAGCAATTAGGAAGTTTTAAAAACAGACAAGATATGATGCTGAGGTGGAGTGGAAGCAGCAGAAGTGGAGCTTTTTTTTTTTTTTTTAATTATGTATTTTATTTGGCTGTGCTGGGTCTTCGTCACTACGCATGGGCTTTTCTCTAGCTGCAGTGAGACACGGCTGTTCCCTAGTCGAGGTGCCCGGGCTTCTCACTGCGGCGGCTTCTCTTGCTGCCGAGCACGGGCTCAGAGCACGTAGGCTCAGCGGCTGTAGCGCCTGGGGTTAGTTGCTCTGCCAAAGATTCTGTGGAATCTTCCTGGACCAGGATCGAGCCCATGTTCCCTGCACTGGCAAGCAGATTCTTAACTAATGGACCACCAAGGAAGTCTGGAAATGGAGCTGTTTAGAATTTGAGAGCTTTGCTCAAGAGGAAGCGGACAGGATTCAAAGATGATGCAAAATGGGAGGCGAGGCAGCAGGAGGAATCTAGGATGACTGCTCTGTGCTGTGAAAGGACTGGATTGGAGGGAGAAGACTGTGAGCGTGGCACTGGATATATTTAGTTTGCCATCATTGAGAGCTATCCAGATGGAGGTATTAAGTAGCTGCACATACTGTTTTGGGGCTCAGTCAGAGGTCTGGGCCACAGAAACAAATTAGGGAGTCATAGGCTTATGGATTGGAGAAAGCAATGGCAACCCACTCCAGTGTTCTTGCCTGGAAAATCCCAGGGACGTCGAAGCCTGGTGGGCTGCCGTCCGTGGGGCCGAACAGAGTCGGACATGACTGAAGTGACTTAGCAGCAGCAGCAGGCTTATGGATGGAAACTCTGCCAGGGGCATGAATGAGATTACCTGGGAGCGACCATGGAGTGAGGCCTGGGGCCCAGCCCTGCAGGACTCCTGCTCTGGAGGACCAGGGGATGGAGGAAGACGAGCCTGCAAATGAGGCTGATGTGGCAGTGCCAGGAGCCAGTGTGAGGAATCCCGCCCGTGACAAGGTCATGCGGTAGGAAGCCTGGCAAACGCAAGGCGTGTTCAGGTTTCAGGGGTTCCCCCTGGAATTTCCCGAGCATCCACCCCCCAAAAGAATAAAAATCTGCCGGCCTTTTTACTCTGCTTTTCCACTCTTCTGATATTCTCTGGAAAAGTCAATTCAAGGCTTTAGTCTTCTGCATTTGAAAGGGATGTTTCAGTTAAACCCCCTCTGATAACTCTCTAGCTTGCTTGCCTAACAGGTTCCCTAGACTTCTTACAGCTTGTGAATTGCTTACAGCCCCCAACTGCGAGGGACACAAAGTTTAAAAGCATCTTAAAGATATAGAGCCTTTTCTAAGGAGTTAAAGATTACATTGGTGACGGTTTTCACTGTTGATTCAATGACTGCTGCCAGACCTCCATATTCTTTATCTTTTAGGCACCTGGGAGGATGTTAATCAATGTAAATGGGATATGGGAAGAGATAGATAGTAGTTTTGATGTTAGCAACACTAGACTTTTGAGTTAATTACTTTTCTTTGTTATATATCACTGCACTCCCCTTGTGTCCTTGCTATGTAAGAATGTAACTTTATTTAGTGCTTTCTGAGAGTGGCACCAGACTTTGGGAAGATCAACACAAATAAGTCTTCTGGTTGACAAACCCTTATCAGGAAAAAGGTTGTAAAATGTTAATTGGCTCTCTGGCTAGAAGACATGTAAATCATCTAAGACTTGTGTATACAATTAGGTATGCAGAGAAAAAAAGCCTGGTTTTGATAAGAGTCAGGGCTGCTGACGCCGCATAATTTTGTATTGCCCATTGATCTCTATGTACAATCAAAGGTATATAAGGAGACTCTAGACAATAGAGAATTGGGATCAGTTGCTGGACTGGTTTCCACCGTGTCTCCTCTTCCTACTTTAATTTCAGGCTGAATTCCCATCTGGAGCGGGCGGCTCATCATGTCTACTTACTTGCCCTGGCTTTCAAGGACTGTGAGAGAAAGTGTCCAAGGCGGGGCACTTTCCAAAATTCGAACGGACGCCGGTGGCCTCACGTAGATGATGCAAACTTCTTGTCTGAAGTTTTATTAGTTCAGCTCGTAAACCAAGTTATTCAGCCTCTTTTCTCCACTTAATTTTCCTACTATACTATCTCTTTCTAATCTAATCTTATATTAATAAATAAATACGTTTTCCTCGCCGACGCCGTCCCCGCTTCGAATTCCCTGGACCCCCCGGGGCTGGACCCCGGCAAGGCAGGATTGTCTGGAAGTATTAATTTTTGTTTTCACTCATGTTTTCCCCTTTCCTCCCATTTTAAACTGATAGCCTGGCTTATTATTCTTGGTTTCAGGGGCCTTGGCAGGGCCTAAGGTAAAAGGATCCTAAAGTTAAAGCATCTTGCAGTTTTTGGTAAAGGTCCAAAAGACAAAGAGAAACCATGAGGCAAGGGGAGAGAGGCCTGAAGCATCTTGAATTGAAGTCTTCACCACCCAACCTTAGCAAAAGTCCCAGGACCTTTCAGAGACCTGAGATGCAGCAGAACCTGTGGTCCTGAAGACCCTGGTGGACCCGGGCAAGCATGTTTTGGAGGTAATGAGAATTGATGGCCAGTGAGCAGAAGGCCCTCTTCCGTACACTAGGGATATAAATGCTTCCAGATCTTTGGCCAGTTCTCTGATGGGAAACTCCAAAACTGATTAAGTTTAAATTTTTCACCAGCCTGGTGGGATAGGAGGGAAAAAGTCTGAACTTCGGTTTAAAAGGAGAATAAAATGTGATATTTCTTGAGAGTTCTCTGTGCCCTATTGGAATCTGAGACAAAGGGGAAAACGATGTGCCCTTTGATGATGCAAGTTTGATTTAATGTTCAAAATTCAATCAATATAACTCATTATATTTATAGAATAAACAAAAATAATGCAATCATTTCAAGAGATGTAGAAAGATCATTTGGTAACATTTAACAAACATAGCAGATAGGCCCTGAACCCAGGCACAGCAGGGCCTTTTTTCTGCCTCTGAGTACTACTTGTGAATTTTTTTCTATTTTTTGTTTAGTTTTTTAATTGGAAGATAATTGCTGTACAATACTGTGTTGGTTTCTGCCATGCATCAACATGAATCAGCCTTGTGTATACATACGTCCCTCGCCTCCCATCACTCTCCCCAACCCTCTAGGTTGTCACAGAACACTGGGCTGAACTCACTGTGTCACATAGCAAATTCCCACTGGCTATCTAGTTTACATATGGTAATGTATGTTTCCATGCTATTCTTGCAATTCGTCCCACCCTGTCTTCCCCCATTATGTCCACAAGTCTGTTCTCGGTCTCTGCATCTCCATTGCTGCCCTGCAAATAGGTTCATCAGTACTATCTTTCTAGATTCCATGTAATGGAATCTAGAGTATGCAATAGCTGTCTTTCTCATTCTGACTTACTTCACTCTGTATACTGGCTCTAGGTTCATCCACCTCATTAGGACTGACTCAAATGTGTTCTTTTTTATAGCTGAATAATATTCCATTGTATATATGTATCACAATTTCTGTATCCATTCATCTATTGACAGACATCTAGGTTGCTTCCATGTTCTAGCTGTTGTAAAAATGCTGCAATGAATATTGGGGTACATGCATCTCTTTCAGTTGTGGTTTTCTTAGGGTATGTGCTTAGTAGGGGATTGCTGGCTCATATGGGGTAGTTTTATTCCTAGTTACTTAAGGAATCGCCATACTGTTCTCCATAGTGACTGTGTCAATTTGCATTCCCATCAACAGTGCAAGAGGGTTCCCTTTTCTCCACATCCTCTCCAGCATTTATTGTTTGTAGATTTTTAAATGATGGCCATTCTGACCAGGGGTGAGATGATACTTCACTGTAGTTTTGATTTTCATTTCTCTAATAGTGAGCTATGTTGAGTATGTTATGTGTGTGTTGACCATCTGTCTTCTTGGGAGAAAGTCTGTTTATGTCTTCTGCTGATTTTTGCATTGGGTTGTTTGTTTTTCTGGTGTTGAGCTGCATGAGCTGGTTGTATGTTTTGAAGATTAATCCTTTGTCAGTTGTTTCATTTGCTGTTATTTTCTCCCATTCTGAGGGTTGTCTTTTAATGTTTATGGTTTTCTTTGCTATGCAAAAGCGCTCTTAGCTTTAAAGGAAGCAAACATGCCAATAATATACATACATATAATATAATATACATATACATATCAGCCATAGATATACATATGTCCCCTCCGTCTTGAGCTACCCTTTCACCTCCCACCCTATCCCACTCTCTAGGTTGTTGAGTTCCCTGAGTCATACAGTTAATTCCCCTGGCTCTCTGTTTTACATACGTTAGTGTATATGCCTCCATGCTACTCTCTCCATTCGTTCAACTCTCTGCTCTCCACCCACCCTGTGTCCACAAGTCTGTTCACTGTCTGTGTCTCCATTGCTTCCCTGTATATAGGTTCATCAGTATCATCTTTCTAGAGTGCATTAATATGACATATGTATATGATATTTGCTTTTCTGGCCGACTTCACTCTGTATAAGAGGCTCTGTATTCATCCACATAATCATTTCTTTTTTGGTATGAATATATTTAAACTTTAAATTTGTTACATTTACTTTTCAAATTTTCAATACTTTCGCAACATTCTAATGTTCAGGAAACAAACTAATTGTTACAAAATACATAATAGCATGTTGATAGAGGCATGCAAGGAGAAGGCAATGGCACCCCACTCCAGTACTCTTGCCTGGAAAATCCCATGGATGGAGGAGCCTGGTAGGCTGCAGTCCATGGGATCGCTAAGAGTCGGACACGACTGAGCGACTTCGTTTTCCATTTTCACTTTCATGCATTGGAGAAGGAAATGGCAACCCACTCCAGTGTTCTTGCCTGGAGAATCTCAGGGATGGGGGAGCCTGGTGGGCTGCCATCTATGGGGTTGCACAGAGTTGAACACAACTGAAGTGACGCAGCAGCAGCAGCAGAGGCATGCATTTTTTACTTTGCCTCAGGATCCAACCTGAATCGGCATAGCACTGGCCTTAGTTAAAATTTTATTTTGCTCAATGTGGATTTTTTGGCATTAATTGAAAATTTTTTAAAATCTTGCATTAAATGTTATTTCTTATTTATGGAGTTATTTATCAACCTTTAAATTTCGCACCTGAGTGAGTCTGGATGTCTCGCTTACCTCATCCTGCTTGGGCCCTATTTCTTGAACACTTAACTATGGACTCAGAATCATTCCTCCCACATAGAAAAGAAGTAACCATGTAAGAAGAGATCCAGAAAGTGTAGTGTCATTAAAAGGGAGTATTTCCAAAAGGGAGAGGATCAGAGAGGAGTGTCAAATGTTGCTGTGAAGTCAGCTAAGCCTGAAACATTTGTTGAGTGGCCTGAGGGTGGTTTCAGCTTAGTGTAAGCCTAGGAAATGGCAACCCACTCCAGTATTCTTGCCTGGAGAATTCCATGGACAGAGGAGCTTGGTGGGCTACAGTCCACGGGTCGCAAAGAGTCGGACACGACTGAGCGACTTCACTTTCACTTAGGTGGTTTCATGGGGGTGGAATTGGGCTGAGACTGGATTGAGGAATGAGTAACAAGCAGGGAAATTGCAACTTTGACTGTGGACAGATCTTCCAGGAAGTTTGGTTCAAGAAGAACAGAATGATAGGGCAGTAACTGGAGAGCAGGTGGTAGTGGGGGGTGGTGCTGGGCTGGGAGTGGTGGAGGTGGTTGTATTGTGAGGGAGAACGTTAAAATATGAGAGGAACTATGGTCAATAGTAGCAGAAGGCTGTGAGAAAACGGAAAGGAGATAGATGGGATCCTTATCAGAGATGAGAGACTTGGCATTAAACAGGAAGTGAAAAGTCTCTCCTATTGCAGCATGAAGGGAGAAGGTGCTCAGTGTAGACGTAGGTGGGTTTTAAAATTTGATAACAGGAATTACCTGCTGGAGATAGTGAAGGACAGGGAAGCCTAGTGTGCTGTCGCAAAAGAGTTGGACACGACTTAGTGACTGAACAGCAACAGGAAATTGAAGAGGCGCCTTCTGAAGGCCTCACTTTTCTCTACTGAGAGGGAGACAAAGTCCTGAAGAGAAGCCAGTGGTAGGACACTGGACGTTTGTGGGGAAGAGGAAGGTTTCAGAGATGTAATGAGGGACTTAACTCGTGGCTGGAAGGCAGGACTCATCAATGCTCCCCTGCATCCCCGTAGGTAAATGATGCTGCTTCTACTCTATGGAATTTTATGCAGTTATAAAGAACATGAAGAAACACTCTAGAGGAGAGCTTATCGATGTCCTGTATCTCTAGGATATACTAATTAAAAAGAAAGATATAGTGCATCTAGTATAAAACCTTTTGTATAGGACAGAGGAAATATAGGAATATATTGTATAGTTATATTAGCTTATATTTACATTAAGAAACAAAGAAAAGATAAACAACTAATAAAAAGTGACCTGGAGAAAGCAGGGGGCTGGCTTCCCAGGTGGCGCTAGTGGTAAGGAACCCACTGGCCAATGCAGGAGGCTAAAGAGATGCGGGTTCAATCTCTTGGTCAGGAAGATCCCCTGGAGAAGGAAATGGCAATCCACTCCAGTATTCTTGCCTGGAGAATCCCATGGACAGAGGAGCCTGGTGGGCTACAGTCCAAGGGTCACAAAGAGTTGGACATGACTGAAGTAACTTAGCACGCACTCATGAGAAACAAGGTGAAGGGGGATGGATGGGAAAGAGGCTCAATATTGAACTTTCTTTATTTTTGAATCATATTAAAAAATAATGTGACAAGTGAAGTTCCTATACAAATAAGTATTCATACTGAACTCAGAATCTTTTTGCAAGTCCAAGCTATCAGGCACCCTAATGCTTTAAAATGATTGTTCTGTCAATAGGCTTATTGCATTTCTACATCCTTCTGGAAAGGTGTTGTTAAGGATCATCAGGGTCATAAGAAAGGGGAGTTATTATTGCTTTCACACTTGAAGCTGGTTAGTTCTTTCTCCCACTGTCTGGAGTACATGGAGGTCACCCCAGGTTCTTCCTCTAATGCTCCTTACCTCATCTGCTCCCTCTCAGTCAGTGATCTTGTTCCCTCCTCTAGCTTCAACTTAGAAACATCTCTTCCAAATTCTAGACCTGAAATCACAGAGCCAGATCAACATGGTATACCACTTAGGGTCTCAACAGGAAACAGATGGCATATGCAAATTGGGATAATTCCAGGAGGGATTATTTACCAAGAGACTATTTACAAAGGTTTGGGGCAGAGGAACTGTAGGGGGCTAGTGAGAGCTGGGCTTTCACTGGCTCTAAATCCCAAGGGGTGAGGAGATGGAGCAGATTCTAAAACCTAGAGTGGTGGAGAGCAGATTGCCTTGAGAGAATAGCAATTGGCTTTCCTGAAGGATAAAACAGTAAAGAATCTGCCTACAATGCAAGAGGCCTGGGTTTGATCCCTGGGTCAAGCAGATTTCCTGGAGAAGGGAATGGCAACCCACGCTAGCATTCTTGCCTGGAGAATTCCATGAACAGACGAGCGTAGGGGGCTACAGTCCATGGGGTCACAAAGAACTGGACACAGTGACTAACACTTTCACCCAGGGATGCAAGCAGCTCAAAGTGGTCTTATTGGTTAAACACAAACAAACAAATAGAGAAGTAAATACCCAGACCTTACTCTCCTCCTTCCTTCCTACCTCCTGCTCAATTCTGCATTGGCCAAACTCAAAAGCTAGAGGAAATGGCAGGCTGTGGATATTGTTCTTCAGATCTGTACCCCTGGAGCCCAGGGCAGAGTAGGTGAAGATGAAAAGTGGATCTGGACGGGGAATTCCCCAGCAGTCCAGTGGTTAGGACTCTGTGCCGCCTCTGCAGGGGGCACAGGTTCGATGCCTGGTCAGAGAACTGGGATCCCATATGCTGAATGGTGCAACCAAAAAAAAAATGATCTGGAGGGGCAAAGCAAAACATGGTTCAGTTGATGTCAAACTCAATATTTTCCAAAGCAACCACATAGACTTGCATTTGTTAACATGACCTGACTTTTCCTCTGGATTCCTTAGTTACCTTGTCATTCCCGACTCCACCGCTCTTGCCCTGTGGGTACACATACAGGAACACACACAGAGTCTTTCTTTTCTACTAGATTGTGAACTCCTGGAGGCAGGGCCCTTGAGCATGGACTCCACAAATGCTGCATGAAGAGGAACAACATCTAGCATTTATTGGGCACTTCCATATTAAGCTCTGGAGAAGGCAGTGGCACCCCACTCCAGTACTCTTGCCTGGAAAATCCCATGGACGGAGGAGCCTGGTAGGCTACAGTCTATGGGGTCGCAAAAAGCTGGACACGACTGAGCGACTTCACTTTCACTTTCTTTTCCCATATTTAAGACGACCACTTCATTTGGATTGTCTCATTTAATCCCTCAAGGCCTCCATAAGATGGCTCCTATTATTATTCCCACTTTATAGATTAATAAATTGGGGCTGAGAGAGGTTAAGTAACGAATGCAAGGTCACATTTTCAAAAAAGAGGACAAAGGACTCAGGAATTACCCTGAAGCACTACAACCTTCCCTCTGTCTTTACTGTTCAGGGTTGAATCAACCACCCACACTGACAGCAGTGCTTTGCCTGAGGGCAAAAGGAGGCCAAAGCTGGCTGAACAGCATACTTCAGAGACAGACAGGGTTGGAGGCAGGTCTTGAACTTGCTGAATTTTGATGACAAAGGGGAAAAGAAGGATGTGCCAGGTAAGAAGGCCAAGGAACTGCTGGGAGAGATTGTAGTCTGTGGGCTTGTGTAGAGAAGAACTTGACCAGATCAAAGAAATAGAATATTCAGAACCAAAGAAATAAGATTGAGAAGGATGGAGGGGAATCTGGATTTGAAGTGATGGAGCTGCTAAACCTCCCTAGAGGAGGATAATGCAAGTGGTATTTTGGGAAGAGTAAAGATGCTTACTCCTTGGAAGAAAAGTTATGACCGATCTAGATAGTATATTCAAAAGCAGAGACATTACTTTGCCGACTAAGGTCCGTCTAGTCAAGGCTATGGTTTTTCTTGTGGTCATGTATGGATGTGAGAGTTGGACTGTGAAGAAGGCTGAGTGCCGAAGAATTGATGCTTTTGAACTGTGGTGTTGGAGAAGACTCTTGAGAGTCCCTTGGACTGCAAGGAGATCCAACCAGTCCATTCTGAAGGAGATCAGCCCTGGGATTTCTTTGGAAGGAATGATGCTAAAGCTGAAACTCCAGTACTTTGGCCACCTCATGAGAAGAGTTGACTCATTGGAAAAGACTCTGATGCTGGGAGGGATTGGGGGCAGGAGGAGAAGGGGACGACCGAGGATGAGATGGCTGGATGGCATCACGGACTCGATGGACGTGAGTCTGAGTGAACTCCAAGAGATTGTGATGGACAGGGAGGCCTGGCGTGCTGCGATTCATGGGGTCGCAAAGAGTCAGACATGACTGAGTGACTGAACTGAACTGCCACTTATAAAGTACGTACGATGAATTGGAAATGGATCATGTGCTGATGGAGGGACCAGCAGGAAAGCTGTTCTAATGGTCTGTGGATGAATCAGAGAAGGCTGGACAAGAATGAGGCAATGGAAATGAGAAATAAATTTTAGATACAATAAATATTTCAAAGCAAAAAACCCACCCACAGCACTTGTTGATGAATTGCTATGCATATGAAAGACTTGTTTTTGTTTTAGTTGCTAAGTCCTATCTGACTCTTTGTGACCCTATGGACTGTAGCTTCCCGGCTCCTCTGTTCATGGGATTTCTCAGGCAAGAATATTGGAATGGGTTGCCGTTTTCTTCTCCAGGGGATCTTCCCAACCCAGGGATCAAACTTCTATCTCCTGCACTGGCAGGCACATTCTTTACCACTGAGCCACTTGGGAAGCCCTGAAAAAGGCTTAGACTTCAGTTAAAATGACTTTAATGTCTAGCCTTTCCAGTGATCTCACCATTGATCAAGAAGCTGAAGTTGGGTAAGACAGAAAGGAGAAAATGAGTTCAATTTTAGACATATTGAGTTTGCTGTGAGGTACTAACTGACCTTTTAGTCACTCCCAATTTTGCCCATTTAAAGGTGTAGGTCTTCCTGTCCTAAAAGGGACAAGAGTGGTGGGTCATATATCAATTTTTTATTCCTATTGTTCTGATTTTCCCGATTTTTACCTTCTAAGAAACTTGTTTCTTAACTTTTCACCTTTTCAATTTTGCTGTCTATTAATTTTCAGTACACATCTAGCCTCTGAACACATCTAGTCCTGCTGCGATATGTGTGCTGGGGTGGGAAGTAGGGTATAGCTTTGGGTATCATAACACACCAGGGTACTGAAGCCCTGTGATTCAGGACTAACACGCTGGGGCTCTAATTGATAATATTTTCTGCTTCACAGTAGCTGGGCTGAATTGCACAGACTTGGAGGGGTAAATGAAAACAAGTGTTTTATGGAACAACAGGCAAACCATTTTAATCTATAACTACTATGATTATGTTTCCGGCTTCCTTGTCTACAACAGAACATAAGTGGTGTCTATGAACCATATTCCGACATTTCCTTTTATGTTTGCAAATAACACTGCAAATGATATTATATCCTTGCTCGAGCTCACAGGAGACTTAAAAGGCTGAGTTGACAAAGCAGGAAAGCTAAATCATTTATGGGAATATAGACAACCAGATTTTCACCACCAGTCCTAGAATAGTGGTGTCTATGAACCATATTCCGACATTTCCTTTTATGTTTGCAAATAACACTGCAAATGATATTATATCCTTGCTCGAGCTCACAGGAGACTTAAAAGGCTGAGTTGACAAAGCAGGAAAGCTAAATCATTTATGGGAATATAGACAACCAGATTTTCACCACCAGTCCTGGAATATGAGAAAAGTTCATAGAAACCATAAATACTGATTTTTTGGTCACAAAGACTGAAAGATGAATACCTTAAAAAAAAAAAATAGGAAGAATAAAGATTTCTCTGAATTGCCCATCAAGTTTTTCCATCCCTAACATATATGGGTGAACTTATCATTTAACCTTAAAAATAAGAAGTATATGTAAATGCTCCTAGAGTTTGATTATGAACATATCCACTGAATTTATAGTTTATTTTAAAACTTCAACTGAGAACAAAGACTAAGCGTATTAGCAGATATCTGCAGATATGTTGTTTGGAACAGAACAGCAGCATAAATAAAGGACTCAAAAAGATGACAGGACAAGTTCCCACTAATGGGTCATAAAAACAGGTAAAGAGGAAAGAACTACTGTTTTGCCTGACAAATTTATACTACAAAATAGCCTTTTTTCTTCTAAAATATAGTACACTAACTTCATAAATTACCCTGCCCTGGGACTCTGTTTAGTTATGCTGGTTTATGCAGCAAAACTGCTCAAATAAGAAAGCTTTGGTTTTGTTGTTGTTGTTCCAGTATAATTAATGCTAGAACCCTCTTTCACATTCAGAAGTGTCTGGATTTAGACAAAATATAGTTACCTATACATAGGTATCATGGGTGCAATGTGCATTTAAGAAAGAAAGCCAGAGCTCTTAACTTTAATTCAAAAATTACATATTTCCTTCCTATGTGCCAGGAATGATGTTTGAGCTGCAAAGATGAAGATAATTGTCCTTGCCTAAATGGAGCTTGTGTAATACAATGAGAAAAGTGCCCTTAGTAAAACTACAATAAATACATGTTTGGTTCTTTCCTGGGTAACAACAATGTGTGCGTTTGTGTGTATGCTCAGTTGTGTCGGACTCTTTGTGATCCCATGGCCTGTAGTCTGCCAGGCTCCTCTGTCCATGGGATTTCCCAGGAAAGAATACTGGAGAGTGGTTGCCATTTCCTTCTTCAGAGGATCTCCCCAACCCAGGGATCGCACCACATCTCTTGCATTGGCAGGTGGTTTCTTTACCACTGTGGCACCTGGGTAACAGCAGTACAGTGGCCAACTGAACATGTTATTATTGGGTTAGCCAGAACAGTATAATGGTAATGTTGGGCACCTTGTTTTCTTGCTTATAAAGTGAGGGGCTCTAGTACCTCACTTTTTTTTAACTATGATGGGTCTTTGTTGCACAAAGATTTTCTCTAGTTGTGGAGAGTGGGGGCTACTTTCTAGTCGTAGTGTGAGGGCTTCTCATTGTGGTGGCTTTTCTTGTTGAGGAGCATGGGCTCTAGGGCATGTGGGCTTCAGTAGTTGCAGTCCCCAAGCTTTAGAGCAGAGGCCCAACAGTTCTGGCTCATGGGTTTAGCTGTCCCTCAAGGCATATGGGATCGTCCCAGCTCAGAGACTGAACCCGTGGCTCCCGCACTGGCAGGCGGACTCTTTACCACTTAGCCACCAGGGAAGCCCTGGTACTTCACTCTGAAACAGAGTAATTTCTTTCCAATGGTGGTTTTGAAGTTTGGGAATTTTCTATTTGTTTAGGGAGGTAGTGGGGGAGGCGGGGAACCTGAGTGAGTTTGTTACTAGATTGCCTGAGTTTAAATTCTGACTCCATCATATGATAGCTGAATGGTCTTGGGATCCTTACTTATCCCCCTTTACTCTTTGGTGTCTTTATCTCTGCTGCTGCTGCTGCTAAGTCGCTTCAGTCGTGTCCCATAGACGGCAGCCCACCAGGCTCCCCCATCCCTGGGATTCTCCAGGCAAGAACACTGGAGTGGGTTGCCATTTCCTTCTCCAATGCATGAAAGTGAAAAGTGAAAGTGAAGTCACTCAGTCGTGTCCGACTCCTAGCAACCCCATGGACTGCAGCCCACCAGGCTCCTCCGTCCATGGGATTTTCCAGGCAAGAGTACTGGAGTGGGGTGCCATTGCCTTCTCCGGTCTTTATCTATAAAAATGAGTAAATCAACTATAGTAGTAGAGTAGTGGAAACTGTCTCAGTCATGTCCAACTCTTCGCTACCCCATAGACTGTAGCCCGCCAGACTCCTCTGTCCACGGAATTTTCTAGGCAGGAATACTGGAGTGGGTTACCATTCCTACTCCACGGGATCTTCCCAACCCAGAAATCCAATCCCCATCTCTTATGTCTCCTGCATTGGCAGGCGAATTCTTCATCTCTAGTGCCCCTTGGGAAAAATTTTAAAACCTACTTCATAGGGTTGTTGCCAGAATTGAAGAGTTAATGGATGTAAGGACTGAGAACAGTGCTGGTGTACTCAGTAAACACTTCTTATGGTTTAGGTATTATTTAAACACATAGATATTCAGTATTTCTCAGGTGCGGTGGGGAGAAAAAAATTAAGAATCACTGCTTTAAAGGTGAGAAAAATCTTGGCTTGCATGGTGTGAAGGGAGAAGTGCTACTTTGTTTAGGCTTAGACTAAAGGACAAAAATGTCCCTCAAGCCGAAAGGAGAAGGTGTTATTTATTACTTGACATCTTGCTAAGATGTACGGAAATGAAACGAAGGTGCTATTGTAGAAGATACTAAGTTCTATCCAGTAAGAACTGGCTGGAATTTTTTACTTAAAACGTTCACCAAGAACCTGAATACCTCCTAAATTGAAGAAGGAAACTCAGGAGAAGGGTTACCTACTGGGTGGTGGTGGTTCAGTTATTCAGTCGTGTCCGACTCTTTGAGACCACAGGGACCGCAGCACACCAGGCTTCCCTATCCTTCACCGGAGCTTGTTCAAACTCATGTCCATTGAGTCAGTAATGCCATCCAACCATCTCATCTCTGTTGTCCCCTTCTTCTCCTGCCTTCAATCTTTCCCAGCATCAGGGTCTTTTCCAACGAGTCAGCTCTTTGCATCAGGTAGTCAAAGTATTGGAGTTCCATCTTCAGCATCAGTCCTTCCAATGAATATTCAGGACTGACTTCCTTTAGGATGGGCTGGTTGGATCTCCTTGCAGTCCAAGGGACTCTCAAGAGTCTTCTCCAACACCACAGTTCAAAAGCATCAGTTTTTTAGCGCTCAGCTGTCTTTATAGTCCAACTCTCACATCCATACATGACTCCTGGAAAAACCATAGCTTTGACTAGATGGACCTCTGTTAGTAAATTAATGTCTCTGCTTTTTAACACACTGTCTAGGCTTTCTTTTCTTCCAAGAAGCAAGCATCTTTTAATTTCAAGGCTGCAGTCACCATCCGCAGTGATTTTGGAGCCCAAAAAAAAGAAGTCTGTCACTGTTTCCCCATCTATTTGCCTACTAGGGCAAGATTTTAACACTGACAGGTCTGTTTTGTTTTAAAAAGCAGATTCATTTTTAGACTGCTTACATATTTTCATTTACTTAATGCTGTTTTTAATATCTTCTCCACAAGTCTCAAGATGGTAGCCTCCACAGTGGTCCAGGAATTGCTTCTATATAAAATTGACTGTTAGCTTAACCTTTATTTCTTAAAATAATTGTTCACCCGTTGAAAGGAAACAGAGCACCTTGAAAGATAGGCTGATTTCAGACCTGTGGCAGGAAATTAAGAGGAGTCTGGACATCTTGCTGTGCTGGAAAGCAAGGAAGCTATCAGGAACTAAAGGGTCAGGTCAGAAAGACACAGGAACCAGCCAGGTTAGGATATTGAAATGGGAATAAAAGGAAAGAAAGAGACAGTGGATGCAAATATGACAACCTTGATCATTGTTTAATTTGGGTGACTGTGGGATTCATCTTATTATTCTTCTATTTGTTTGAATGTTTTCAGTATAATCACATAATTTAGGCCTTTTATGCAAAGCAACACCTATGTATTAATAAAATTAAGTAACAGATGGATAAAATAAAAAGCATTGATAATTCCATCACATAATTACTGAATTACTGTTAATTTGTTGTGATGCCTTCTCAATAATCTTTGCTACATATGTGAATTTAAAAAAAACGAATTTCTTCTTCAATTTCTCATTTCTTCAGTGGCCTAAAAGCATCACATTGGTTATACTACTATTCTGCTTTCTAATCCATTAGGGCTTTCCACAGTTACCAAGGACAGTCAAGCCTTTGACTTGGTCAAAGGTCTTCCTTTGACCTTTGACCAAAGGAAGACCATTCAAAGTCTTCTAATATTCTTCCCAGAATTCTTTCTACTACCTTGTCATCATAGACCCTTCCACCCCTCAATACTCCAGCCCCTTGGGATCCCCTATGTTTGAATTCAGATTGGTTTGTGTATAAATGTCATAATTTATCATCTGAACGAGTGCTCAAGATCTTTAAAATAATTTGGGGATTTCAAAGTTTAAGACTCTTGGTACAACTAGCAACTTGTCCTGGCACAGAGCTTAATTTTTGTGAAAAGGCCAAGCTATAACATAAGCATTGTGCTGAGATCCATGAAAAGAAATCAAGAGATTGTATCTTAGCCTATAAGGCATCGTTGGAAAACTAATTTAAGGTGAGTGTTGCCTCTAAGAGTCACAGCATTTCTGCGATATTTGTTTCTTCTCTCAAGTGGTGTTGGAAGAAGCGATAGTGGACCTCTTGCTGAATACAGGAGTGTGGGATCCCCAAAGGACCAGGGTGTCACACACTTCCAGAACTGGGAATTCGGATTCTAGGAGTAAACTTGTCCTTGGTTCAGCTAATGCTGAATTCACTGCATTTTTTGCAACTTGGAGAGGTTATAGTTTTGGTCAGAAAAAATAGAATTCCAGTGCTTCTAAACTTCAACAGTTCTTGTATGTCAGTTATTTTGAGTAGACTTTTTTTTTTAACAGCTGGAAAGGTTCTTATTCACGACAGATGAATATTGTCCTTTTTTCCTTTTTTACCAAGTTTCTAGAAGTCATCTTTTTTTTTCTTTTTTGAGTTTGATTTGTTTTCAGGTCACACAACTATGGATGAACAGGACTAGGATCCAAGTAAAAACCTAGTAACTGTGTTTCTTCCACTTTCTTCTGCACAGGTTTCCTAATACTTCAAAGCAAGACATAACGATATCCCTCAAAGATTACTTTGAAAAATAGAATATTTGTCCCTTCATCTGAGTTATAGGATGGAGAAAAGGAGGGGTTGTTTAAGCTTCTGTGTTCCCCAATATCTAAGCAAGCCCATCATGGTAAAATTCTCTTGTAGAGCCTTAGTCACTAGAAGAATTGGAAGACCCTTGTTCTTATATATTTAACTTTTCAGTTACTTAACGATTAGTCTAAAATATATATTTCACTTTGTGTTGTTGAAAATGGCACAAGTCCATCTCCCTGCATTAGTAGGCAGTAAGTGATTTTTAACTCTTCCAGGTGTACAAATCTGTGAGCCTATGTATTGTTCTCTCAGATAACTATGGCTTTCTGTGGTCTTGTGGTCACCACTCAGAACAACTGTTCTCAGTGTAGTGCATCACTGATGCAGAGAGTAAGGGGCTGGTTAAATTTCTTAGACTTGGAATATTCCAACTGATTAGTTGGATTTTTTTTAGAATACTCAGTGACTAGCGTCTTTACTCTTTTTGAGACAATTAATCGTGGCAAGTATGTGGGACAAGCTGACATAGCCAGTAGATTCTGAGTTTCTGGGTTTGTTTGTTAAATCTTCCTCAAAAAAAATCATTTATATCTATATGTACACACATAACTAACCCAGGTTTCCCTCTTAATCAGGTGAATTTTAGATGATTGTCTTTAAATCAGCAAAGGCTGTAAAACTGTTTTGGTTGTGACAAAAAGATCTAAGCAAAAAGATCATTACAATTTTTTTTCTAGTTTTATCGTGATAATTGACATGCTGCTGCTGCATCGCTTCAGTTGTGTCCGACTGTGTGCAACCCCATAGACAGCAGCCCACCAGGCTCCTCTGTCCCTGGGATTCTCCAGGCAAGAATACTGAAGTGGGTTGCCATTTCCTTCTCTGTAAACATACAACATTGTATTAGTTTGTGTACAACATAATGATTTGATATATGCGTATATTGTGAAATAATCACCACAGTAAGTTTAACATTTGTCACCCCACATAGTTATGAATTTTTGTGTGTGATTGAAAACCTGATCTACTCTCCTAGGAACTTTCAAATATGTAATAATATTGTTAACCATACTGTAACTATTATATCCTCAGAACTTAGTTATCTTACATCTGGAAGTTTATACCTTCGACTGCCTTCATTCATTTCCCTGACCCCTCACTCACCTCTGGTAACCACCAATCTGCTCTGTTTGTATGAGTTCAAATTTTTTTTTTTTTTTTTTAAGATTCCACATATAAATGAGATTATACAGTATTTGTCTCTCTCTCTGTCTGACCCATTTCAGTAATAGTAGCCAATCTGACACTAAATACATTAAAAAGTAAATTCTGAGAACTTTCCAAGTTTTACTACCTCTTTTCATTGGCTATTACTCTATTGTGTGTGTGTGTGTGTGTTAGTTGCTTAGTTGTGTCCAACTCTTTGTAACCCCATAGACTGCAGCCCACCAGGTCTCTCCGTCCATGGGATTCTCCAGGCAAGAACACCGGAGTGGGTTGCCATTTCCTTCTCCGATTGCTCTATTAATATCCTTTAAAAACTTTGCTAAAATTCACATGAAAATAGCTTCCTTTTGGTACAGATTAACCCCCTAGATCAAGAAAAACATGGCAAGAATGCTCTCTACCAGCCATCCCCAATATGGAAATCAGTTGAGCCTTGAATCTCTTCCAGAACGAATACTGATGACATTTCTGCCAGGTGGTCTTCTCCTAGTAACCTCTTTGTTTCAATTCTAGCTTTTGATTAAAATGTAATTAAACAGAAAGTAAAGCTATTCATTAAATTTTTTTTAATCGCTAGAAGCACCAAAATTGGCACATACAGAGTTGTTGAATTGTCCTAGTGACTTCTAACATGTCTGTCTCTAGTTCAGATTTGTAATGTGCTGCTTTGGGATAATACTGTTTTTCCACCAATGTTGATTTGCCCTGACCTCATCTAGAGTCAGTAAGCGCTTGGTAAAGTTTAATTTCTTACTAGAATAGACTATCTCTAAGAACCAGAAAATTCCCTGGCCCAATTATCTCTTGGCCCGAGTTGTCTGGTTTTAAAAGGTTAATCTGAGCTTGGATGAGATTCAGGATCGGTAGAGTAGATTCGGGAGTTTTATTTACTTAGCATCCTCTGTGTCAGACATTGGGCTACGCCACATGGGGCAGGCAGAAACGCAGGTCTTGATTATTTTTCTTTGTCCTCCATTACTTGCTTTCCCTCCCCCGCTCCCTCTTTCACTTCACTTCCTTCTCTCCTTTAAACACAGTACTTCTATTTATCTTCTTTTTTTTTTTTTTTTTTAAGTAATACATATACTTTGTAAAAGTAATAATTCACAGGGCAAAAGGATATTTAGTGAAAAGTATTTCTCCCAGTCTTACTGCCCAGAGACAACCACAGCCATTAATTTAACTCTGTGTCCTCCAGAGGATATAGGCCTATAGGAGTGTGTGCAAGTATCTATCATGCTCCTCCCCCTTTTCAATCCAAATAGGAAGCACATCTGTATCTTTAAAAAATATTTCTTAAGGAGCTTTCCACAACAGTAGATAAAGTTCTAACTTATTCTGCCCAATATTCGATTGAATGTATATTTCACAATTCATTTAACCAGCCTCTGTTGTAGACATCTTCACAGCATACAGTGCTGCAATACACTTATTAGTACATAAGTCTTTGAAAATTCCAAGTAATGGAAGTGTACTGAAATTTAAAAAATTCAGATGGTAGCATATTACCCACCAGAATATTCTAATTTATAGAATTTCAGCAACATCATATTACCAAACCTTTGTTCTTTGCTCATCTATTAGGAGAAAAATGGAATTTTATTGTTTAAAAATTGACACCTTTTCATATAAAGTCAGTTTATTATCTTTCTATAATTTAGCCTGTGTTTCCAATGGACTACTTATTTTTTTTTTGCCTAGCTTATTAATTTATAAGAACTTCCTTTATAAGAAGGAAATCTGCCTTTGTCAATAAATAGTGTAAATATTTGTGCCAGGACTGTATTTTTAAAGTTTATGGTAATTGTTTTGCCATGCATACTTAAAAATTTTTGTAGTCAAAATTTTTTAATTGATGTATAGTGGATTTACACTGTGTTTCTGGTGTACAGAGAAGTAATTCAATTGTACGTATGTATACATAGGTTCTTTTCCATTGTAGTTTATTACAAGATACTAAATATAGTTCCCCATGCTATTCAGTAGGACCTTGTTTGTTTTATACATAATTTGTACCAGCTAATCCCAAACTCCTAATTTATCCCTCTCTTTCCCTTTCCCCTTTGGTAACCATACATTTGTTTTCTGTGATGGTGAGTGTTTTTGTTTTGTAAATAAGTTCATTATATTATTTTTTAGATTCCACACAGAAGTGATAGGATATTTATCTTTCTTTGTCTGACAATCTCTAGTCCAACCATATTCTTCCAAATGACATTATTTCATTCTTTTTTATGACTGAGTAATATTCCACTGTGTATATCTACTACAACTTCATCCTTTCAGTGAACATTTAGGTTGCTTCTATGTCTTGGCTGTTGTGAATTGTGCTGCTACAAATATTGGAGTGCATGTATCTTTCTGAATTATAGTTTTCTCCAGATATATGCCCAGGAGTTTGGGATTGCAGGATCATATGGTAACTCTAATTTTATTTTTTTAAGGAACCTCCACAATGGTTGCACCAACCTACATTCCCATCAACAGGGTAGAATGGTTCCCTTTTCTCCACACCCTCTTCAGCATTTGTTATTTGTAGACTTTCTAATGATGACTATTCTAACCAGTATGAGGTGGTACCTCATTGTAATTTTGATTTGCATTTCTTTAATAATTAGCAGTATTGAGTAACTTCTCATGTGCCTGTTGACCATCTGTATGTCTTCTTTGGACAAATATCTATTTTGCTCTTATGCCACTGTTTTTGGTTGGCTTGTTTGTTTTTTTGTGTTGCATAAGCTGTTTGTATATTTTGGAAATTAAGCCCTTGTTGGTCACATGGTTTGCAATAAAGTGTATAGTCTTAAGTGCACAGCTAGATTAATTTATGCATATATTTATATCCTTTAAAGGGCTTCCCTGGTGGCTCAGACAATAAAGATCTGCCTGCAATGCAGGAGACCTGGGTTCAATCCCTGGATTGGGAAGATGATCCCCTGGAGGAGGGCATGGCAACCCACTCCAGTATTCTTGCCTGAAGAGTCCTCATGTACTGAGGAACCTGGTGGGGTTACATGGGGGTCCATGGGGTTGCAAAGAGTTGACACGACTGAGCAACTAAGCACACATACCCTTCAAACATACCCTTTTAAAACACTACCCAGATCTAGATATAGGACATTACCAAGACTCTAGGAAGTCCTTTTGGCCTCTTTAGACTAATATTGCCTCAAAGGTAATCATTATTCTGAACTTAATCACCATATATTAGCTGTGCCTGTTCTTGAAATTCATATCAGTGGAATCATATAGTGTGTACTCTTGTGTATGTTTGCTTTTGCTTAAAATTATGCTTATGACATTCATCCATTTCGTTGTGTTGTGCTTTTTTCTCCCATTGCTGTATAGTACTCTAAGAATGTACCAAGATTTATGTGGCCATTCTAATCTTAATGGACATTTGGGTTGCTTCCAGTGTAGGGCTATTATGAATAATTTTTGTATAGATCTTTTGGAGAACATACATACTCATTTCTGTTGGGTATACACCCAAGAGTAGAATTGATGGATCCTAGGGTATACATTTGCTAACTTTATTAGAACCTGCCAGTTTACCAAAGTGGTTGAACCAATTTACATTCTCATTAGCAGTGTATAAGAGTTCTCAGGTGTCTACTGTTTTTGTTAGCAATTAATAAGGTCTTTTTTTTTTTTTTTCCCATTTTAACCATTCTGATGCAGTTGCACTAGAGACCACTATTTCTAAATTTGAGTATTTTAACATATTGTTCCACAGGAAAATTTCTTAGAATGATCACCACAGTATAGGAAAAGAGTGTAGATGTGGAGAAAATATCTGTTTGACTGACATGTAACGTTGAAAAATGTGCAGATGACTATCATAACCTTTCTGACCCACTACTGAATAGGAATATGCATGACAACTACTGCACAGGGTTATTTTAAAGACAGCATTATTTAAAATTATTGTGAAGATTAAATTACCGAGCATAGTTAATATATCTGAAAGAACTCTGAAGGGAAAGCACTTGAGCAAACAAGTATTATTTGAGTCCAAACTATTAAGCTAGGTGCTATTCTAGGCACTGTGAATAAATCAGTGAACAAAATAAAGACCCCTGCCCTCATGGAACTTATTTATGCTTTAGGGCAGAGGCAGATAAAAATAAGAGACATAATAAATGAATTATATAGTATATCAGAAAGTTGTAAATGCTGTAGACTAAGGTAAGAAAAGAGAGAGGAGGGCATGAAGGTTTAGTAGTTGAGGGAATGTCACATTTTTAAATAGTAAGGTCAAGTGGAGTCCATGCCTAAGCGGCACTTGAGCCAATGTCAAGAGGAGTCGAAGGAATGAGTCATAAAACACCCCCGTAGGGAAAAGCATTTCAGGCAGAGGGAGATCTAAGGCAGGAGCATTTCTGGCATGTTGAAGGAATTGCAAGAAGGCTTGTGTAGCTGGAGTAGAGTCAAGTGGGAGGGAAATCTCTCTTCTCAAGAGGCCACCAATCCTATTGAATTAGAGCCCCACCCTTATGACTTCACATAACTATAATTACCTCCTTAAAGGTCTAGTTACCAAATACTGTCAAATTTGGGTTAAGGCTTCATATGAATTGGGGTGGGGAGACACTGTTCAGTCTATAACACCTTGCAAAGGTGAAATTTTCAACCTATTAACATCTCTAACATAACAAGACTGAAGTGGTAACCTTGAACATTAACCAAGTATTTTTTGTATTAGTGCTTCTGAAAGCTTGCTATTGATATAACCAATTGCTCTCTTTGTCCTTTGTGCCCATCAAACTGTGAATGGACAGTTGTTTATTGTATAGTTGAGATATAGCATTATATAAGTTTCAAGTGTAGAGCATAATTTAACATATATATGCATATGTTGCAAAATGAGCACCATGATAAGTCTAATTAACACCCATCACCACACAGTTACAATTTTTTTTTCTCTTGTGACGAGAACTTTTCAGATATACTCTCTTAACAGACAGCTATTACATATTTAAATGTGCCAAGATTAACTTTAGGTTCTATGCACAGAAACACTTCATCAGAACCCATACTATCTAGCATGTTGCCCCTGCTGCTGAACTGAAACTCAGTCCTTCCCTCCCTCATCCCAAATCCAATGAGGTTACTCTCCCTTTTGGAATAAAGGGGAATAGAGATTTTATTTTTACATTTTTGTTAAGTATAAGAAAGGCCACAGTACCCGGTTTTTGAATGGGGTGTGTTTATTTTAAGCTCATGTGGTGTGTTTCCAATCATTTTTACTGTGAAATTTGGGAGTGTGTGTTTGGAAACGCTTCACCTAATCTCAGCCAAGTAAATGAGAGTTTTCCTTCTGTTGAAGACAGGGAACTTCACATAGCGCGTTGTATTGGAATCCACCAAAGGCACTGTTTATTAGCTTTCAGATTGCAATGAGAAAATGACTCAAGGCCCTGAAGTTTTAACTAGTCAAAGAACCTAGATTTTATATGATGGGACAGCTCTTTTGAAACCAAGTTTGTGAGCTCCTTTTTAAGCTAAGAAACAAATTTCACTTCTTATAACAACACACCCAATAGATGAAAAAAAACAATATATGTTGTTTCATAAGCATCATATGCTTTGAGTGGATGTTACCTTCCTAAGATTAAACAAAAACCTTGAAATTAATATTCCATCTCTCTGGATGCTCTTCTCAATAAACATAATAAAAGAACCTGTATAAATTTAAACTTAATTAAGAATTTCTCCCACTTTGTTTTCTAACTTCCTCCTTATCTTACTGTGAAGGGACATTTCAACAAAGCAATTACATTCCACAAAGCTGCTTATTAAATACAATTGTAACATATTTCTTTAACTGTGATCAGTCTAGGAAATTAAAACTATAATTTCTGATTTCCACAGTGCATTCAACACATTTTCATCTTCATTGTTTCTACGCTGCATGCCACGGTCATCTATCATGGGGTGTGTTTACCTGGTTTCTCTCTGACTTCCCTGCTTGTACTGTCACTTCCATCCTTCTTTCTGTAGCAATCAGAGCCATCGGTCTACTTCTCTCCTTAACACTCATTATGCTCTGAAAAAAATTTAAAGTCCTTGCCTTGGCTGAAAGGCCGTATGTGATCTTGCCTCTAGCATTCCTTTCTGAATTCTTTTCCTACCACTCTCTCCTGGGTAACCAGGCTCCAGCCACCTTAGCACTCCTCTGTTCCAGACCCAAGGTCTGAAATTGGCCTGGAATTCTTGGATCTCAGGTCCTCAGTTAATTTCCCCTTACTTGTCATTCAGGTCTTGGCAAACTGTAGCCTTCTTAGCCAGGCGTTCTCTCTGACCTCCATCTAATGTAGCCTCTGTCCTTTCCTGATCACCCATCACTTATATTTCATCTTTTAATTATAGTACTATTAATAACGAGAGGCAGGGGCTTCCCAGGCGGCGCTAGTAGTAAAGAATCTGGCTGCCACTGCAGGAGACACGGGTTTGATCTCTGAGTCAGGAAGATTCCCTGGAGAAGGGAATGGCAACCCACTCCAGTATTCTTGCCTGGGAAATCCCATGGACGGAGCAGCCTGGTGGGCTACAGTCCATGAAGTTGCAAAAAGTCAGACACAACTGATCGACTAAGCACCACCACCACTATTCAGTTCAGTTCAGTCGCTCAGTCGTGTCCGACTCTTTGTGACCCCATGAATTGCAGCACGCCAGGCCTCCCTGTTCATCACCATCTCCTGGAGTTCACTCAGACTCACGTCCATCGAGTCCGTGATGCCATCCAGCCATCTCATCCTCAGTCGTCCCCTTCTCCTCCTGCCCCCAATCCCTCCCAGCATCAGAGTCTTTTCCGATGAGTCAACTCTTCGCATTAGGTGGCCAGAGTACTGGAGTTTCAGCTTGAGCATCATTCCTTCCAAAGAAATCCCAGGGCTGATCTCCTTCAGAATGGACTGGTTGGATCTCCTTGCAGTCCAAGGGACTCTCAAGAGTCTTCTCCAACACCACAGTTCAAAAGCATCAATTCCTCGGCGCTCAGCCTTCTTCACAGTCCAACTCTCACGTCCATACATGACCACAGGAAAAACCATAGCCTTGACTAGATGGACCTTAGTTGGCATAGTAATGTCTCTGCTTTTGAAAATGCCATCTTGATCATTTACTTGTTTGGGGTTTGCTGTTGATGGGATTCAGGAAATGATACCCCAAAATATGGCCATTTGGCACACTGAATATTTTAAGCTGAAGGAATCTGAAGAAACTGGCAGAAGCAGAAGTTCTCTCTGTCCTCCAGTCCTTCATCCCTGAAGCCGCTCATGGCCCTCAGGTGAGAGGAATTCTCCCTGTGCCTGCAGAAGAGAAAGTAACATCCTCATATCCAAGATGGACAGATAGTGGGGAAGAATCTGAGCAAACAGGCCTTGCTAAATTCCCTCAGTTTACTACACTTAGCTCATCCTCTTTATCGTTTCTTTCCATGTCTTTCTACTCTTTGTCAGTAGCATAAAAACACTCAAGGTTACCATTTCTTCTGGTCTTCATTTCCTTATGAAGGCTCTCATGTCACATACAACTTATATTACATAAATCTGTATACTTTTCCCTGTTAATCTGTCTTTGCCAATCTAATCTTTGGACCCAGCTAAGACCCTAAGAGGCTTGGGGAAACCCTTTTCCTCCCCTATACTGTCTTCTTCCCAACGAAAGGAGGTAACTTGTAAGTCTGTTCATTGCTGTAAACCAGTACCTAAAACTGGAGAAGGAAATGGCAACCCACTCCAGTATTCTTGCCTGGAGAATCCCATGGACAGAAGAGCCTAGAGGGCTATAGTCGATGGGGTTGCAAAGAGCTGCACACAACTGAAATGACTTAGCACACAGCACAGCACCTAAAACAATGCCTGCTCATCACAGGTACTTCTGTTATTTGAACAAGGGAATGCTCCCTAAAGACAAAGTGCTCAACTTGATGGAGGATACACCACTGAATCAAAAAGGGACCATGTTCTCAAGGACCTTGAGGTCTACTGGAAAAGAAAACAGAGACAACATGTATTGGTTTTGGAGAAGGATGAGACAGCATCCTGCTGTGGGAAAGCAAAGCTGGTCTTGAGTAGGAGGTTATAGTTAAGCTAAAAGATAAAAGATGGGTATTTTGGTATTTTCTCTTTCATTCAATGTTCTCTGTCCTACTTCTGGAAAACCTGACATCTGACTGCTTAACTAACCTCTTTGAAAGCATGTTGGCACTGCACTTGGTTCTGAATGTTCCTATTGTTCTGTGAATTTGGGCTTGATGCGTTTGGTCATTTGCAGGCAAGTGCACCTATGGGCAAAAATGCACATTTATGTATAAACAGTATACAGATTTTGACAATAAATTAGTTTGTCTAACTGAAATAAAATTTTCCATGTAATTTGCTTTTATAAGTGAGCATATTTTAGCATTAGCATACAAATGAGCCCACAGGCCTAGGCAGATAAAAATGCTAATAAAATGTAAAGATACAACATAATATTAATCCTGAGTTCAGTTAGGTTATTAACGTTAGGCTGCATTACATATATCATTTCCACAATACAGGTAACCATGAACATTTTCTAAGGCAGTGAAAGATTTTGTGGATCAGAATTTTTATTTTTATTTATTTATTTTTTTAGAGCTCTGCTCTTCAGTTCTTCTTTTATTAGAAAAGTAGTATTTCAGACCACAATTACATGTACTGGTTGCCTCTTACTAAATTAGGATGAGTTAACACAGCATTAGATGGACGTCGTGGCCGCGGATGAACCTGACTTTTGCTTACAGCATTCCCTTAGTTGAGGCCGTGGGTACCCAGGCGCCGGCCGCTGTCAGCTTGGGATGGGCGCCGCTGCACACCCCCATGTGTGGCGGGTGGGAGGCCAGCAGCCCCTTATTTGGGGAGTGAAGGCTTCTGCGCCCTGCTCCCCAGGCCATGGATAGTTTAGTTCCTGGGTCACAGCATGCCCTCTGACTATGCAGGGCCCGCTCTTTCAGAAACCATCACCGGGTGTCTCCGGAAACACGTGGAACAGCTGAGGGCCCCCGAGGGGCCTCTCTCGGAAGCCCTGGGACACCTGCATCTCGCCGCCCCCCCGGTGGAGGCAGATGCGGCCCCTGGCTCCGTCCCGGAAGAGACCCTGGTCCCAGGGACCTGTTGCTTCAAGCGTGTGTGTTACGGCGTCGGGAACTTCGCCAGCTGCGTCACAGCTAGAAGCCAGCTGGCGTTTCTGCTGCTCCTTCTGGAGCGGTGCCAGGTGAGTCTGCGTCCTTCACTGTCCCCCTCCTGGGTCTCGTGCCCACGCTGACAGAGCCCCTCGTCGCCCTCTGCAGATTCCCAGGAGTCACTGCTGGGTGTACGACCCTCTGTTTAGTCAACTAGAAATCGCGGTCCTCAATGCCCTGGGCGTGGTGGTTCTCGGGGAGAACGAGGTACGTGGTTAGGGGCGCGCAGGGCCCCGCACTCAGGGGCCTCTCACACGGGGCTGGCCTGTCGCTCCCACGTGGACCTGTGCGGTCCTGTCAGAGGGAGAGACTAGGTGACGGCACCGTGTGCAGTTTGCACGGTCCTCCTGAGGGCTGTGTGCCCGCTGTGCTCGGTGCTGGGCGTGTCGCTGCACAAGGGGGAGAGGGCACGGTCTCTGCACCTCGTGAAGCCCTTCTGCCAGGTGGTGTCCCATTCTGGGGCCAGGAGGCCGCAGCCCAGCCCCTGGCTGAGTTGTGGCTGAATCCTCAGGTAGTGGGGATCTGAGACCTCCAGAAAGAAGGCTCTCCAGAGGGGGTGGCTGCACCCCAAGGTAACGTTTGAAAAGACCCGAGTCACGATGGGGAGCTGCAGAGAGTGACATGGGACAGCTCCCAAGGGCCCTGGCCCTGCCTCAGTCCAGAGCCGTCTGCATCCGCGGGGCACGTGTGTTCAGCAGGCGTGGGTTTTCCGGGCTTCTGACGTCCCGATTTAGTCTCCTGTAATTCTGTAGCGTCGCCCGTGCCGCACACGGCGCACAGGGCGACGCAGGAGTGTCTCTCCCTTTGGTGCTTGAGGTCGCCGCCCCCTCCGCCTCCCGCCCTCCCAGCTGCGCTAACCGTGGGGACGGGGAACGTGCGCAGGTGGCCGTGTCGTGGGGTGAGGCCCGCACACTTCTGCACTCATCTTCGGCGCTGAGCGTGGCTGGCTAGGGCTAACCCGCCCCCCCCACTTGCTGTAAGACGCGTGCTCACTCTGTGCGTGTTGGACCCCAGGAAGGGAAGCGGAGCGTGTGTGGGGAGCCCACTGTCTTCTACATGCCGCACTGCGGGACGGCACTCTACAACAACCTGCTGTGGAGGAACTGGTCAGTGGACGCCCTTTCCAAGGTGGTCATCGTCGGCAACAGCTTCAGGGGGCTCGAGGAGAGGTGAGCGGGGGGCGCTGGGGTGAACCCGGTCCTCGAGTTCCCCCTGGACAGGGCTGGGCTGCGAGATGTCAGTCTGGATCACGCTGGGAAGCAGGGTGTCTCTGCAAATAATTTGTCCCTTCCCTTAGGGCAGCAGAGACGGCTTTTCTAGATGGGGGAAAACAGTCATTTCTTACAACTAACAGTATCCTTGGCCTGTTTCACATGCACTGTCGTGTCTCCCTAAGGAGACAGGCAGTGACGGGGACGTTTACGCACATCCCCGTTTGAAGATGTCTTGCTCTATTTAAGTCATCTTGCCTTTCTGAGTCGTAAGGGGAATGAACCTGGTCTCATGCTGCCTAATCGTGTTTTCCACAATTCTGGTTTCTAGGTTGTTGACCAGGATTCTGCATAAACATTACCCATACGTTGCAAAGGTACCTGCCTGAATGGAGGGGCTGGGGTGGACAGCCTGGCGAGCTGTACGGTCTCCGTTACTGCGGAGAGTCCGGCCTTCACCTTAGTGGTGGGTGCTGGCGAGGGTCTATGGTCCAGAAAGCTATGTGTGAGTGCATCTCACTTTTCCTTCATTTCCTCTGTTCTCAGTATCTGATCCAACTTACCACTGTCCTAGGGGATTCCAACTCAGTGCACTAAGTACTAAAAATACCTTATTCCTTAGTAACGCTGGAGTGATGAGTAAACCAGGACTCTAACTCGGGAGTGTGGGGCTTACTGGGCCTGTCAAGTTCCTTTCACTTTCGGATCTTTCTGCTCAGATTCTGACAGGCCTGGAGGAGCTGGCCTTCCCTCAGACCCCAAGGTACTTGGACGTATTCAACGACACCTCCATCCACTGGTTTCCGGTAGGAAAGCTAAGGCACCTGCCCGTGGACGCTTGGGCATTTCGGGAGGAGCCCGATTACCAGGACTGCGAGGACCTCGAGATCATCAGGAAGAAGACAGAGGAGCCTCCCCGCGCTGACCCGAGCTCGCCGTGAGGAGCCCGGGGCGTGGGGAGTGCAGGGCGCCCTCTCACAGAGCAGGGAGGACGCCGGCTCTGATGTAAGACGCCGTTTATTCCCCAGCGCGCCCCCGGCAGGCGCGCGGCCTACTTGGCCATGTCGATGAGGCTCTGCAGCGAGGTGGGCACCCAGGTCTTCTCGCCCTGCACGAACACCACGCCGCGGTCGATGTAGATGACGATGCGGCCGAAGGTGTACAGCTGCTTGCCCTCGTGCCGCTTCCCGATGACCGGCATGAAGACGATGTTGTGCTCCTCGGCCTTGGTCTCGATGAGGTCCTTGAAGTTCATGGGCATGGCGCTGGCGGCCACACCGATGCCCCGCTGGGCCATGTTCTCAGCCTCGCGCCGCTCCTGCATGGCCTCGTACTGGAAGTCCTTCCTCCGCTCCGTGTGCGTGAGGTAGGCGATGTGCTCGCGCGCGCCCGGCTGCATGTAGGCACCGACATTGGAGGACACCGCCCTGTTCATGATGTCGAGAGCCTCGTTGAACTTGTCCTTAACGGATGGGTGCGCCAGCACTTGGTCCGAGAACATGGACTTCCAGCCCAGGTACCACTTGGTGATCTCCTCGTAATTGGGGCTGTTGCTCAGCCAGGAGCACAGCACCTGCAGCCACTTGGGGAAGAAGTGCTTTTCGAGAAGGCCCACCAGGCTGGAGACAGAGACCATCCCTTCCCAGTCAATGGCCCAGTAGAAGGCATCCATGTGCTGCTGGTGGGGGTTGATGACCAGCTCCCCGAGGCACATCCCCAGCTTGGGCACGATGTTCTTGACCATGAAGGCCTCCCAGGAGCCAGGGGTAAAGACGTCTTTCCAGGGCTGGAGGATGAGCTTGGCCGAGGAGTCGCTGGGATGCCACTTCTGCAGGGCGCTGGCCAGCTTGCTGCGGATGGGGGAGTAGAGCGGCTCCAGGCGCGCCTGCATGAGCGGCAGCCACGGGTGGACCCACGAGTGGATGGGCACCGTGTCCGTCAGCGGGTTCCAGCTCTCCACCTCCTTCTGTAGCTTGGGGAAGATGAGCTGCTCCAGGATGTTGTCCAGCACCCACACCGGGATGAGGGGCGCCCAGCTGTCGAGGAAGTCCACCATCGGGTCACAGTTCCTCGGCTGCCACTGCGCAACGATGCTCCGGACAAACGGCATCCAGACTTCCCAGATGAGCCTGTGGAAGGCGTCCGCTGAGAGGTCCTGCCCGCCGTGCGACAGCAGCTGGTCGTTCTCCAGGAGGCTCTTCCACTGGGAGATGGTCTCGATGCCGTACGTGCAGTCCTGAGGAGGAAGACACGGCGGCTGAGCGCAGCCGGCCGCCCCTCGCCCTCCGGACCGCCGGGAGCCCGGGCCGCCCCAGGCGAGAGGCGGCGCGGCGGTCTCCCCTGCCCGCTCACCTTGAGGGGGTCCCACTCCTTGAAGTAGTCCTTCATGAGCGGGTAGACGATGGCCACGGCCAGGTCCACGCGGTCGGACATCCGGTACTCCTCGTAGTACTTGTCCCGCAGCGTCTGGAAGACGCGGGCGCACTCGTCCAGGGTGAGCGGGTCACTGCACCCGGGCTGCAGGCGCCGCTCGCACTCCTCCACGAGCGCCAGCACCTCGCTCAGGCTGGCGATGGCCCGCTGCTCCTGCTGCAGCGCGCCCGCCGCCTTCTCCAGCTCGTGCGTCAAGTTCACCACCACGTCCCGCTCGTACTGCAGCTGCCGGTCGTTGCGGATGATCTCCTGCTCCGTCAGCTCGATGAGCAGCTGCAGGTTGTGCTCCAGCTCGGGCAGCGCGAAGCCAGGCGCCCGGGCCTCCTTGCCGGGCAGGGGTGGTGGCTGCGCCTGCGGCGGGAGCCCGTCCTCCGGGACGCTGTGCTTGTGGCTGATCTGGCTGTAGCTGTAGTAGACCTTCTGCTCCCGGCCGGTCATGTCTATGACCTTGACCTGAGAAAGCTCCTTCTGGGGAGCGGTGAGCTTCTTACTAATCCTGCCCTTGGCTTTCAGCTCTTCCACGGTCTTGTAAGAATACTTGGGCTTCTTCTTGCTTCCGCTGGGGTCTTTCCTCCACTGGCTCAGCTCCTTCTGAAATTCCTCCTCGGCCTCCTCTTCCGAGTCGACCACGGGGAAGTCCTGCAGGGGCTGGGTGGTGCGCTCCGAGCCGTACGCCCCCACCGCGCCTTTGCCCTTCCTCTGCTTGGCTTCGATTGGGTTAATGATGCCTTGAGCGTTCTTCCCCAGGCCCCTTCCGGGCACGTAGCCCATTTTCTGAAGAAGCTTCTGTCCGATTCCTTTTGTGTGTCTTTCCCAGCTGCCGAAATCCATGAAAGACTTGGTTCCTCCTGCAAAACCTTTCTGGCTGGGCTTAAAGTTGCCACCCGTCTTTAACTTCTTTGGTCCGAAATCCTTAGGAAATTCATCCTGCTTCACGGGTTTCTCTTCGTCGTCGGAGTCCTCCAGCTCCGCCTCCTCTGCCGCCCCTTTCTTGAGCCCCGCGCTGATGAAGTTGACAGGGGCCGAGTAGTCGCGGGCCCGTTTGCCTCCAAAGCTGGGCCTCTCCTCATCCGAGTCTCGCTCTGCCCACACTCCGTAGGTGGCCTCTTCCTTGGTCTGCCAGTGGCGCTGCCGGTTGGGGTTGAATTCATTCTGGAGATCCCAGTCGGTGATCTCAAAGTTCTCCCGCTCGTCCTCATCCATGTGGCCTTCCCCGTCCCGGTACAGGTGGGACAGCGACATGGCCCGTCACGCTCTCCGGCTCGGCGGACCAGACCCAGCGCCCCGCTCGGTGCCAGAAGCGCGCCCCTAAGGCGCCGGAACGCCCAGAATTTTTAAAATCCAAGATTTCATTATCATCTGTGGAAATAAAAGCAGGATAAATGTTCCTGTATTCTGCATAGAAGGCAAATATTTGTTTTTATTTTTCCACTCTACTTCTCCCCCATGCTCTGCCACCTTAATACTTGAGAATGACTTCATCATAAATATGATGATTTGATTTACTGTTATTATAAATTCAGGTTTCCATGAAAGAAATAGTGAGAATGTAAAAGTAAATAAGTTCTCCCTACGCTTGCTTTGCTTTGGCATAGAGCCATGCACTCTCCAGGGGAACTATTCAGGGGAGAGATGCCCCTAGAGTTGTTGGCACACAAACCCCAATATGATGCATCTCTGTACAATGGAGTAAGTAAGCCTGGGTCATTGGAGAGAATTTGGGAATTTACACTTGCCCTTCTGAAGTTTTCCGCTTAAGTGAAAGTATTAGGGAATACTTTCATTAGGAACACTCAACAATATTATACAACAGGATAAAGTTTCCACCTTGTCAAAAAACATGTATGTGAGTGTATGTAGTATACTATGTGTGTGTGTGCTCAGTCGTGTCTGACTCTTTGCGACCCCATGGACTGTAGCCCTCCAGGCTCCTCTGTCCATAGAATTCTCCAGGCAAGAACACTGGAGTGGGTAGCCATTCCCTTCTCCAGTAGATCTTCCTGACTCAGGGATGGTACCCAGGTCTCCTGCATTGTCAGGCAGATTCTTTACCATCTGAGCCACTAGGGAAGCCCATATGTAATATATTATTAGGAGCAAATCAAGCAATCTCTCCTCTTCAGATTTGCTAAGAGACCCCTTCCCTGCCAAACTATGTTCAGATATTATGCAGCCACGCAATTTACAAGACACTGGATTCCTCTCTGACCACTAGAAGGGCAAACTGGATAAAAGTATTTCATTACCCTTTGCCTCTTTGATTCAGGAAAGGGCATCTGGGCAAGTCCAACCAATGAGACAGAGGAAAACTATTGCTGGGGCCTTTGGGGAAAAGTTTCCTTGATCTGCTGAAAGGAAATGAGGAAAGGAGACACACTTCCTTCCTGTCATTGGATGTTGTTATTTGAAGCCACTGCAGCCATCGTGGGGCCCAATACATGAGTTCTGCATATTGACACACAGCTATGTTTGTTTCCATAGATTAGATGGATAGAGGTAGCCCCAAGAAACCTTGGAGATCATCATATTCAACTGTATCATTTGTTTTTGTTAAGCCAGATTCCATATTGGTTAGCTTCTAATATTCCCCAATGGAAATCACAGCTATTAAGCCAACCATTAGGTTTGGGAAACAATGATCAATATGGATATGATCTGATTATTTTGTTAGGTGCCATTTTAGAGAAAGACATTTGCAATGTGACTTCTTTAATTATGCAGTAATTTCCAGACTAGTGTCCTACCAGAATTAATTCACTGGGGTTTGCAGCTTATTTCTAGACTATTTTAAAACTGAATCTAAGCTTTTTAAGAGGGGTGAATCAAATAGAGAGTTATAAAGGTGATTTAGCAATGCTTTTGGCCTTGTCATAGATATTACTATTTAGCACAAATTAAAATAACTTGAATGTTTGTTTATATGACCATATGTTAAGTGCTTGCTTGATTCAAATAGCCCCATTCAGTTCTCACAACTCAGGTAGGTAAGTACTGTTATTATACCTATTTTGTGGATGAGGAAACCAAGGTTAGACAAAAGTTTACTCAAGATCTCAGGCCTGATAAGTAGAAAAGCTGAGATTTCCAGTCTGACTCCAGAACTCAAGCTCCTAATTACTGCAGTTTTCTGTT
The DNA here is from genome assembly GCA_006410635.1 of Cephalophus harveyi. Lineage (NCBI taxonomy): Eukaryota > Metazoa > Chordata > Mammalia > Artiodactyla > Bovidae > Cephalophus > Cephalophus harveyi. The sequence continues at coordinate 390,104 of SJYT01001239.1, read as the reverse complement.
AAGGGTCAATATAACTTATTTGTGGTTGAGGCATGTGGCAGATACTGTTGGGCATGTACTGAACAATCATTCCCCCTCTCTCCTCAAGAAACAGAACCCCAGTTTTGCTCAGAGTGACTCATGATGTCACTGAACCATGGCATCCCATTTTCTTGTCAGTGACTGGTCTGCAGTGGGCATGTGACCATTTTCAGGCTAATAAGGGAGATTCTATGGCAGGTGTGAGGGCAGTCTGGGAAAGATTTTTCTCTTCAGAAAAATAGTAGCAGCAGTGCCTTTCCTTCCCTTCCTGCTTGTACAACCTTCCCTTCTTGCTTGACCTCTGAGGATGTGATGTCTGGAGCTATGGCAGCCACATTGCAATCTAGAGGTGAGAAGCCCAGAGATAAAACCCAACATGAATGTGATGTTAGAGAGCAGGCACAAAAAGAGCCTGGGTCCTCAATGATGTGATAGTGCTGCTGAACTAAGCCCACGACTACTTTCATTTGAACCTCATGTTAAAGATGTAATAACTCCATGCTTTAAGTCACTGTTAGATACTCCATTCCTTGTGGCTAAAGATATCCTGATAGATACAATCTGGGCAAGAAAAGATGTCTTCCCAGAATTGCTGCAAAAATAAATCAAGTGGAGATTATTAAGACTTCATCCAGGAATCTGTTAGTGTAGGTAGTAGTTCAGAAAAAAAATACTTCAGCTATGTCTCAGATCTGTGTAAATCTGAGCAATCCACATGATCTCTCTGCTGGTTATTTTCCCTTTTTCTCTCTGGATGTGCTGCTTCCTCTTCTCTGTCTGATTGACTGATAGGGACTTTCAAAAGGCTCTCCTGCTCTCTGGGTCCTGGTTGGATCTGTCTATTGGGATGCACCAGCAGGAGGATGGAGGAGAGAGGTGAGTGAGAGATAAATCCTCTGGCTTTGTCCTTGGGTGGTTACTTAGGCTGACTGCCTCTCTGTTTGAAGGTCACAGGCTCCTGTCAGGCTGCCCTTTCTGTGATGAGTTTTGGTCCTGTTCCTTCCCCTTGCTTTTTACAGATGGAGCAGCTTGTAGCCTCAGGGTTCCATTTTCCCTTGTGGTTTCCCACACCTTGCCCATATCTTTGTAAAGTACCATTTGTTTCCTGCAGAGGCCCTGACTGATATAATGGTGTGAACAAAATTACTGCAGCTGTTGAAGCTTGGGCCAGTCTATCTGAGATGTGGTGAGATTGTGGAGTTATTCATAGTTTAAATAAGGGCCTTCCCCAACCATTAAAGGAAGACAGGAGACTATATAAATGTCTCACTGCAGAAGTGAAAGTATCCTAGCTCAGAGGAAACACTTTCCACCTGAGGACAAGGTGACCTGGAAGAGATGGCATTTGGGCTGAGGATGGATAGGATTGTTTTAAATAAAAAGACGGGAGAGTGTGAGCCAAATCAGGGAGGAAAGAAAGCTTAAGAAGAGGTTGTGAAAAATTAGTGCTGGATGGGCCTAACATGTCCTTTATTCCCTGTAAGTTCTCTCTCCACCTCCTTTACAGGTGAGTGAACTTGAAACTGAGATTTGGTCAAGGTCAGATAGCAAGTAGCAAGCCAGGATGCCAGCCCAGGTTTGCTAGCTGGTTCCTAATCCACATTATAACCCATCTTCCTCCCCCGCCCTGCCCCCTTCCTTGAGAACAGGACTTTTGTTTTCCTCACTCTTGAACCCCAGTATTCTAGCACAAAGTCGTCCTCCTCTTCATCAGCAACTAAATGGTAAGAAGTACCTACTCCCTACCAGGCACTATACTGATATTTTATAGGTACCTCATGTAATCTTTGGAAATGGCAATCCACTCCAGTACTCTTGCCTGGAGAATCCCATGGACAGAGAAGCCTAGTAAGTTACAGTCCATGGGGTCGCAAAGAGTCGGACACAACTGAGCGACTTCACCTCACCTCACCTCATGTAATCTTTACAACTTCAGTTCAGTCGCTCAGTCGTGTCCGACACCTTGCGACCCCATGGACTGCAGCACGCCAGGCTTCCCTGTCCATCACCAACTCCTGGAGCTTGCTCAAACTCATGTACAACAACTTGGGAGGGTATAATTATCTCCACTTATCAGCCGAAGATGCTGTGGCTCAGAGAGGTTGTCCAATTTGAGCTCACACAGCGGTATGCAGGGCTCTGTTTTACCTTCCATCAACCAGACTCCGGAGTCTTTGCCTCAAAGGATAATAACTTTTGCTGAAGAAATGAACGAGCGAGAAACGTTGACTCACTTTAAGTGGTCGGCTGTAACTGGTTACCCCGAGGCTCTGCCACCTCTGTCCTCGGACTCAGCACGACGCCTGCCCTCCAAAGTACCCCAGCTAGTCTCAGTGCCCCGAGAAGACAGGCGCCCAGGCTTCGCCCCTACCCCACCCAGCCCGCCAGCCATACCTCCACCTCGGGGAGTTCGGCAGCTCTTCTATTCGAGTTTTCTCCTTGCTCCGGCCGCCGCACCGAGGGCCTCTCTCGGCCCTGAGTTCTGGAGCCGGTCCCACTCCCCTGCCCCTCCTCCTCGCTCTCCCTGACTCTTCAAACTTTCTTCCACCCTCTTTAAACTTGTCATCCTAGTGCCCGCCTCCTTCACTTCCATCAGCCAATCGTTGGTTAGCGTTCTCGCCGGTTATCCGCCCCGTTTCCTCCGAGGGCCAATCTCCAGCGAGAGTGTCGAGAGCTTGGGCTCTTTCCCAAGCGCCTGGCCGGTGACGGCAGCGCGCCGGGCGCCGCGCGGCGGGAGGGGGCGGGGCTCTGGATGAGGGATGGGCGAGGGCGGGGGGAAGGGAAGAGGGAGGAGGAGGAGGNTTCTCGCCGGTTATCCGCCCCGTTTCCTCCGAGGGCCAATCTCCAGCGAGAGTGTCGAGAGCTTGGGCTCTTTCCCAAGCGCCTGGCCCGTGACGGCAGCGCGCCGGGCGCCGCGCGGCGGGAGGGGGCGGGGCTCTGGATGAGGGATGGGCGAGGGCGGGGGGAAGGGAAGAGGGAGGAGGGGGAGGTTGCGGCGGGTTTGAAAGCGGCAGTTTCCTGGCAGCTTGGGCAGGCGTTGGTCTCCGCGATCCAGCTCCGCAGCGGCCACGATCGATCCTGTGACGGGTCTACGCGCGCTTCTGCGCGCCCCCGACGGATTTTCCCCGGTTCCGGCTCTCCCGCTTCACCTCCCCGCCCCCCTGCTTCTGCCTTTCCCGCCGCTCCCGCGCGGAGCCTGGGGGCCAGCCGTCGGCTGTGACCCCGCCCGAAACCCCTCTGGAGCCGCCCGGGGACAATCCCCTTTTCCTTTCTTCAGCCTAACCCGGGTGGCCCTCGCGGAGCCCGGTCAGACCCGGAGATCGCCGCCGGGAGAGGTGTCCGAGGGGCGTCTCGGGGTTCGGAGCGGCCCGGCCCCCAGCGGGCTGTGGTCGGCGAGGGGGACGCCGGAGCGGCGAGGCCCCCCTCGCCGGGCTGCGCGGGCCGCCCGGGGCCCCCAGGCTGAGAGGGGGCCAGAGCGGCGCCCCCGCCGCCCGCGCGGGGTCTCCCCCATGGTGCAGCGGGGTTCGTGATGTCGAAGACGTTGAAGAAGAAGAAGCACTGGCTCAGCAAGGTGCAGGAGTGCGCGGTGTCCTGGGCCGGGGCCCCGGGCGACTTGGGCGCCGAGATCCGGGGAGGTGCGGAGCGCGGCGAGTTCCCCTACCTGGGGCGGCTCCGCGAGGACCCCGGCGGGGGCACCTGCTGCGTCGTCTCAGGCAAGGCGCCCAGCCCCGGGGATGTGCTGCTGGAGGTGAACGGGACGCCTGTCAGCGGGCTCACCAACCGGGACACCCTGGCTGTCATCCGCCACTTCCGCGAGCCCATCCGTCTCAAGACTGTGAAGCCAGGTACGCCGGCCTGTCTTTCTGTTGCGGAGTCGGGGGGAGTCCGGGGTGGGTGTCTGAGGAGTGGCAGCCCCACCCCACCGCTTATCATCCAGGGTAATCCTGAATCCCCAGGGTGTGCCGGACTCCCTGTCAGTGGGGAGGGGTGGCGGTGCTGATTCCCATTTTGCGGGTAGGAAAACTGAGCTCTGGCTTGGGCGGGCTGCTCTGCTAGCTGTCACAGGATTGCCACCAGAAGCTGGGTTTCCTTAGTTCGTAGCTCCATCTCCCGCCGCAGTTTTTGACTAGAGGAAACCCCAACGTTTTTCTGTTCTCCTTTGTGGACGAGGTTATCAGGGTTGTAGCATATTCTTTGGAACAGTCTTAATGCATTTTCTTATAGAGGAAAAAATCTTTATTACTAAGGCACTTGGTGCCAAGGTTACCACCTAGTGTACCTGAGAGCTTAGCTGCTTCAGTGTTTCTTGTACACTAGCAACACCTCGGAGCTGACAGCCTAACTCTTGTCAGCTCAGGTGGTTCAGGTGTCTGTGTACCGATGGTGTACCGTATGCGATTTGTGGCAGAATGGTGTATTTTTTCAGGGAGCTGTTGAGTAGTCTGGGTTTCAAAGGAAGGTCTAGGTGCCTCCCGGAGTAAAATCTTTTGTAAATCTTTGATTTTACGGAATTTTGTTGAAGTAGTGGGTTGCAAAGGCCCCCGTTGCCCTGGTACCTTTTATGCTACTAAAATCTGCTGCAAAGCTCGTTACGTTTATGGCATACTTGCCAGTTTCAAAGCATTGATCAGACTGCGTACAGCGTACAGTGAAATCTGATAGGAGGTAATAGCCCTCATTGTATTTGTTGTCGATAATATCGCTGGTCATTTCAGCATTGGTGGAATGTGGTTTTGTTTCCTGAGATATTTGAAGGGGAGAGAATTATGACTATAATGTTACTAGAAATTAAACTTTTTTTTCTGAGTGTGTTCTACTGAATATACAGTGAATCAAATTATAATGGTCTGCTTAATAATGACTTGGGATGGAAAAAATCAGCCCATCCCTACACTGCAAAATGCTGGAAAATTCTGGAGAAAAATTTAACATGTCTCCCTCACTTTTTTTTTTTCTCAGCAGCTCACTATTTGGGAATATCTTTTTAGTATTCTTTAGGCTTAATGGAAACTGATGGTTTGTGGTGCAGTATCCATATGTGTGTGTATTGTGGATGTATACACACACTCACATGTCCGTGCAATCTTAATTAAGATTTTTTTCATATGGTCTGTTCCATTACGTTCATTTTAAACTTATGGGTTTATGTGAGATTCTCTTTTTATTGTTAACTAAAAAAGCTTTGGCAGACTTTAAACACCTTACAGTTTTTTGAGTTAAAAAAATTCTTAATTCAAACTTGTAGAGCCATTGGTGAGAGGTAGAGGAAAGGCTTTGGAGACAGTAATTCAGCCAGTCAGGCACTCTCTGTAATATGCAAGATACTATATATACATTATTATTGATCTAAGTGCCATTTAGCTCATATCCATGAATGGGGGAATATTGAGAACATTTGCATCATTACTTTGTGTTTTGTTTTGATTAATTAGGGGTATATATAAAAGCATTACTTATTTTCTGAAATAGTTTAAAAAATGATTGAAGAGGAAGTTGTTATAATCTCAAGTTATTGTGATTCTTTTAGAATACTGGGAAATTGTGTCTTGCATTGATATTAGTCTAGTCTGCATGTTATTCATTTCTCAGCCTTTATATAAAATTTATGAAAATAATTCAAAAGTTTAGAGTGTATTCAGTGATGTTAATTAACTTAAAAAAAAAATTACATACCCCAGAATGTAGTTGACATTTTTGTAGTAATAAAATTTTCCCTCTTGCATACTGTCTTGTCTTAAATGTTTAGCCAAAATAAAGTGTACTGGGTGTAACACATTTTGTAATCACTAACGATAAAGTTCCGAACAGTATACTGATTTTTTAAAGATACACTCTGCTTCATTAATTTCTAAAGTATACCACTATATGTCCTCTGAGATTAATATTCTTTCTAAGCAAGTTATTGATTCTTTTAAAAAAGAGTGGGCTTTTTAAATTTCCTTAATAGCCTTTGTTGTGTTAGTTGCTAAGTCACGTCCGACTCTTCGCAACCCCATGGATTCTAGCCCATTAGGCTCCTCTGTCCATGGGATTCTCCAGGCAAGAATACTAAGTTGGTTGACATTTCCTCCTCCAGGGGATCTTCCTAACCCAGGATCGAACCCGAGTCTCCTGTGTGTCCTGCATTGGCAGATGGATTCTTTTACCACTGAGCCATCTGGGGAGCCCTAGCCTTATGTTAGGCATTGTATTAAATTGCTTTCTTAAATGGCTTTACATAAACAACATTTACTATAAAATAGCAAGCTTTTTGTAGTTTAAGCACATGACTTTAAATGTTAGATAGAAACTTAGAACTTGAAGAGGTTATTTGTAAAACTTTGAGTGTGATTAAAGCAGCATATATATTATCTCCAGAGGAGACAAAGATCCTATCCCGTTAGGATTAAACTTGCAATATGAAAATACAGAGTAAGGGAATTGTAAAAAAATTTGCTATTCACATTGGGGTCTTTTCCCCCTCCTTTTTATCTAAACTTTGTGAGAAATGTATTTTTCAATGTAATAAGGTATTTTAAAGTATATCTTGTCTCTTCTCTTGATTTAACTTTATTAAATCTTATTACATTATTTATTATTAATCTTATTTGTTAACCTTATGAAACTGTGTTTCTAACATGCCATTTAGAAACTACCACAATGCAAGAGTGGATTCAGCCATTTCTGTAAGATGTATTATTAGTAGGGAGTGACCTCATATTGTCTTCTGACAAAGTCCGTGGTGGGAGAATGAGCCGGACTGTAGGCTATGACTGACCCAGTGCTGTTTCTTCCTTGATTTCTCCTTTCATCTAGTAGGTGTTAAAGGGAGCTCAGCCAAAGCCAGAACCATCACCCAGATGACTTAACAACAGTTTTATGGCACTGTCTGTCTTTAGCTTTGTCTTGGGTTTTACAATCTTTATTATAAATATTCTGCTCTAATCTTTAATGGAGATTTGAAAGTAATTCTTTTAAAATATGGCTCCTAATCTGAGAGTTTTTTAAGAGAAATAGGAAATTTGTTACTGAATTCTTACTATTGATGTGGTATTTAGCATTCAGGACTCTCCTGCTCCACCTGATTGTTGGCCCAAATCGACACCTGTTTCTTAACTATGACCTTGTCATTTATTTTTCTCCAAAGAGATAACTTTTCATTTGAATTTGAACTTTGTATTTTCCTGGTAGTAAAGGAAGTTGAACTTTGAACCTCCAGTGGAATTGTTTCATGATATTGTCCTGTGACCAGGATTAATTTCTTTGATTTTACTTCAGAGTATATTTTTAAACAACTTCTATTCTGATTAATGATAGAAGTAGTTAATTTTATTCTAAAAAATGTCCATTTCTTAGTCTATTATTGTGCAGAGTTTTATGGAATGTCTGCTTCATGTACCTTAGACACAAGTCCCAGCGGTTGTAAATTATGTGGGCTTTATTCCAGGAAGTATATATTGACAGATACAATAAACACATGAAGTCCTTGTCTACTGCATCATCATGCACACAGTGCATGACAGCTACCTTGTTAGTTACTATATCTGGAAATGAAAATCATGAGGAACAGTGTTTTGGTTTGTTTGAAAAAAAGCTAATTTGAAACAGATCTTATTTAATGCTGATCAAATGTAGGTAAAAGTCTTTACCACTGACTCTTTGAGACATCCAGTTTATAAGAGAATTTTGTTAAAATGTGGAGAAGGAAATGGCAACCCACTCCAGTATCCTTGCCTGGAGAATCCCATGGATGGAAGAGCCTGGTGGGCTACAGTCCATGGGGTCGCAAAGAGTCGGACACGACTGAGCGAACTCACTTTGTTAAAATGAGTACATTCCTAGAAATACTTTTCTCATCGGTGAAGAAACATTACTAAATGCTTTTAAATAAGGATGTTTATGTTACGCCAGTAGTGAATAACTCTGCCCCTTTAGTCTCTTTACTTTTGAATCTTTGTTAGTCTTTTTGGCTTAGTGGGTAATTAGGGATTTACTGTGAATTTTGTTTAGGTGGTTATAACATTTAAAGAAGGGAAATGTGAGAGAAACTGCTAGCCTCCCAAGTTTGCAAAACAAAAAATTTCTTGTTACTTTTTCTAAAATAATAGAAACAAGAGACTGGTCTAGGCAGCCCCTTTGTTAGGGAAAATAGCATCAAATTTTGATAAACTTTAAATTTGAAACTTTTCTGCTTTTTGAAAGTTTGGTAACAAATTTTGGGGTCTCAAGTTGGTTTTAATAATGCAAGATTTGGGTTCTGAACTCTATTCATTGGTACCTTCAATTCATATTGGGCTTATACAGTGATAGAACAAACTCTTTAACATTTGGCTTTCACTTTTCACATGGTTTTTACTTTATGCAGTTTAGTGCTAAAACTGATATTTATGCAACGGAATTGTGTTTTATGCAACGTAACTCTGTTTTTCTTCTGAGATCCTGGGATTCTCTTCATAAAACCTCTTGTAAGAGACAGATTTCAGTGATTTTTTCCCCCCTCCTTCTGGTCTCTAATTTATAAATATATGTATGTATACACACACACACACACACACACACACATATACATATGGTGTGTAGATATATATGGTAAAACAAATCTCCATTCATTCAAGTATCTGACTTATGAAATCAGTGCATAATCTTCTTGGGTGAATAGTTTCATATAATGTCTTTACTATATAACCCTGAAAGTGAAAGTGAAGTCTCTCAGTCATGTCCAACTCTGCGATCCCATGGACTGTAGTCTACTAGGCTTCTCTGTCCAGGCAAGAGTACTGGAGTGGGTTGCCATTTCCTTCTCCAGGGGATCTTCCTGACCCAGGGATCGAACCCAGGTCTCCTGCATTGCAGGCAGATGCTTTACCCTCAGAGCCACCAGGGAATATTACATATAACCCTGAAGTGCTCTGTAAATTTTGTGGGCACTTAGTGTTTGGGGAGTGTATTATAGGAGGATTTCATTTTTATGAAGCACTTCAGTGTTACCTGCCAATTTAAAACTTTGCCAGTTTCAAACTCTACCAATTTCCAAGTCAGTTTCTAGTTGGTTGTGATTTGACAGAGGATAGCTGTTTGGGTAGTCAATACTAGAGCTATGTCTCCTTTAATTAGTTAATTATTTTTGTTTCTCTTCTAAAATTTTTAGAAATGATCTTCTTGCAATACTACATTTTGGTAGAGAAAATGAATGCCCTTAATATAAAACTGTTCCCAAGGGTAAGATTTTCAGTAGCTCAGGGGGTGGTGTTGTGAGAGACTTGGTTGTACGAAAGAGAGTCAAGTTGATTGCTCTTCTTCTCCTTGAACGAATATTATTCAGAATGCTTTCTCCCAAAGTGCTTATTTTTCTTTATAAAGATAAAAAGGAAGAGTTCTATTACTGGCACACATTCAATGCTCCTCAAGCATTTAGTGGTGAACCTACCGTGTGAGCTAGCACTGGTGATAGAAAAACATAAAAATGTAAAAATGAGTCAAAAATGGTCTCTGTCTTTAGGAAGCTCTCAAGTTATTAGCAGCGTCCTGATTCGTTGGTAAGCAATACCTGTAGTAAGGATTTTACCTTTTCCGCTTTTCTCCCAGTACTTAAACAAAACTCCTTAGGTAAGTTTTAGTATGAATTTTGGTGGAAACTGGGGTTACTAATTGGCTATCCAGCATGCTGTTCTGAAATGTGGTGTGGAGATGCATGTTAGAGTGTTTAAGTCATGACAAAAAGAGGGAAGTCAAATATAAACAAAGTTATCTTTTGCAAAGTTCTCAAATGTAAATTACCCTTAAAAGACATTGCATTAATATTCTGTTTACAGTGCATTTTATACTACAGTTTGTAGTTTATAGTAGTGTATTTTATACCTTGTGTGTGTATTGTACCCATTTTGAGGAGGAGTCTTACATGCCACTTTTCCAGCCATGCTAGAATCAATTCCTTTATTTTGGTTGAATAACAGATGAGGGAGTTTGCTTGTATTAAAGAGGTATGTTTTACAAAAAAAAATACCTATTTTTTAATTCAGAAAAATCCTTACCTGGGTGTGCATAGTGAATTATAAAAGTTAAATGTATATATATGACGTGAAAGGATGGTTTCATTCTTTTTTAATGTCTTATTAGAATCCTTACCACCAGCTCTTACTTTCTGACTTGGATGGTTGGGGAGAGAGTTAGGAGGAATTTTGAACTCAGCCTGGCTTTGAAAAATGGATATGGTTTGGTTGAGTGGAATTGAGATGGTCTCAGTAGTAGGTAAGAAGCAGAAGAGGAGCAAAACATGGGATAACAATGTTCAATACCGAAAGGTCTACGGTATAGTCCATATCAGTAGTTTTTGTGTGTGTTGTGTTTAGTTTTTTAAGGAACCTCCATACTGTTCCCCATAGTGGCTATATCAATTTATATTCACACCAAAGTGCAAGATGCCCACTCCCAGTTTCAGACATCCTGGCATGGCCAGGGGAGCATGGACTACATTTCGAGGACCATAATTTGACTTGTGACATCTCTAAATAATAGAGAAAGGAGAGACAATGCTCATAAGTTGTGCATTGTTTTATTCACATGGGTTTCCCAGGTGGGCTCAGACGGTAAAGAATCTGCCTGAAGTATGGGAGACCTGGGTTTGATCCCTGGACTGGGAAGTTCCCCTGGAAAAGGAAATGGCTATGCACTCCAGTATTCTTGCCTGGAGAATCCCATGAACAGAGGAGCCTGGCGGGCTACAGTCCATAGCATTGCAAAGAGTTGGACACAACTGAACGACTAACACACCACATATTGGACATATCGTTTGAGAGATTCAGTAAGAATTATAGAGAGTTAAACTTTTCTGCCATGAAATTAAAAGACGCTTACTCCTTGAAAGGAAAGTTATGACCAATATAGCATATTAAAAAGCAGAGACATTGCTTTGCCAACAAAGATCTGTCTAGTCAGGCCTATGGTTTTTCCAGTGGTCGTGTATGGGTATGAGAGTTGGACTGTGAAGAAAGCTGAGCGCCAAAGAATTGACGCTTTTGAACTGTGGTGTTGGAGAAGACTCTTGAGAGTCCCTTGGACTGCAAGGAGATCCAACCAGTCCACTCTAAAGGAGATCAGCCCTGGGATTTCTTTGGAAGGACTGATGCTGAGGCTGAAACTCCAGTACTTTGGCCACCTCATGCGAAGAGTTGACTCATTGGAAAAGACTCTGATGCTGGGAGGGATTGGGGGCAGGAGGAGAAGGGGACGACAGAGGATGAGATGACTGGATGGCATCACCAACTCGATGGATGTGAGTTTGAGTGAACTCTGGGAGTTGGTGATGGACAGGGAGGCCTGGTGTGCTGCAATTCATGGGGTCGCAAAGAGTTGGACATGACTGAATGACTGAACTAAACTGAAACTTTTCTGTTATAATTTATTTGGGCTTTAGGTTTTTAATATTATGGAATGGGAAGTGGAAAGATTTTGCTTCAGAGTTAATAATTAGGATCCATTCTATTTAGAGTCTTCTCTTCTTGTCTTGGGTATGAAATAACAGTAACTGATCTACTTAATTAAAATTTTCTGGCATCTTAGGCCCTTTGCTCTATTTTTTTTTTTTTTGCAGAGAATTTTAAACACATAATTATTTTCCTTGCTTCAGGGAAGTTTGTGAGAGGTTACCCTGTATCTTGTTCTGATTGGGAATTACGTGTGACTGTGAAAAATGGGATTTTACTATACTTGATGACATTTAACAAGTAGTTTTATGAAACAAAAGTACTCTAAAAAGGAGGAAAAAATAGGCATTTATTAATAAATGCTCTATTTCTGAACTTAGATACAACTATGTTAAACTTAGAGGAAAAAACAAAGAAAATAACTTCTAAAAAATTCACTATAATACTGAGAGGATATGGAGAAAAGGGAATCCTCTTACACTTTGGTGAGAATGTAAATTGATCTAACCACTATGGGGAACAGTATGGAGGCTCCTTAAAAGACTAAAAATAGAACTGCTGTATGATCCAGCAATCCCACTCCGGGGCATATACCCAGAGAAAAAAGATATGCACCGCAGTGTTCACTGCAGCACTGTTTACAGCAGCCAGGACATGGAAGCAACCTAAATGTCCACCAGCAGAGGAATGGATAAAGAAGACATGGTGCATATATACAGTGAAATATTGCTTAGCCATAAAAGGGAAAGAAATTATGCCCTTTGCAGAGACATGGATGGGCCTAGAGACTATCATACAGATTGAAGTAAATCAGAAAGAGAAAAACAATATTGTATATTAACGCATATATATGGAATCTAGAAAAATGGTATAGATGATCTTATTTGCAAAGCAGAAAGAGGCACAGACATAGAGAACACATTTATGGATATCATGGAGGGAAGGGAGGTGGTGGGATGGATTGGGAGACAGAAATTGACACATATACACTATTGATAATGTGTATAAAATAGACAACTAAGGAGAACCTCCTGTATAGCACAGGGAACTCTACTCAGTGCACTTTGGTGACCCAAATGGGAAGGAAATCCAAAAAAGAGGGGCTATATATGTATACATCTTGCTGATTCACTTTGCTGTGGAAACAGCAAAAACTAACACACATTGTAAAAGAACTATATTCCGATGAAAAAAAAAAATCCACTGTAATGAAGTAGTCCTCACATTACTCTTTGCATATGGTTATCAGTTTGCAACAGATATCTTGTGGTATGTAGCTTAGATTTCTACAGAAAAGGGAAAAAGAAATTCGAATTTACATCAGTTTCTGTACTGGTAAGGATTTTGTACTGAGAATGTTGATAGAAACACTGCTGCTGCTAAGTCGCTTCAGTCGTGTCCGACTCTGTGCGACCCCAGAGACGGCAGCACACCAGGCTCCCCCGTCCCTGGGATTCTCCAGGCAAGAACACTGGAGTGGGTTGCCATTTCCTTCTCCAATGCATGAAAGTGAAAAGTGAAAGTGAAGTCTTTCAGTCCTATGTCCCACTCTTCGTGACCCCGTGGACTGCAGCCTGCCAGGCTCCTCTGTCCATGGCGTTTTCCAGGCAAGAGTACTGGAGTGGAGTGCCATTGCCTTCTCCTGATAGAAACACTACTGAGATTAATTTAGGCTGAGAAGAACTGTCTTGGCTTATGTGCATGGAAACCCAGGCACTGGACAGTAGGAGTTTAACTCGCGCTCTCAAGGACTATTACTTGACTCAGGTTGGCTTCTTTCTGAGCTCGGCTTTGGGTAGGAGGAAAGGTGGCTCTCACTCGACTCCCCAAGTCAAACAGGGTCCTTAACGCTTGTCATCTTTTTTGTCTGGATTCCAGTAATAAATCCGATCTCATGTTCAGACTTTGATTGGCTTTGTGCCCATCACAGACCACTTGTGGAGACAGGGCCATGGGGTAACATGATTGGTCGGGCCTGAGTGACATGGTCACTTTTGCAGTTGGGTATAGAAAGCACAGTGTGATTAATAACTGGACAGAATCCCAAGAGATAAGGGAGGGGTCGTTCCTCACAAAGATGGATGCTCTGGGGACAGCACTGCAGGAAATGGCCTCTTTTAAAACATTCAATTTCTATTTTGAAGCCCACAGCAGTACACAGTTGTCATAAAACTCTCATTTTTAAAGACCAGATATTGGCTGTAGACCATAACTGAGGCATTGATTTTACTCAGATATTTTCCTTAAATATATCAATTTTGATGTTTTTATCTAAAAGCTGCTTTATGTAAATGCTGGCTCTTTTAAAAATTGCAATGCTGATACCTTAAACATGCACAATTTAAAAGTGCTGCTTGGGTTTTTCTTGCATTTTCTTTGAATTTTTTTTATACCAAATAAAATTTTCTAAGTCAGTGCTGCTTGTTGTTAGGTAGCTAGACTACTTCGGAGGATCATTTCATTATGTTTGACATTGAGAAAATGATTATTAGTCCAGTTAATGCAGTTTTTAAAGCTTAATGTTGTGCAATTTTGAAAATGAAATTCTAAACCAATTGCTTTCTAAGATGTTTCGCTTTTAAAATAATGGTCTTTTTAAGCATAAATTTAGATAACTATTATTGTGTTATTTCCAAGGGCTCCCTAATAATACTTTGTAATCACGATCTCATAGAAGTCATACATAAAGAAGCTACTTCACTGACTCTTAAGTTTGAAACACTACTTAAAGAGTGAAATGTGAATCTGTTTAATCACCAGAAGGGTTACTAGCATTTGTTGGATCAAGTCTGACAATCTTTGTTTTTTCCTGCCTTTACAGTAGTACTTGGAGGTGGAGGGTTGAAAGAGAGGGGCAGGTACTCTGAATATCTTTTCACACTATTTTTATATTCTAATTACTGTATTAATGTCTTCTACGTTGCCATAAAAAAATCATCCTTCACTTTATATATGACACACACAGTAGGAGTTTGCAGTTTTGCCAAGTGTTTGGTAGTTGAACCTTTAGGGAATGTAAAGTGTTAGGAGGTTATTGGTAAATATATTCACTGTGCACAGAAACAAACATTCATGGAATTGGGTGTGATTTGTCAATAAGAATCATCGCAGGGGCTTTGATTTTTAGATTAGCCTGTGTCCCTCTTGGAGTATCTTTAGACTATACTTGGAAAATTACTGCTCCTACTCCAGAAGCCTGTCACAATCAGAGTTCTCCAATATTAATTCCATATATTGATTGATTAAGTCATGAAATCTGTTAAAATAATGTAACCTTCCTCACAAAGCTATCTCTTAACCCACTTCTGTAGCTTTTGGCAAAACACTCTGTAAAATATTACTAATTTTAGCAGTGAATGCTATTCACTAATGCCAGTATTTAAATTAGAATGTACATGCTAATAAAAGATTTGGTTCCCTTTAAACAGAGTTAGATTTGCTAACTAAGAACTTGCCTGGTGGTCCACTGGCTAAGAATCCCCACTTTCACTGCAGGGGGCGCGGGTTCGATCCCAGTTGCCACATGTTGTGGTGCAGCCAGCTAGAGTTACCTCCGTGTAATGTATGATAAGGCAAAATGATAGGATACCAAAAGAGGAACTCCCCAGGTCATTAGGTGCCCAATATGCTACTGGAGATCAGTGGAGAAATAACCCCAGAATGAATGAAGGGATGGAGCCAAAGCAAAAACAATATCCAGTTGTGGATGTGACTGGTGATAGAAGCAAGATCCGATGCTGTAAAGAGCAATACTGCATAGGAACCTGGAATGTCAGGTCCATGAATCAAGGCAAATTGGAAGTGGTCAAACAAGAGATGGCAAGGGTGAACGTTGACATTCTAGGAATCAGCAAACTAAAATGGACTGGAATGGGTGAATTTAACTCAGATGACCATTATATCTACTACTGCAGGCAGGAATCCCTCAGAAGAAATGGAGTAGCCATCATGGTCAACAAAAGAGTCCGAAATGCAGTACTTGGATGCAATCTCAAAAATAATGTCAGGTCCATGAATCAAGGCAAATTGGAAGTGGTCAAACAAGAGATGACAAGGGTGAACGTCGACATTCTAGGAATCAGCAAACTAAAATGGACTGGAATGGGTGAATTTAACTCAGATGACCATTATATCTACTACTGCAGGCTGGAATCCCTCAGAAGAAATGGAGTAGCCATATGGTCAACAAAAGAGTCCGAAATACAGTACTTGGATGCAATCTCAAAAATGACAGAATGATCTCTGTTCGTCTCCAAGGCAAACCATTCAATATCACAGTTATCCAAGTCTATGCCCCAACCAGTAATGCTGAAGAAGCTGAAGCTGAACGGTTTTATGAAGACCTACAAGACCTTTTAGGACTAACACCCAAAAAAGATGTCCTTTTCATTATAGTGTTACCACAGTGGACGGCTCCAAACTAGACACCGCTGGGAATGCTGTTGCTGCTCTCACTGTGATAAAGTTATCAGCCTGGCTGCAGGGACCTGGCTTTAGCGCAGAAGCTCTGCTCCAGCGAATGATCAGCCCTGAAGGATCAACACATCTATTTGCTGCTCCTCAATCTCTTATTTGCCAACACACACAGACATACACACTCTCACACCTTTCCATGTCACTAACAGGTTCTAACCAAGCATTAAAAATATCTATTCCAAGAACCCAGGCAAAAGATGATGGTTGAAATGAAACTACTTTATCTTTATATATCACCTTCATTTAAATGTTAAGTAAATATGCCCTGGTGAAGAAAGAAATACATATAGAGATCATTTGATCCCCTCTAATGCAATACATAAGATTTTTACTGTAACATGTATATGGTAAATATGTTCCCAGATAAATTATATATGTACTTTATTAAAACGGTAGGTATAAAATTCACTGAGTCAATAATATCTCTAACTTCCTCCTTGCCACCAATGAGGAATCACCATGATGTTTAAGTGGAAGAAAACACTGAACTGAATAGGAAGAAATGGCCTGAGATTCTAGGGACTTCTGGACCATAGGCAAATTACTATAATAAGGCAGGCTGCGAGAATTTTCACTTGTAGAAACAAAGGAACAGGAATGAACTTTCTCTCCAGTTTCCTCCAAAATTAAATTTCATTATTCCCTGGTATTCTTATGTGGTATTCTTAGGAACTGACCTTAGAAAACCAGCACTGACCTAGCTGAAGATGAGATGGTTGGATGGCACCATCAACTCAATGGACATGTGTTTGAGCAAACTGCAGGAGACAGTGAAGGACAGGGAAGCCTGGCGTGCTGCAGTCCACGGGGTCACAAGGAGTCGGACACGCTGAGCGACTCAACAACAATCAACCTATCGTTTCTTCCCTGGAGCACTCTCTTCCTCTTCTTCTTTGAGTCAGCCCATAACTGAGAAAGGTGATGGCAACACCGACAGTTTCAAAGGAAGGAAGAAAGTAAAATAAAGTGAAAATAAAATTAAAAAACAAAGAAAAAAGAAAGGAAAGGAAGGGAGGGAGGGAGGGAAGAAGGAAGGACAGACCAAATAATTCAAAGTAAAATGTCAACAACACAAGGCAGACCAAAGACACCAATCCCTAAGTTTAATCCTTTTCAACCCCCAAACAAAACAGAGCAGCAAAGAACATAATTGGAATGCCCCTTATCACAAATCCTGCTCCAAACTAATGCTACCTGTTCAAAAAAGATCATAAATCTTCTAGGATCTCCACCATCAATAGAGTCATTGTGAGAAGTCTCAGGATCGTCACAGGTCACTGGCTTCTCAGATACTCCCCCAATGAAGGTCTATCAGTCACATGAGAGAAGGGCATCAATGTCTACCTACCATACTAGTTCTTCTGGTAAAGTAGTGACTTAACGTTGGAAACCTGAGCTCTTATAAAATGTCACCAGAACACACATCTTCACCTAAGGGAAGAACTGAATGAAGAGCCTCAGGACCAGGCCTCTGACTTACACTAAATGCCACTTCCTTGGAAGAAGTCTGAAAATAAAATATCTTAAAATGATGTTTTAAGTTCTACCTTAAAAAGATGTTTTCCCAGGTATCAAAATAAGCCATTAGTTTAAAAGATCAATTCATCTAATCCCTCAGTGTCCAAGAGTTGATTCCCAAAGAGCTGTTCGCCAAATGAGAAGAAACATGAAACACATCAGCATTTACTCACATCAGATTCCCAAAGTGTTTCTCTAAATCAATTCTGAACTACAGGCTTGCCAATCCATTCTCTAAAGGACTGCTGCTTCTCCTCTGTTTCCCAGTGAACCCAAATCTAAACTGCCTTTTTAATTACTATACTGAATTCTTCTTTAGTAGCCTAAACTGCAATGAATGGCACATTTGGAAAAAGAACCACCTGAAGCACTCAAATCACTTCAGCCATCTTGGAGCTGTTTGGGGATAATTTAAACAAAACTGTCCTGGAGGAAAATGTAAAACTTCATCTGATTACGTGGAGAGTTTCATTTAATGGGGAAAAAAATAACTTTCCCAAAAATACACCACAGAGGAATTATAACACATATTAGATTGCTTTTGGTTTACAAGACCTACTTCTATAGTCTCAGCATGTACCACACCAATCCTATCATCCCCCAGTCCCTTGTCTAAAAAATATAATTCCTGACTTCGTGACAACCTTTGAAAACCACCCGTCCTGATAGTCTGCTGTGGTGTTTCACCTGTATCCCTGATCTTCAACAGTCCTGATTTCTACACAGCAAGAAGCCCCACAGAGCTTCAGGCTGGGTTATATATAACTACACAAACAGCCAGAGGTCACGGGTACACTCAAGAAAGGAAAGTTTGAGAGGAGAGATGTGCCAGGGCTTCCCCACCCTGCTCTGCAATGCCCGAGTATAAAAGAAAAAAGGGTGGGGGCACCATTACTGCTCTCTGGATCCTTTAATCCAGACAGGCCACCTCGCAGAACGATGACCTCAGGAAAGCCAGGCCTCTGCCTGCCTACCTGCCCAGCACAGGCAGGTGCAAGTACTCAAAGTGCTTACTCTCGATCTGGGAGGATTAACGAGCTAATTTCTCCAGAGCCCTTTAAGCTGACTGGCCCAAACACAACGAAATGAGCATCCTCATTAACCATAGGCAAGATTAAATCTTCAGGATCCAAAGAGGCAAATATTCAGAAGTGAGGCGATGTTCCTCTTAAAATTCAGACTTTCACCCAGAAAACATTTATCAAATCTTTAGTGGGAGGTATGGGGAATGGAGGTCAAAGACCTGTCCTCAAGGAGGAGTGACATCTAGCGCCAGGATGGGCAAGGAGGCAGTAAGCAGTAAGGGTATAAGGATCACCAGGGATGAAAGGGCCAAGAGAGGAGGCAGAGGGGAAGGAGATCTGGGGGCAGAGGACTGTTTCTGTGAAGAGAAACCATTTATTCCAGGTCTTAAAGGAGAGCCTGGATCCGGGTGGGTTCCGTTTATGAACGTGCATCAGGCTATACATTCATGACATGTACTCTTCTGTGTGCCTATTATACTTCAGTAAAGGTAATGCTTAAAAGGGGAGACAGAGCTCTCTGTTAAATATATGACAATGGAACAGTGGTGGAATGGTGTTGCAGGCAGAGAGAAAATTTGCCTAGAAGGGGCTGGGAAAGCAGGAAGCATTTCAGCAGCTGCAAAATGTTCCCCCTGGCTGGGAGTCTGTCCTGAGTACTGCAATGACAAGGGTGGGGGGCAATGAATGGAAGGCAAAAGACAATTCTAGAAGGCCTTAAACACCTGCTCGGAGTTCATCCTGACCATCAAGGAAGAGCCACTTTTAAAAAGGTCTAAGTCTGGGGGTAACTGATACAAATTTGGGTATCACTTTGGTAGCAATGCTTACTAGAGCTAGAAGCAAGGCTGCAGACAAGAAACGTGGTTATGAAGAGATTACAGTCACTCAAGTAAGAACTGAGAGAGGTCTGAACTGAACCAATGATGACCAAGAGGAAGAATGAGGGAAGCCTCAAAGACGGGATCCAAAATGCTGAACACCAATCAGATGTGGGATATGGAGGAAGCCAGGAAACGGTGGGATGAGCAGCACGTTTCTGCTTCATACTCGAGGGTCTTCAGGAAGATGGAGAATGTAGAAGGGACAGGATTAGGACTGAAGCAAAGGTGGAGGGACAGTGAGTTTCACTGTATGAGGTTCTGTGAAGTATCTACAAAAAGACGTTTGAAAGGGAGCTCTCACACCAGTCCAAAGACTAGGCAGGCCCTGGGCATTTTAGGCTGTGGTTGAAGCCTCAGAGCCACGGAGAAGTGGATCCTGGAGCAGGCCCAGCCAGGGAAGAAGGAGAAATGGTAGGTGGCGTCAACTCCTGCAGAGAGAGGAAGAGAGGGAAGCCCTGCGGTGTCACTGGCTGCAGTCACAGAAGGCCATGGTGATCATGGAGGTTCCAACTTTGGCTTCTTAGCAAGGGGGTAGAGGCCAGATATAAGCAAGCAGTGGAAGGGAGGTTCTCCACTGGGAAGGGAAGGAAAGAGATAAGGCGGGTGCTGGAGGAGGGAGTAGTGAGTGTCCTGTCTTGTTCTCCTTTGCTGTGAAACTGTTAAGAGGGAGACTTGAGAGTATTTATAAGTGGTGGGAAGGGCAGCGAGGCAAGGAAGGAGACAGGGGAGCCACAGTGATGACCTGATCTGCAGACAAATGCCCTCTGCCTTGCTGGGGCACACAGGGATGATTTCTTTGAGTCAGCAGCATTTCCTGCCAGCGCGGCAGCCTCCAGAGGTGGGGGAAAAGTGCAGTCTGAGCAGGTCGCTCATGAAGCTCTTTGAGCCGAGCCTTTCCTCCACCAATCTTCCTGCAGGATGCCCTTAACACTTGTCAAAGAGCCATCTGGCACCCGACGCCCTGAGCTGTCCGATTCCACAGGTCTCTGCAGCTTCCTCCCCGCAGGGCCCTCGGGCTCCCCAGCCAGCCGCCCACCGGAAGGCGGGAACTCGAGAGCCAACTCTCCTGGGCAGAGAAACTCCAAGATGCTCCAGAGTCTGGGCAGGATTCTCTCCCGGTAACGCGGATCGGATCAGACGGCGCAGGCTGCAACAGTTGCGGGCTCAGGCTCCCGGAAAGCTCGCCCTGAGGCAGGCACTGCTCTAAGTGCTCCACAGTCTCCCTTTCCCCGCAAACCCTACTGTTACCATCTCCAGGTCCTGAATGAGGATGCCAAGTGCAGACACCTCTAAGCAACTTGGCTTAAGATCAGACGGCCAGCAACTGCCATCGCCCGTCCATGAAACAGACCAGACCGCCCGACTCGAGAGCCCACCACGTTTCAAGTTACTATCCAACACCATCAAAAATGTGGTACACAACAGACTACAACAGATGGAAGGAAATTCATGTTACTGGTCACAAATCAAATGCATAAATAAAGCAAATACTATGGAAATTCTACCACGAGTTTCTCTTAACCTATAAATTTTTCGTACATGCTAGTTTGAACAGCACGTTTAAAAGCATTTCTGCTGTCAATGTAATTAGCACCGCTGAAATGTACACTTAGAAAATGGTAAATCTCATGTTACGTATATTTCATCACAATAATGAAAAAACACGAGTTCTATATAGATTATTCTCCTTACCTAGAAGAAAAAGTGACGTGATATGAAAATCGAAACCCCTGCATGAAGCTAAGCATCTCAAGACTCTTTTAGTTAAAAAAAAAAAAAAAATTAACAAGTGACAGCAATGGCAAAGCAGCCCGGTTTATAGGTCTGGGAGATCAGAATGCGGGCACTCAGGGCTCCATGCCTCTGAGGTCCCCGGCAAACAAGTGTGACCCAGTGTAGCTACACCGTCCTCATGATGCTTCGAACACCTATAAAACCAGTTCTAAACCCTAAACTATAGAACTCCACAGAACTTCAGAGAGTACGGAGCAGGATTGCTTTCAGCTGCTGCTGCTTAAAGACCTGGCCAGTTGCCTGTTACCTGCACCTGGGGGAAACGCACTGGAATGGTTAAACAAAGCCCCTGGGAGAGAAAGAAACCAGAGTACTGGAGAAGCCCTCTGTCAAACTACAGTTAGGAGACTAGAAACCAAATTCTTTCTGTTGACGAGGACCAGAAATGAAGAAGGTGGCCCTTGCGGATGATTCCAAGTGACTGTCTAGGATGAAAGTGAAGCAATGCTTGGAAATAAGGTACAAAACTACAGAAAGTCTCATACTGCAAAAAAAACTAAGAAAAATCAAACATGTTCTGAGGCCTAAGTCTATTGAGTCTTTTTCACAGGAAAAACCAACAAAGATACCAGCCTCTGCTGAAATTATCTGAGTCAAATACAGAAACTGATACTGCATTGACTACAACTTTTTGACAGGAAAGTTCCTTGAGGTTGTTCAAGCGATTAAGGATACCCAAGTCAACATTTTCATGATTCATCTTTTGTTCTTTGTTGAGCAAACTGAAGTGATAATATTAATACCACCAACAAATAAACTAATTTTTCAACTGGCATATCTTTGGGTGCCCCATATACTTCTCAAGAAAGAATGTGAGGGGAGTGAGATGGGGGTAGTTGGGGGTGGTAAGGAACAAAGACTAATGAGGCTGAAGGGTATTAAACAGGCTAGAACACCTTCCAAGAGCAGTTACTTCTCTATAGGAGACTGAGATATTTGAAATCTACTAATACTGATGGCTAAAACAAGGAATTTAATCATTTTACAACATAGTTAACCTCTCCCTATAAATCTCTCTCCAACAGATTTTGCATCATTTCCAGGTTGCCCATAACCTTTTGAACCAGATTACCATTACAAATTCTCCACTGATCTTTTATCACGCAAGAACGAAAATAACAAAGAGAAAAGTTTATTTTTAGACTTGCAAAATCCTGTGTTTATTCTTCTAAAACAGAAATCAAACAACTGAACCTGCTTTGTTTGGATTTCAGTAAACCTCGGCTCTCCTAATCTTGAGGCCCCAGCCTCTGCCAGAAGGAAAAGAAGAAAAAGTGCTCCATGCCACGCTGGAAGGTTAAAACACCTGGCCTCCCCGGGCCTTCTGCTCAGGTACATCTGAGCCTCCTGCTGGCCACGGTTCACACTGCCAGGGTCCCATCATATGATGCCTGCCTTGTGGCCCCAAGAGGCCAAGGCTGTCCACCCGCGTTCACACTGAAACTGGCTCCGTGTTTGAACTACAAAATTGTGCGTGTAATGTTTAAGCAGAAGTGCTTAACCGCAAGTTCACCCATTACTTAACTAGCATTAAACAGTAAATGGAAATGGGTGTATAATTCCCTACAACATTAAGCCCCTGGAAAACCCTACTCCAGCAATGTGACTTTTCAATCACACGGCCACCACACAGTCTCTTTCAATTGGAAAAATATGAGATAACTTTAAATGTAGGAAAACCCTTTCTGCAGTGTGAATATACAAAAATCAGCGTAGAATAAACAGGCATTTCTGCTGGCAAATTCCTCAGGTAAAGTTTTTTTTTAATGAAATTGACCAAGCGTAATTAACAATGCTGCTACTGCAAGCAGAAAGAAGCCCTGAAATCAATCCCGTCTCTTTAATTAAACTAAGATTTTATTCATTTCAGTTCATAAAACTGGTCAACTCAAACAATGCTTTCAAAAGACAGCTTGTCTTCCATATTGCAAACTTGCATATTGACCCTAATAATTGACAAAATAAGCATAGAAATTGATTATAAGTAAATGCTGGTCCTAGACCCTATGGAAACATGTTGGCAGGTTACCATCAATTAACTTTTATGGACCATCCCTATGTACTGGAGTCAGAGGGATAAATAAGACCCTAAAGGAGTTCACAGCTGACAAGGAAAAGCAGCAATGGAAATAATTAAGCAACTTATAAACGTATTCAGACTTCAAAATTCAGCTCAGATGTCTTCTGCGGAATACCCTGCTTCCTTATTTCTCCAAGCAAGCAGTTAGTCCCTCCTTTATGCTCTACCAGTACTCACTCAGGACATCCTATAGAATCAGTTACTTAAACTTGGGAAGCCTTGAGGGCAAGGACCATTTTATTCATTTCTAAATGCAAAAACCTAGCACAATGCTTGGGGAAAGAGTAGGCCTTTAGATTTGGTTGTGCAAATAAAAACTATGGGATTACATGCTGTGAGCCGTGAAAAAAGGAGCAGAAAAAGCCACCATACTTTGCCTTGGAAGAAGCAGAAGCCGTCTCAAGAACATTCATCGCAAGCTGAGTGAGATTAACTACAAAGATGGGCACTTAGAGAAGAGCCTGTGAAAGACAGCAAGGAATGGAAGGCCAGGTGTATCCCAGGACAGCTGACTATTCAGTGTGCAATCAGTGCAATCAGAATACCGGTGGGGGCAAGTAGTTTGAGAGTGGACAGTAAAACTGGGAAGATGAAGGGGCTTAGCTAGCAGGTGAAAGGGGTTTTCACTGAACAGGCTTTAAAAACCCCTTGAAGATACATAATTCATGCAGTGACAGGAAGACATACTAAGAGAGTCTTTGGCAAAAAGTTATAAAAGGCCTGGGTTTTCGAAGAATTTTGCTTTCATATCCTAGGTTACTGTTCTGCCCAACATTTGTCTATTTATTTCAGTCTATGCTATGTTCCATTCCTACAGTAGCAGGCGATAAAGGGTAAACACCTAATGAAATTCTTATTACCCGTTTTAATTTTTTAAAGAAAGGGAGGGAGGGCCACATTCTTTATAATGAAAAGAAGGGAAAAAAGTTTAAAATAAATATCCTGAATTCCTTTTTCATCATGTACTTAAACATCAAGATATGAGAAGGCACCATCCCATCCCACCGCCAACAATGAGGGCCCACTTTATCTAGAGGGTGCCCTAACTGGGTTTAACAAGCGTCTCGGACGAGATGATCCAACAACGGTCAACACAAATCTGGTCCTTCACGTGCTTGGCCCAGGGAAAAGTAACTGCAGCTTCCTGCCATTCGACTTTGCCAGGTTTTTTAAAATCTAAGATAAGGGGATATTGGTGAGCCAACTAGAAGGCACCAACAGGCAAGCAGCAGGTCACCGAGAGCCTCGGCTTTCACTCATGCAGTTCGGCCCTGGACCAGAGGGGAAGCATCGGCCCAGCACAGGGCAGGAGGCCAGGGCACCTTCTTTCTCCAGGCGACCGGGCTGGGCAGCAGGAGGCGCGCCAGGGCACCGAGAGGCGGGTACCCGGGCGCGCCGGGCGGCGCGGAAAGCCAGGCTGCAAGGCGGGCGTGGAGCTGGGGCTGTCAGGAAGGGAGGCCAGCATCCTCCCTGGACTCAGGAAAGAACCTGGGCCCCTGGAACTCCTACGTAGCCCGGTTACCCATGGCGAGAGGTTGCTGATGGGAGGCTGGCGTGCGGAGCTAGAGAGCAGAGGCGCTGCTGCGCCGGTTGAGTCCCCCAGGACGCGGCCCCCCAGCGCGGCGCGGGGGCGCTGGTAGACCAGGGCGGCGCCCCCGCAACCCCACCCCGACCGCGGCTGCCTGCTCGCGCGGCCACCGACCACAGGCTGCGGGCCCAGCACGCGGGAGGAGGGAGATGCGGCGGCGTTGCCGGGTCCCCAGTTCCGCCGCCCCAGCGATCGGGGAGATAAAAGTTTGCAGCATGCGGCTCGTCTGCAGTGCGAGTCACATCCGCCGCGCCACCTCCTGCAGCACCCGCGCTCACCGAACGAATGAAAAAAAAAAAAAAACTGTTGAAGCCGGTAGGCCCAGAAGCCGACCGCTCTGCCTCCAGGGCGTGCATGCAGACAAGCCCAGCATCCCGCGTCGCCTGCCGCGCCTCCCGCCCGGCCTGGACCGGCCCCGCCGCGCCCGCCGCACTGACCGATAACCTCCTGCAGCTCGTACGCGTCCCTGCAGATGGGCCAGCCGATCGACTGCGCGGCCGGAGCCGTGGCCACGGGAGCCACCGGAGCCGGCGCTGCTGCCGCTGTCGCCGGGGCCGCCGCTGTCACCGGGGCCGCCTGCTGGGGCTGCTGGACGTGCACGGGCGAGCCGCTCGGCTCCGCCATGATGCTGCCGGAGGAGACCGGGAGGACGCGCCAGCCGGCGGACGACCTTCCACTTGAAACTTCCCTTCCCTCGCCACCGACACCTCTCGGCCGGCGCACGCCCTCCGCGCCCGCCGCCGCCGCCGCCGGAGCCAGCCACGAGGGGAGGGAGCGAGGGAGGCCGAGCCGGGCGGAGGGAGGAGGCAGCGCCGGCGGAGGCGGGGAGGGGAGGAGGCGGCCCGGTCGCCGCGCTCGCCGCGCGCCCCGAGCCTCGCGCGCGCAGTTCTCTGCCTCCGCGAGGGGAACCGCCGCCCCGCCGCCCCCGCCGCCTAACTCGCTGCCGGGAAGTTTCCAGCCGAGGGGAGTGAGGCCGGGTTGGGCTGGCGTTCGGGACCCGCGTCCCTCGCCCCCTCACTCCCTGCTTTGCCTGAGCCTTCGCCCCAGACAATCGGACTCTCCAGATGTCCCTTGGGGACCCCGAGGGCGGGGTCGTTGAACCGCCGCCAGGTTCTCAGATTCAGAAAGTCTCCCCAAATAAAGAGAACCTGAAGTTCATTTACCAGTTAGCGAGGGAGCCACCTACACGCCGGCCGTTTGTAGGGCGCCGGTTAAAAAATAACCCGAGTTGTAACTTTCCGGCGCCCTACCTGCCAATAACCCTTTCCCCCACCTTGCCTAATCTAATCGCAGACCTTCTGGTTTCTTTCTTAGTGAAACGTGATGCCTTAGGTCTCTGGCTGTTCACAGACTTCATTAGTTCCAAGCCGCTTGGATCCCAGGGAGGTGTTCTAAGGGCCTAAAAAGTTAGATTTTTCTAAGTGTAAGAGATTTGAACTCTAAATCTCAAATTTTAGACCCTTAATAACAAAGCCACGCTAACCCGATAGGTCAAGAGATAGCAGGCATTTCTTTTACAGAGCATAACTGGGTGTCAAAGAATGTACCGCACCACAAGCTGCGTTGAAAACTTAATTAATTGCTGCTTTCTCAACGCTCCTAAAATTACCTCATCCTTAAAACTGCTCTGGTATAACCATAGGCCTTCCTAATTATAGGTGTCATATTTAACACTGAGTGTTCTCTGTGTTTCCCCTGGTAGAGATGACCACGATTGCACCGTCCTTTTCTTAAGCTGAAACTGTGCACTGACCCAACGGTCATTAATGGTCATTGGGCCAAAATTATCGTGTGTAGTCGTCCTGATGAAGACTGTTGGATAAGAAAAATGAGCTTTTTTTTTTTTTTTTTTTTAAGAAAAAAGAGATCATGATACTTTGTCTCCTCTGTTTACATATAAAAATCTCCTTAAAACTTTTTAAAAGATAATTCAGATGAAACCCAGAAATTCATTAGGAGAAATGTTACAAGTTGTAATCAAAATATTGATGGAAACTGAACATGAGTATGGTTAGTCTCTCCCAGCATGATGCAACAGTTGGGATAAAGGGGATTCGGTGCTTTGGTCTACTCACAGAACTATATGCTGAACGAAGACGCTGTACATTGTTTTATGAAGGGATGTTCCCAAATGGTGTGTTGATTTTAATGTCTGTCAGGAAACAGACAACTTCATGAACAATTAAATTCTAGCCTTTGATGTTTTAAGCAGGGGAATAAGAGGGAACTGGAATGCTCTAACTGTTCACCTCTTCAAGTGCTGTTCCCTACCTGAAGAAACTTTTAAGGACTGTTTTTAAGGGAAAAGAAAAATGCTTAAATGAATATGAATTCCATTTTATCATATGAATTTTTACTTTGACTTTCAAACTATGAAGGCTGGGAAACTCTAAAGGCCAGGAAAGTTCTTGGAACTTAATAAGAAAATATAATGCTGTCAAGACTAATAGCACGGATTTGAATCAAACGCATATCGCTTGGTTTCTCACAAAGAACAAGGTTCTGTAGTCATATACCAGATATCTGTACCGAGCTGACTACTTTCCACATGGCTCCCAGGAAGATGACTTGAAAGAACTGATGACTCAATGCAGACCCATCACTATTACCAGTAAATCAGTCTGAAGAAGAATGTTTGCTATCATTGGCCTTTGGCATCATTTTTATATAGGAGGAACAGAGCATGATTTATATTTTTAACTTATAGAGAAGCACTGGATTAGAATTTAAAGTTAATGTTTCCATAAACAACTGAGTAAAGTGGCACTTAAAACTTGAAAATATGTGTATTTCAAAAGTATTCAACTGATATGCAATTTTCCCTCAAATCCCATTTCTAAATTTAAACTGAAAGATGACAGGGGAGGAAGCCTTTAAAATATAAACAAGGTTCATTTCAGTACATAACGAATACGTTCAGTCAGAGACTATAAAATATTAGAAAAAAATAAAGAGGCTAAACTTTGTTAAGTGTTTACATCTACCTCAGTATATGTCAGAGAAGGCAATGGCAACCCACTCCAGTACTCTTGCCTGGCAAATCCCATGGATGGAGGAGCCTGGTGGGCTGCAGTCCATGGGGTCACTAGGAGTCGGACATGACTGAGCGACTTCACTTTCACTTTTCACTTTCATACATTGGAGAAGGAAATGGCAACCCACTCCAGTGTTCTTGCCTGGAGAATCCCAGGGACGGGGGAGCCTGGTGGGCTGCCGTCTATGGGGTCGCACACAGTCGGACACGATTGAAGCGACTTAGCAGCAGTATATGTCAGGGTATATTAACTTCAGCACTTTAAATATTTTGTGCCAGATATTCTCTGTGTTGTAGAGGTCTGTTCTGGCCTCAACTCACTAGATGCAGTAGCACCTCACTCTCAAGTCATGACTATCAAAAAGGTCTTCTCTCAGTTGTGCCTGACTCTTTTGCAGCCCCATGGTCTGTAGCCCGCCAGACTTATCTGTCCATAGGATTTCCCAGGCAGAATACTGGGGTAGGTTGCCATTTCCTTCTCCAGGGGATGTTCCTGTCCCGACCCAGGGATCAACCTAGAGTTGCTTTTATCTGAATGCTTTTATCTCTGAGCCCTCGGGGAAGGCCAAAAAGGTCTCCAAACAGAGCCAAACATCCTCTGAAGAGCAAATCACTGCTTTAGGTAAACTGAATATACAAAATTATCCTTTTATGAACAGATAATGGCAGTAATTTGCTTTACAAAGAACTTAAGTAAGATTTAGTTATTCATAAAACCTGAAGTTCAGAATATGCTACCCCAAGATATGCCACTTTGGCATAAGAATTATTTTGAGCTGAAAGCAATTAAGAAACAATACACACAGGAAGAGATCTCTTTCCTCCCCTGATCTGCCTAAAAGCAGGACATAAATTTCCCTTTTGTAAATGAAATTTCCACTTATAAAGGAAATTTCCATTTGCAAGCGTTCCCCCTCTGCCATACCAGGAAAAGAAGAACAGCTCTTATGGAGATGGTGTTGAGATGAGTCTGCACAAACAGTTTCTTGTCTACAAACTGTTTCTCCCATACATTTCCTAGTTACCTTCCTACAACTTGCCCCCACACCAGAAACCCAAACTCCCTTTTCCTTGTCTAGTCACTTCTCCATAATTTATCACCCTTTGTTAAAATGGTATATAAGTTCCCAATTCTAACCACCTCCTTTCACTCAATGCTGCTAAGTTGCTTCAGTCGTGTTCAACTTTGTTAACCACTGAGTATTCCTGCACAACTGTGCGTTTCACATGCAAGTAAACTTTGTTTTTTTTCCTCTGTCTTTTGTCAGTTTAATTCACAGGCCTCCAGTTATTAAACTTGAGAAGTTAGAGGAAAGTTTTTCCTCCTGTACAACCTTTTGAATACCTAAAAGATGTGTAGTGTAATGGCCAAGACCTTGAAGAAAGAATGTGCCAGATTCAAATCTTACCATTACCATCCTTTCTTTATAATGTCCAACTTTGGACTGACTTTAACTCTCTGAGTCTCTGTGTCCTCATTCACAAAAGTAACGTCATAACTTTGACATGGGTTGTTAAAACATGATTTATATGTAAACAATTTAATGTAATGGCTGACACACAGTAAATATTCAATAAAATGAAAACTCTCAATATCATCATTATCTTTTTTTTGGCCTCACAGCATAGCATGCAGGATCTTAGTTCCCTGACCAGGGATAGAACCCTTGGCCCCTGCAGTGGAAGTGCAGAGTCTTAACCACTGGACTGCCAGGGAAGTTCCATCATCATCATTCTTACCTGCCAAGATTTGTAATAAAACATAGAAGAGAAAGATTTACAAGAATGACAACCATGGACTGTATAGAATTCTCCCTGTGTGTGTTAGTTGCTCAGTCATGTCCTACTCTTTGTGACCCCATGAACTGTAGCCCATCAGGCTCCTCTAACCATGGGATTCTGTAGGCAAGAATACTGGAGTGGGTTGCCATTTTCTTCTCCAGAAGATCTTCCCGACCCAGGGATTGAACCTGTG
Source organism: Cephalophus harveyi (assembly GCA_006410635.1). Taxonomy (NCBI): domain Eukaryota; kingdom Metazoa; phylum Chordata; class Mammalia; order Artiodactyla; family Bovidae; genus Cephalophus; species Cephalophus harveyi. The sequence continues at coordinate 360,310 of SJYT01001239.1, read as the reverse complement.
TCTCCTGCATTATAGGCAGATTCTTTGCCATTTGAGCCACCAGGGAAGACCAAAAGCATTCCGAGGGCAGGCATTTTTGTTCCTTTGGTTCATTGCTATATCCCAGTGCCTGGAATAACATCTGGTACGGAACATACTCAGTAAATATTTGTTGAATGAATATAACACTTTCAAAATGGATTAAAAACATGCTTTTAAGCACCTAATGAGTCAGCCATGTCAAGGGTGGATTGGATGGGAGGAAACGAGGCGGAGAGACCTATTTGGAAGCCACTGAAATAGTCAAGTTAGAGAAATGTGTATGTGAATAAAGTCATGATATTGAGGATAATGATGAGGGGGTAGATTGAAGAATTATTTAAGGAACAGAAAAATGGAACTTGATGACAGATGAGATTCCTTTAAAAGTAAAATTTCCCAACTGCACTGAAAAAGTAGATGTACACAAGTACAATTTCTAAAGTGTTTTAGAAATACTTCTTTTGAAGGAATGAGAGGCTCTCTTGATTGACAGATGGTCTTTCTCCCATGGTTAACATATCGTCTATTGCAAAGTCACTTCTATTGCATGGTGGGCAAAAGCCAGATATTCTTGGGTATGAAGAATATCTATCACCATATTTCCCATCTCCAACTCTTTTATAATTCCTGTATGGGGAAAGTTGTAAAATAGTTGAATTTTTATTTCATCAATTGCTTCCAAAGACAGGGATCCAGTGGTTTTTGAGTTAGGGTAATGGCAGGGCATAAGAGCAAAGTTTAAGTCTATAATAGCTGGATTTACATACTTGATCTGTACTTACCAGCTGGTGGCTTAGACCCTCTGAGCTTCTGTTTTCTTCCAAAGTATAATTCTCCCAGAATGACTGGGTTGCAGTAAAGATGAAATGAGTTGGTATGTGTAATACACCTTACCCACAGGACACTCTTTAGTAGTATAGTAGTGGTTCCAGAATTTCCTCCCAGGAGGGACTCAAGGGTGATGGTCTCAGGGAGATGTGGGTCTTATTGATTGAAATACATCACACCAAAAGGTGTGTCAAAGGCCCAAACCCCAATATTTGCAGACCCTTATCTGCAAATAGGGTCTTGACAAGATTAGGTCGAAATAGAGCAGCTGAGCCTATTGCAATGACTGGCATCCATACAAGAAGAGGAAATTTGGACCTAGGGACACAGACACACCCAGGAAGAATGCCATGTGAAGAGGGAGGCAGAAATTGGAGTGAATGTCAAGGAATGCCAAAGATTGCCAACAGCAAGCAGAAGCTAGCAGAAAGGGATGGAGCAGGTTCTCCCTCAGGAACCAACGCTGATAACACCTTGATTTTGGGCTTCTTAGCCTGCAGGCTGTGAATCAATTTCTGCTGTTTTGCTCCACTCAGTTTTGGTACTTTGTTACAGCAGCCCTAGGGAACTAATACGGTGGGATTATGGAATTCATTCTTTAGTTAATTGTGTTTCATCTGGACCAACTTTAGCAGTGAGCACCAACAGAAATAGTCACTCCTTTGGAGCCATCACTCTACCAAAGCCCTGGACTTTATACTACAACTTGGGGGAGGGGGTGGTTTGGGGTTTTGTTGTTTGGCGGGGGAGGTTGTTTGTTTTATTGTTTGGTTGTTTTGTGTGGGTTTTTTGGTGGGGTGTTTTTTGGCTTTTTGGTTGTTGTTACATTTTGATTGTTTTGTTTGTTTGTGCCACACTGGGAGGCATGTGGAATCTTAGTTCACTGAACAGGGATAGAACCCATGACCCTGGTATCAGAAGCATGGAGTCTTAACCACTGAACTACCAGGGAAGTCCCTATAAGTTGTTTTTAATATAATTTTAAGTAAAAAAAAAAAAAATAGAGTAAATATCTAAATGAGTTTTCAGCAGAGATGTCAAATAGCCATTTTTAAAAACGCATTTGAGAACATATGAACTTTTCCAACTCTGAAGACCAAGGCATCCTATACTTAGCATACCCATAAAGATGTCATGTGCTTGCCACTGACACAGCTGATGTTCTCAAAGTCCAGAGCCGGTGTGATCCAATTTTATTAGATTAATGTGATTTAGTGTTAAGGTGTCATTGGTTCCTATTTCCCAACTATAAATGGAAAGAAAAGCTTAAATCTATATTAGCTGAATTATTACAGACAATGCTTTCAAAATTTGTGTGATTTAAGGTGTTAAACTTACATGAATTATAATGTCCAGACATGTGTTTTCATTTATTTCCCAACCCACTGTTGAAACTGACTTTCTATTGCATTTTACGTTACAGACAAAATTGCAATGGTGACAGTTAATGCCTCCTTACTTATCTTAGAGGTTTCTGACCATGATTTGGGCCCTGAAAGAGAGAAGCCCTACTCTCTCTATCCACTGGGAAAGACCTCCCTCCATATTTAGCAAGGCTTGCCCTTTGCTAAAACATCTAAAGGCATTATAGTAAATCTGTGTGGCATATATATATATATGTGTATATATGTTTTTTTATGATGTAATCTGTCTAAAAGCTGATAGTCTTGTCCCAGGCAGACTGACATAAAAATGTAATTAAAAGCAATTTGATTCTTTATTGTTCTCTCCAATGAATCCCATTCATTACGCAAAACAGCATTTTCTGAAAAAATTCACTCAACCCTTCTCAGCTTTAAATTTTTCCAAACACCAAGGCTCTATTTTCCTCTCTATTAAAAAATCTTCCCACCAAAACTGTCTACAAACCCTGAATACTCTTTCATCTCTGCCTCTCTTGCCTCGTGCTAGACTCAGATCTTTATCAGGAGAGGCACCTTGAGTTACCTGTATTCTGAAAAACAAAGGAAGGTCAGGGGCTGCCCTGGCTTATAAGGGGTTTGAAGTAAAATAGTTAATAATTAACTTATTAATTTTCTTTCATTCAATAAACACATTTTAGGGACTATAATTTTCATGACACTTTGCCAAATGCTTTAGAAAAATAAAAGACAAAACTTTCTCAGCCCTTAAGGATCATATAACCCATACAACCCCATTTTATCCAGTGCCCAATCTTCTGGCATCCCAGCTGCCCACAAGTTACCGAAACAAGTAAACAACACTTAAAATAAGGAGAATAGCCCAAACCACAGGTCACAGAGATGTAATATGATGGATTGATTTGTTGATCACAATAAATCACTTCTATCACTATTGACTGGAAAAGTCTAAAAGACAAAAACAAAGAATCCATGCCCTACTGGCACTAAAGTCAAGAATTCTAAGAGAAATGGCAGGAAATAGCAAGAAAATAAAAATGAAAACTAAGGACTTCCCTGGTGGTCCAGGCTAAGACTCTGTGCTCCCAATGCAGGGGGCCTGGGTTCGATCCCTGGTCAGTCAAATAAATACAATAAACTGAAAATCAGACAAAAGAGGGAAATTCCCTGGTGGTCAAGCACTTAGGACTCAGCACTTTCACTGCCATGACCTGGGTTCAATCCTTGGTCAGGGAGCTAAGATCCCACAAGCCATATGTGATTAAAAAAAGAAAAACAAATAGTGAGCAGAAGAAGAGATGGATATTAGAGGCAGCTAGCGAGGTAGATGCTTTTGCTATTAAGCAGTTAGGTGAGGATGCAGAAATGGCCTTGAAGAAAGCAAAGAATCGTAAGGAAAGGAAGTTCAGTGTCAGGGCCAGATCTGAATCCAAGGAGACACAGTGCAGGTGTGAGCACATATGTCTACACAGTGTGAGCAGCGGGACGGTGTCACACCGACTGGCGCTGGCCCCGCCCGGCATGCCAGCATGTCAGAAAGCTCTCCCAGGGTTGCCAGATCTTCCGGCTGCTTTAGGAGAAGCCAAGAAATCTCATGCAACGATTTCATGCAAAATTTTTCCATTTTTAAATATTGGCCTGACTAGATAAAATACTGCACAGAAGCTGATACCATATATATAATGTTTTAAAACAAGAAAATGCTAAACACAGTCTTTAATAAATACATAGTGAAACATGGGTCTGAATGATAAACAAGGATAGTGGCTATCCCTGGAGAGGACAGGGAGGGGAGAGGCATGCAAAGGGGTTCTATAGCATCTGCAATGTTTTATTGCTTTAATAAAAATCTGTAATAAGTATAGCAACAGGAAAAGATTTGTTAGACTAGACAGTATGTCCATGAGTTTCTATTATATTAGTGACCCTACTGTTCCATACGTTTGAAATATTTCACCATTATAAAACAATAATACTGCACAGGCCAAATATTTTTAGTCCACGCCGCACCAGTGGAGCAAAGTTTTGCAGCATCTGCATAGCATGATTGCAAAGGCATACAGCCCACACTCAGGTTAGAGCAGGCCAAATAGCACTTTGGCCACCCCTTCCACCTAGAGTAAAACATAGGTGGTCCAGGTGGGCTTCAACCTGGATGGACATCAGAGTCACCTGCTCAGCTTGTTAAAACTTCCCATGCCTGGTGTCACCTAGATTCTACTAAATCATAACCTGCATCTAGAAACTGGGCAGCGAGGAGATTCTGATGTGTAGCCAGAGTTGAAAATAACTGTGATGGTCCTGAGAACATGACTGTGACACAGGAAAGCCACAACAACAAGAAAACCAGCCAAGTCAGGGGCTCCCAGTGAGGTGACAACTCTAAAGGCTCAGTGGTCACTGATGGCTTTCCTGAATTAGACACAACAAAGGACAATGAAAGTAAAGTACTCATTTAAAAGGACTAAGTCTTTTTGTAACAAGAAAATTGAAATAAGAACTGCTGAAAAAGTATTTTTCAAATGTTTTCATTGAAATTGTTAGAACAAAGTTTAACTCAGTGCGTTATTTTAAAGACACACACTGTATACCTGTGCAAGCTTGGGACTGTGGAATGATGGAAAGATGGATGAGCGCCATCCCTTAACTCTCAATGAAACTTGACATCTAATGGGACAGACAGACATATCAAAAAATAATTTGTCTCTTGGGGAGATGGAAACTGGTATTATATGATTCTAGTTTGGCCTCAAAGATTCCAAAACTAGAGCATTCAAGTTATTGGTCCACAGTGTCTTATTTTAACCATTCTCTGATGGCCTGGGTTTGGTACAGAGTCCTTAGAAGCTGGAAAAGAAGAGCAGAATGGAAAGGAACCATCTTAAAATGATTTCAATTTCATATGGCATTACATATATAAAGAGTTCAAAAATGATGTGTTGACATGGAAACAATATAAATGTCCTTTGATAGAAGAATGGATAAAGAAAATGTGGAACATAGAAAATGGAATACTACTTAGCCATAAAAAGGAATGAAATAATGATATTTACAACAACATGGATGGACCTAGAGATTATCATAGTAACAAAGTCAGAAAAAGACAAATACTGTATGATACCCCTTATTTGAGGAATCTAAAATATGGCACAATTGAACTTATCTACAAGTCAGCAACAGACGCACAGAGAACAGACTTGTGATTGCTAAGGGAGGCGGTAGAGAAGGGATGGAGTGGAAGTTTGCAATTAGCAGATATAAACTATTCTATATAGGATGTATAGCACAGAGAACTATATTCAGTATCCTGGAAAAGAATACCAAAAAAACCGCATATATATATATATATATAGGTATGACTGAATCACAACACTGTAAATCAACTATACTTCAATATACATTTTTTAAACGATATCCTGGAAAATTGTTCTTACTATAAATTAATCAGGTTTATCCACAAAAGCCTTTTTCCTGATATAAAGAGATTTTTGTCCTTTGCAATAAAGAAGACATCAGTGTGACTTTCTCTTTCAGAACCCCACATGTGAATGAATCACTGAGTGAATGAATAGCATTTCAATCCTCATAACCAAGATAGCATTGGATCATAATATACTCCTTTAGGATAAATTTGAGGAATGTCTATAATTCAAAGCATTTCCTTTTATAGCAGTAGCTACAGATTACGGGTACATTGTATTAAGCATTTTAGGTGCATTATCTTGATTCATCTTCACCTATAACCTGCTGAGGTAGGTCACATTATGTGCATTTTTATAGATGGAAAACTGAAGGTCACAGTGGTTAAAAAACAAACTGAGCCACATCTCACTTTACTTGCGGCAGAGCCAGGATTCAAACATGCTCTAACACAGCACTATATTCCTCCATCACTTAACAAGGAATATCTGCTATTATTACATTAAAACTTTTCAACAAAGTTTTATTAAGTTAAATTTCAATTTAGTTTTAATTAAAAACTCCAGGTGATATACTATGTGGCTTAAGTCCATTTAAAGCCAGAAGGTCAGGCTATAGATAGCCAGGAGATAATCACTAAGAGTGGTGTGTTCCTTCTTCAGACCTCAGTTTTTGGTAATTTTGAGTCTGGAGACAAATATTCCGTATGTGCCTCTATTTCTCCACCCGAATATTATAAATATTAGCTCCAAAACTGCCTTTATGTGCTCTCAACAGTACCCTGTGAACAATGGCCATTGTTAATCTGCGTTTTAAAAATGCTAAAGTAACAGTCTGAATAATCAATATAAATAATTTATTAGTTTGGTCTCTAAATCAAGTAAAAGCTACATGACAGTATTTCATGGTTCAGTGAAGCAGTTAGTTTACTCAAGTAGTGAATAATCTTCAAATCAATTGTTCCTCAAATTCCAAAAAAAAAGAGTGATGTATAGCTAAGTAATTCAAGACACTAGAAAAGGCTAGGTAATATTACAGAATTTTGACACATATTTCAATAGATAATCAATGATTTTTTCATTCTCATGCGTTTAATTCTTTAAAAACATAAAATAAATTTTTGAAAAAAAGAAAAGAATCAGTGTGTTTTAGTGTTATTTTCAAGTCAATTAATGCACACTGAATATTGAAAATTATAGTGGGCTTACCACTTTGTGTTCCTGTGACTGGGCTGTCAAAGTAGGCCTGTCATTGCCTTAACCATTTGAGTGCATAAAGAAAGGCCATTATGTTTTCCTCTCTCATGAAAATGCATGGCCCATTTTGTATTTTCCACGGATATGGCATGGATTTAATTCAGCAAGCGAGGTACTCGCTGCACTGAAAGAAAGGGCTCATGGGAGTAATATGATGTCAGGAAAATATTATTTTATTGGCTCAAACATTTTGTTCAAAGATAGCAAAAATGTTTATTGTGCAGTGGGAAGCAGTAGCACAGTAGAAACCCAAAGAGTTCATATTCTGTTGCCAGAGTTTTGTTCTTTCAAACAAGCAATTAATCATGGGAATAGTGGCTGATGACAAATTTAGATTATGGAAGAGCTTCATTAATTTTTTATTTTGAATACATAAGTATTTGTACAAGTTCTAAAAATTTAAAGTAGGAAAGGCATAAAGTGAAAATTGCACCTCTCTCCTGCCTTTATCTTTCACCCATGTGTTTCTGTTTCCTAGAAGCAACTATTATTATCTTGTTCTTGCATCATATGCATATACAACCATATTTATATATTGTTTTTCATACTAATCATAATATACATACTGATCCATAATCCCATTTCTTTACTTTAACAAATGTCTTGGAAAAGGTGTCAGGGAGTCCTAATTGTTGCTGTTGTTTTTTTAACCTAGCTCTATGCTCTCCATGTTTCCTTTTTCACTGAGGTATAATTTTCATTTAGTAAGATATAGAGATTCAATTTGATGCATTTTGAGAGTTGAATACTAGGGTGTAACCACCTCTCAAAGCAAGATGTAGGACATTTCATAATTCTTTTTTGCATGGATGTGCCATGACTGATTTAACTAGATCTCTGCTTTTGCACTCCTTTGTTGCTATTAATAAGCTTGCAGTGAATAGTATGTACATGTATGATATTGTATATGTCTAGGTCCACCTATGAGAAACTTCCTAAAATTAGGATTGCTAGATCAAAAGGTATATGCATTTTTAATCTGGAAGGATATTGACAAATTACATGTCATAGGGGTTGTACTAATTTACGTTCTGACTGACAATTTATGAAAGTTCTTTTTGCAGTATACTGTGGTTAGTAAACTTCTTGATCTTTGTCCACTGGTAGGTGAAAAAGTATGATTGTAGCTTTAATTTTGTTTGTCTCATTAGGAAGATGCTGAGCATCTTTCCCTGTGTTTAAAAACCATAACACACCCTCATTCCAAAAGAAAATCTGAGCCAAAGCAAAGGTGCTGTGAAGACTGTGCCATGCGTATGGAGTGGTGAGCAGAAACACGGAAGACGTAACATTTATTCTGACCTTTCAAGAGAAGCCGGACAAAGGAATGTGTTTCTGAGGACAGTAGAAACTTGAGGAAGCTTGATATTTTCAGTATGACCTGAAAAGGCGATGCCAAAATCTTGAATTGAAAAGTTCAAGAAACCAAAGTTCTAAGAAAGTATGCCTGCCAGAATCACAAATGAGGACAATGTTAATTTGTTTCCTCAACATAACTGTTATTGTCCAAGCTGAACTAATCGACAAACAGTCAACAGGCTTCTTATGCAGAAATTCTAAAACATCTGTGGGATTGTGTACCATACAAATCACTGCTTGATCATCCATTTTATTTACTACACTTTGCTTTGGACAACCTTTGGCTAGTCTTTAAAATCAGAGCCATTCTGAAAGGAAAAAAGCAACCCAAACAAGAAAGAAAACTCACCACTAAGGATATTAAAAAGACAGTGACTTCAGTTCTAATGGCAACGCCAACAGAAAAGATTCAAAATACTGGAAATCACTACATAGCTCCCAATGTGACTCTTTTAGATTTAGAAATTCTTATTTTAAGTTGGTTCCATTGCTGGATAATTATTTATGCCATGTTAATCTATCAATCAGGGATACTTAAAATCCTTCAGCTACCCTTCCTGTCTCCCATAAAGTATTTCATGTAACAATGGAACAACAGAAAAAATTATTCCTTAATTTATTAGACTCCCACTCATTAGCAGCAGAGTATTGTTAAAATTATTTCTCTTTCTTGGACATCAGTTTTATGTTGACTTCCTATAACAAATCGTGGTGCCTAATTAGCTAATAAAGTCTCTGGCATATAGTATCTCTCAAAAAAATGTGTGTTCACTTCCACAGATCGGTATTTGATTAGGATTTGTTGCTAGACCCAGCAGTAACAATTAAAAATGAAACTCTTGAGATTTCAAAGGACTGAGTATGAAAGATTTAGGTTTCAAATTAGGAAGAATTTTCTTTTACCAACACCTGTGATAAAAAAACAAACCTTAATAGGAACATTTAAGGAAAAGAATATACAAAGACATATTGTCAGAGTTTATTTGCAAAGAAAAGAATTCAGTTTAGCTAGTTTACAAGACATTAAAAGACTTTCAGATTTGGGGAAAGGGATAATGGGACTTAGTCTGGGTTGAAGTTTCAGGAAAGCTTCCCACAGCCAAATTTCACTGTTGGGGCATTAACCTGGGTTGAATAGTATCCCTTCAAATTCATGTTTACCTGAAACCTGTAAATGTGACCTTTTTTGCAAACAGGATCTTGCAAATGTTATCAAGATGAAGTTGACTGGATTAGGGCGAGCCCTAAGAGAACATCTAGCATCCTTAAAAGGAGGCAAAACAGAAGAGACACTGACCCATGAGAAAAGGACATTTGAAGCTGAAGACAGGGATTGGAGTGAGGCATCTACAAGCCAAGGAAAGCCAAGAATTGTCAGCAGCTCCCAGAATCTATGAGTCAGGGAAGGATTGCCCCTAGAGCCTTCAGATAGAAAGCAGAGCTCTACCAATAACTTGATTTTGGACTTGTAGCCTGCAGAATTGTGAAAGAATACATTCATGTTGTCTTAATTTTTTATTATTATTTTTTTTATTAATTTATATTTAATTGGAGGTTAATTGCTTGACAATATCATAGTGGTTTTGCCATACATTGACATGAATCAGCCATGGGTGTACGTGTTCCCCATCCTGAAGCCCCTCCCACCTCCCTCCCCGTCCCATCCCTCAGGGTCATCCCAGTGCACCAGCACGTTGTCTTAAACTGCCGCACTTTGTGGGGCTTTGTTAGGGCAGCCCTGGGAAACTAATATAAGCGCCAAGGGAGCTGCTGAATCTTCCATCATCAGGGATGCTCCAGCTCTAGAACCACCCTTCTGCCTCAATAGTTAATAAAACCTCAAGATCAGGAAACTACTAGAGTCAGGAGACCGGGCAACCTGAGGTGGTCAGAAAATATCCCTCTTGCTGGTTCCAGAACTGTGGCACATCTGCTACCAGCAGGCTACACTCTGTCACAGGGCATAATGCGGGGTTCCTTGAAGAAGAGGGCTTTAGCTAATACTCCAACAGAAAAAGCAAACACTTCATCATCATTGTATCCAGCAGTGGAGGAAGAAAATGCAGGAGGAGCGCAGCCTCAGAGTGGCAAGATCAGACAGGTCAGTCCTAGAGCACATCCAGAATTCCAGCTGCTGGGAAGTCTGTGTGTGTGCTCGGTCACTTGTATTCGACTCTCTGCGACCCCATGTCTGGTAGCCTGCCAGGTTCTTCTGCCCATGGTGATCTCCTTGCAGTCCAAGGGACTCTCAAGAGTCTTCTCCAACACCACAGTTCAGAAGCATCAATTCTTCGGCACTCAGCCTTCTTCACAGTCCAACTCTCACATCCATACATGACCACAGGAAAAACCATAGCCTTGACTAGACGGATCTTAGTCAGCAAAGTAATGTCTCTGCTTTTGAATATACTATCTAGGTTGGTCATAACTTTTCTTCCAAGGAGTAAGCGTCTCTTAATTTCATGGCTGCAGTCACCATCTGCAGTGATTTTGGAGCACAAAAAAATAAAGTCTGACACTGTTTCCACTGTTTCCCCATCTATTTCCCATGAAGTGATGGGACCAGATGCCATGATCTTCGTTTTCTGAATGTTGAGCTTTAAGTAAACTCAATTTGAAATTTGAAATGAAATTATTAGATGATTGGGTAGACATATGTTTTGTTTTATAAGAAACTGCCATAACTTTTTCCCAAAGTGGTTTATCATTTTACAGTTCCTCCCACTAACAGTGTGTGAGCATTATGGCTAGTTCACATCCTCTCCAGCATTTGGGGCTGTCAGTCTTTTTAATTTTAACGATTCTGGGGATGTATAACCAGTTTACTTTTTAACTGTTAGATTTGAGGAATTTTACCTTAGTAAATTCACAAGGTGCAAAATACTATGCTAGAAGGTAAATCTCTGTCCTAGCCTTTACTCTATCATGCAGTTTCTTGTATATTCTTACAGAGATGGTCTGTGCATTTTATAGTGCGAGTATAAATGCTTTTCAAAGACATTTTTGTACAAAATGGTATCCTGTTAACAGTATTTCAGATATTTCTTCCTAGTATTTATAATACTTAACCAGTCCTCTGTTTCTGTACATTAAATTGTTCCTACACGAGTCTGTTTCCTCTCTCCCCATAGAAGTTGTCTTCCTCTATCCCTCTCTTCTCCCCCTATTCAGTATTAGCTTGCCACAAAACTAATAACAATAGTTTATATATTTATAAATATATATTTATGTATTTTTAAATTCACTCCAACCAGTCCATTCTGAAGGAGATCAACCCTGGGATTTCTTTGGAAGGAATGATGCTAAAGCTGAAACTCCAGTACTTTGGCCACCTCATGCGAAGAGTTGATTCATTGGAAAAGACTCTGATGCTGGGAGGGATTGGGGACAGGAGGAGAAGGGGACGACCGAGGATGAGATGGCTGGATGGCATCACGGACTCGATGGACATCAGTCTGAGTGAACTCTGAGAGACGGTAATGAACAGGGAGACCTGGCGTGCTGCGATTCATGGGGTCGCAAAGAGTTGGACACGACTGAGCGACTGAACTGAACTGAGGTTACCTCTAAATTTTTTTCACCATTTTTGATTGTTAAATTGCGTATAAGTCAACAATTAATATTCAGGGAAAATATATACTCAGTAGGGTATAAATAATCTTTACATGTGATGTGAACGTATAAATTAAAAATGAAAGATTTTAGGCTACAATCTTATCTGACAATAACCTTTCAAAAGAGAATAATCTGTAAGTATAAATGCCCAGATGGTAGGCTGAAATTGGTCCTTTTACTATATTCTGGTGGCCACGAAGATATTAATATATTAATAGTAAACAGAAGCACCATTAGAGATGAGACAGGGGGAGCCATATGCTTATATATATATATACTCTGTTTCTTGTTAGCATTGTTATGAGTTCCTGTTTTTATGTTTGATGATAAGGAAGAGCATGTGGATTTTTGTGATACTTAGCTGTTTTCCTACCAAGTTGTAGTTATGTCTCCTAAGAATGCACTGTTTATCCATGAGACTTGATGATCGCAAAGCTTGTTAAACTTGTTCATTAAAAAGGAATCTGTGCTTTTTTTTAATAACTCATTAAGTGCATCAGTAATAGGCTGGAGCCAGCACATATGGCTTGTGAAAGTCAATTGGACCTTTCATTAAGTAGCGTATATTTGGAGGTATACTTCTTTATTTATTATTTTTGGCCACTCTGCACAGTTCGTGGGATGTTAATTCCCCCACCAGGAATTGAACCCAGGTCCCAGCAATGAAAGTGCCAAGTCCTAAGCACTAGACTGCCAGGGAATTCCCTCATAGGTGATCTTTTTAATCCAACATGAGGATCTTTTTCATTATATAGTAAAATTTAAACAATTTGCATTTATTGTAAAAATGAATGTATTTGGCTTCCTTAACTTTTTATTAATTTTATGTTTTCTATTGCTTCTTGTGTGTGTGTGTTGAGTTGCTTTATTCATGTCTGACTCTTTGGGACCCTATGGACTGTAGCCTGCAAGTATCCTCAGTCCATGGGATTCTCTAGGCAAAATTACTAAAGTGGGTTGCCAAACCCTCCTCCAGGGGATACTCCCAACCCAAGGATTGAACCCACATCTCTTAGGTTTCCTGCACTGGCAGGCAGGTTCTTTACCACTAGCACCAGCTGGAAAGCCTACTGCTTCTTACTTTTTATAATTCAACAGTTGTGATTTGCATTTCTAAGAGCACTTTCCTATTCTCTATTTTCCTTTTCATCATTACCTGTTACAGTTTCATCAATGTATTGTCTTTATGAATTTTGTAAGCATATATATAATTTTCCAAATCTTATTTCTTCAGAATAACTTAATATGATAATTCAGATTGGCTCCAGCTTTTTAAAATTGTATGTAGTTTTCAATAGTTGATTTTCTCCGTTGAATCATACTAACAGAAAGGATTCTAGCCAAATTGCTGTGCTGTGTGCTATGCTTAGTTGCTCAGTCGTGTCCAACCCTTTGTGACCCCATGGATTGTAGCCCACCAGGCTCCTCTGTCCATGGGATTCTCCAGGCAAAAATATGGAGTGACTAGCCATTCCTTTCTCCAAGGGATCTTCCTGATTGAACCTGGGTCTCCTGCATTGCAGGCTTTACCTTCTGAGCCACCAGGGAAGCCCAATAATGCTTATTGTGCACTTATTATGAAGCAGGGTTTGTGCTAAATGTTACACATACTGTTTTATTTAATCTTCTCAACAACTAGGAACTACATAAGATCACCCTCATTATCCATGGCCACTGCAAGTTCTCTATCCCTTTTCAAGAATAAGGCTGCTTCACACAGAATTCGTCTCATGGCCCAATCTACCCACCTACAAGGAACAAACACTTGAGCAAAAGGAGATGATCCCCCCACACACCCCTGACCATTGTATGAGTCTTAGTTTCTCATCTGCTCCCTCTGAGTCAAAAGTTTTCTGTCCCTCACAGCTGTATTCTAGCTTGCTTTTGCTCTTTTGAGGATTAGCTTGGCAGTTATGCTTGATCTTCTGGCCAATCCCAGCCACAGGATGTATCCTTCCTTACATGTCTTTTAGAGACTTATGTAAGAAGGCAATATTATATGTTTATCAAACTTACAAAATTTCTATGAACAATTTATATCACTGAGGCACTGGCGTCTGGATTTCCCAGATGGTGCTAGTGGTAAAGAACCTGCCTGCCAGGGCAGGAGATGTAAGCAACTTGGGTTTGATCCTTGGGTCAGGAAGATCCCCTGGAGGAAATGGCAACCCACTCCAGTATTCGTACCTAGAGAATCCCATGGACAGAGGAACCTGGCAGGCTACAGACAAAAGAGTCTGGGTCACAAAACAGTCGGACACAACTGAAGAGATTAGCATGCACGGATGAAGCATTGGAACCAATTCTGGCTCATCTCTCTGTGTAGGTTCCTACTGCAAAGTCTCAGACCTGGATCAAGTAATATTGTGGTACATTTGTTTCCCAGTCAGCTTAGAATGGCCAGCATTCTTTGGGAATGTAGAGTGATAACAGGGGAGCTACTGCAGGATGCCTGCATTCCACATCACCCGTAGCAGCACGAACATCCCTGGGGGACTTTGTCCCATTTTATTGCTTCATATCCCATAGTTGCCTTTTGTTGCCTTTGTCCCATAGTTGCCCTCATTATCAGTAAGCCATGGTTGGATCCCTTCTCTTCTCCTGACCCTGCAGTCCTTATCATTTGAAGCACAAATTCAAGCCAGATTAATAGGTAATCTAGCTGGGCAGGTGTTTGGGCTGCCAACATACAGGGTGAGATAAGTCAGCTTTCACTGTGTAACAAACCACCACAAAATTCAGTGGCTAAAAATGACAACGACTTCCTATCACTTATGTGTCTGAAGGTTGGTGGGGATTTTCTTATCTATGCTGTGTTAGTTTAATGGCTCCATTACTCTTGGCTGGGTTTATTCTTAAATCTGTTGATCAGCTGATAGGAGAGATTGTTCTCTTTGTTTCTTTTTCTCTTGGGTCAGTGGGCTAGTAGCCTGAAGGAAGAGATGCAAGAGGAAATGCATAAAGATTCAGTTTCCTGTGGCCCAAGCTTAAAATAAGCACACTGTCAGTTCTGCCCGTAATAAATCATAGAATGAGCTCAAAGACAAGGGCACGCAAGATGGTCCACACACATTTGAGGCTATGGCAAAGGTGCAGTTGCAGAAAAGGGTAAAGAATCGGTATTAATTAATTAATAGTGAAATCGAGCTCAGGTGCCAAATCATCACTGCAATGATATGGAGGAGATGGATTTATCAAGACTCCCTTTTAAACAGAGTACTTTAAATGTTTGGAAACTAAACTTTGTAAGAAACTGTAGGGGAGGAAAAGAATATTTTTCCCCTGTCCATCTTGGGTTCTCTGGCTGGAGTCCTATAAATTACACTAACAAAAGCCAGATTAACAAGAGAAAATACAGACAGGAGTTTATTAACAGGTACAATGTGTATACACATGAGAACACTTAGTGATGAGTGACTCAAAGGGATGGTTAGAGCTTGGGCTTCATAGCATCCTAACGAAAGAACAATCAACTTTTAGAAAAGTGACAGAACAAAATAAAAGGACTTTGAGTATCTAAATTGTGGGAAAAATTATATGGGAGAACTATATTTGTTTGTTACACAGTGAAATGGAAAATAAAGTCTGGTTATTAAAGTTTGGTACGTTGATTCCTCTGGTGCCACCATCTCTGGGCTGATAAGAATCTATAATTAATTCTAGTGATTACTTCTGTCCTTCCTAGTAGGAAGGGAGGAGGGCATAACTTTATACATATATGTCCTGATTTTAGGACATAGAGGACAGAGTTTTCCTTATATCTGCTTCCTCTTAGTTGACTTCAGCTCAAAATAATCCTTATGTCAAAATGGCATATTTTGGAGTAACATATTGCTGTCCTTCAGAACTTCAGGTTTGAGATGCTTAAAACTAGCTAATTACTAAACTACTTTACAAAGAGGAATGTCATGTAAACCAAAGATGTTTTGTTTTACAGAGTGGGATATAAGAATCTGGACCAGAGACAAATACTTGTGGGGAGAGAGAAGAGACTTAGTGTGGCTACCATCCTATCTTTTGTTCATCGAATATTCAATCCCACCTGAAAGTAGGTGTCAATCAATAGAAATTCATTTCAACGGGCAAACTATTCCAGAACAGCCACAGGTCCCCTAATATTGGGTTCCAGCCCCACTTATAGAAAGTCTCCCTGTAGAATCATCACCCCCAGGTACGCACTGTATTTCTCAGAGGAGCTGCTGGGCTCCGCTGTGCCTCCCCCGAGTCCTGCAGCACCTGCAGTCCATTATGATGAAACTCTCAAAGTCTGAAGCAGATAGCAGTTTTTGTTTTGGTATGTGATCCACATGGTAACTGGTGTTTCAGCCCAGGTCTAACCAGGAAACAGAAACCACCTGGATATTTAGAAGTGTTCAACGCAGAGAAGTGGTCATCCACAGGGGAGAAAATAAGCTGAGAAGCCAAAATGGGGACACCAAAGCAACCCAGAGATGAACAACAGCAGGAAACCTCTGCCTCTGCCGTGTCTGGAAGGACAGAGGGAAGATGTGGTGTCACAGGCGTGCAAGGTCATCGGAGGAAAGTGGAATCACGCTGGTCTGACAGTGTGAGTCCCAAAGCAGAGTGAAGGGGAGAAAGAGCCTGGTCTCTCCTTCCTTCAGTCTCTAAGTTCCTCCAGCTTTTCCTATCAGTGACTCCATCTATCAACAGCCATCACAAGCAGCCTGGGAAATGGAGTTTACAGCCAGCCTCTCTCTGCATGGAGCAGGGAAGGTAAGGGAAGGGCTGTGGCTACAGCCCAGGCTGGCAGGCTCCCTCTCCCCATCCTGTGCTGTGCTCAGAGGCTCAGTCATGTCCAACTCTTTGCCACCTCGTGGATTGCAGCCTGCCAGGCTCCTCAGTCCATGGGATTCTCCTGGGAAGAATACTGGAGTGAGTTGGCATTTCCTCCTCCAGGGGAGCTTCGTGACCCAGGGATTGAACCTGGGTCTCCTACATCTCCTGCAGGGCAGGTGGATTCTTTACCCACTGAGCCACCTGGGAAGCCCCTCCCCATCCTCACCCTTTAAAATCCCAGTGCCCTTCCCTGCTAGTGCCCTGTGGATTCCCAGGAGACCTGCTTGGCTTTGAACTCTCCTCCCACTGACTTTGCTAGGTTTAGAAATCATCTCAGCATCCTAGATGTGCCATTCCTATTGACCCAGATACAAACTTTTCTTACTTTCCATGAAACAAAACAAAATGAAAAAGAGAACTTACAGCTAAGGCATTTGGTGAATGTATCTGTTTCTATAAAGACTGACAGCAACAGAGATTTACTGAAGAGTAATAAATTTTTAGAGTGGCTATTAGAAAACCTTGTGTTTTAAAGAAATCTGACTGTCATTTCTACAGACAGAAATGGGCCCTGTCTCCTGCGATCTTATTCAACCTTCATCTCTGGTTTCTCTGGTTCGTCTTCAGTTCGCTTTATTTCTCACAACATCAAGAAATAAAATAAAAATCCACCACTCTGCCATCCTCAGCTCTTCTCTGTGTCTGCGTTTTAATTCTCTTCGATCTCTCCTCCCAACTGAGCCCCAGGCCAGCCTTTACACATCCCAGACCCAGGACTGAACTTTTGAAAATGACATTGGAATGCTATCATAAGATCAGAGTAGAAGGGAGATCCTCTGTCTCCTTTTGCTCTGGAGAACCACGTCCTGACCAGTTTCACATTAATCTCTGATTTTTCATTTTCAGTGAAGCATTCTTATTAAAGTTTCATGACAATAAGCCAGGACAGGTTTGGTAGAACCCCACCAGGCACATCTAGCTTCTACATGAGAGATACATGTACAGAAAGCTGACTTTTCACTTCACCATGTGGTTAAGTCTGAAAGATGACCAGTGATAATCTTCTAGACCCTCTCCTGAAGCAATGTAAAAATAATCACCTTTCAACAACAGGTGGGCACTCACTGATACAATGAGGTTTAGCCTGACATGGGTTGCTAGAACAAGCCAACTACTTATCCTCTGCTAGGAAAAGGAGGACTATCCCCAACTACACCTTTCCTGGTCAGTTACCTGGTGTTCTAATTGGTTGGGCTGTGTCTGTGGCTCTACCAATCATTGATGCTTAAGGCCTCCAGGAAACAGATGGCAGAAGGAGGAGGATGTGTGGGAAATTATAGTTCAGGAGTACAAGCAATATACGTGGTAAGTTGAAATGGGCACTCATTTTATTGTTGAACATAGCAGGTAATCTAACAATCTTTCTTAGTATAAATCTATGACTAACTTTGCTTTATTGTTTCACAATCCTATTTATTTTGCAATAAAAATTTCCACAGCAATATTTTTAAAAAGAATATGCATGTTTGGAGGGGCTTCCCCGGTGGCTCAGGAGAAGGAAATGGAAACCCAATCCAGTATTCTTGCCTGGAGAATCCCATGGACGGAGGACCTGGTGGGCTACAGTCCATGGGGTCACAAAAGAATTGGACGCAACTGAGCAAATTCACTTTTACTTTTTGTTTTCATGCATTGGAGAAGAAAATGGCAACCCACTCCAGTATTCTTGCCTGGAGAATCCCAGGGACAGAGGAGCCTGGTGGGCTGCCGTCTATGTGGTCACACAGAGTCGGACATGACTGAAGTGGCTTAGCAGCCCCAGTGGCTCAGCAGTAAAGACTCTATGAACAACGCAGGAGATGCAGGTTCGATCCCTGGGTTGGGAAGATCCCTGGAGGAGGGCGTGGCATCCCACCTCAGTATTCTTGCCAGGAGAATCTTATGGACAGAGGAGCCTGGTGGGCTATAATCCACAGGGTCACAAGACAGTTGCACACAGTCAATGCAAAGAAATAGAGGAAAAGAACAGAATGGGAAAGACTAGAGATCTCTTCAAGAAAATTAGAGATACCAAGGGAATATTTCATGCAAAGATGGGCTCGATAAAGGACAGAAATGGTGTGGACCTAACAGAAGCAGAAGGTATTAAGAAGAGGTGGCAAGAATACACAGAAGAACTGTACAAAAAAGATCTTCACGACCCAGATAATCATGATGATGTGATCACTAATCTAGAGCCAGACATCCTGGAATGTGAAGTCAAGTGGACCTTAGAAAGCATCACTACGAACAAAGCTAGTGGAGGTGATGGAATTCCAGTTGAGCTGTTTCAAATCCTGAAAGATGATGCTGTGAAAGTGCTGCACTCAATCTGCCAGCAAATTTGGAAAAGTCAGCAGTGGCCACAGGACTGGAAAAGGTCAGTTTTCATTCCAATTCCAAAGAAAGGCAATGCCAAAGAATGCTCCAACTACCGCACAATTGCACTCATCTCACATGCTAGTAAAGTAATGCTCAAAATCCTCCAAGCCAGGCTTCAGCATTACGTGAACCGTGAACTCCCTGATGTTCAAGCTGGCTTTAGAAAAGGCAGAGGAACCAGAGATCAAATTGCCAACATCCGCTGGATCATGGAAAAAGCAAGAGAGTTCCAGAAAAACATCTACTCCTGCTTTATTGACTATGCCAAAGCCTTGACTGTGTGGATCACAATAAACTGTCGAAAATTCTGAGAGAGATGGGAATACCAGACCACCCATAACCTTCAGTTCAATGTAATTCCATGATACTTAAGAATTTCCCTGGTGGCTCAGTGGTAAAGAATCTACCTGCTAATGCAGGAGACACAGATTCGATCCCTGGGTCGGGAAGATCCCCTGGAGGAGTATTCTTGCCACTCCAGTATTCTTGCCTGAAAAATTGGACAAGAGGAGCCTGGCAGGCGACAATCCATGGGATTGCAGAGTCAGACATGACTGAGCATGCACGGCGTGAAGGTTAGTGCCAAAATAACAGCAACATGATGCTTAACTTCCATGTACATATTGGAAGGTTAAGAAAAATCACTGTATCAGGAAAGAAGGAAAACAATTTCTGATAATAAGCTTCAAGAGACATAAACATGTAACTTACTTTGGTAACCTCTTGAAGTATGTACACATGAACATTTCCAGTAAATATAGGAAACTTTTGATTAATAGTTATAGGCTGTATATCCTGTGTTGGCTGTAGTCAGAGAATCCAAAGTCATATCCTCAAAGTTTATATTGCTTCTGGGTACTTCAGTAGCATAGTTGAATCTAAATATGGTGATACAGAGATATTACAGTTTGAGAGGAGCCTCTAGCAACTGTAAGAGACCTAATATAGTGCTTTTCCCACTTTATGGGGCATAAGAACAGCCTGGAAAACTTGCCAAAGCAAGTTATTAATCCCCATCCCAAAGATTCTGACTCAGGAGGTCTAGGGTGGCATGGGGAAATTTGCATTTCTGATGTGCATTTAGATGAGAGGAGAGCTGTCTATCCAAGGACCATGCATTGAGTGGTACTGATATAAAGGAATCTGTGAATTTAAAAGTTCACAAATTCTTTACATTAATCACATTCCTATCTGAGTGCCAATCTGATGACTGTAGAAGGTACACTCCAGGGAAAGGAGAAACTGGCAAAAGGTATGAATTTTTTAGATAGATAGAACCAAGATTCTTAGAATAGTAAAAAACTATTCTATAGTAAAAAATAGTAAAAAAATATTCAACAGAGATCCTTCTTGAAACAAGAAAGAAAAGATCTTTTGCTATATGATGATACTGGGGTGACATATAAAGAAATTAATGGGAGGGTTTAGCCACCTATCAGAGAAATAACTCAGCTTAAAGCAAATATCCTATTCTAAGCCCTTCACTGTTGTATTTCGATGTTTCTGGACCTGTGTCTAGACCACCACCAGCAGCAGCATCACCTGGAAATTTGTTAGAATAGAAATCTTTGGGCCACACTCCAGATTTACTCAGTTAGAAAGTCTGGAGGTAAGGCCCAGCAACTTGTGTTTTACAGTGCCAGACTAGTGGTTCTCAAATTTAGTGTGCATCACAGTCAGATAGCCTGGAATATTTATTTAAAATACAAATTCCTATTCTTTCTTCAATATGGGCCTAAAATTTTACAATTGGGAATTCCCATGTAGACAATACTTTGAGAAACAGTGCCCTAAACCAGAGGCTTTTAAACTTTTTTGACCAGGACCCATACATTACATCAGGACTCAGGTAATATAAAAATTTTATAAGTAAAACAAAAGTTTCTCAAAATAAACTAGCACAACATTGTGTATCAACTCTATTTCAATAAACTTTTAAAAACAGAAAAAAGTCACTCATAAATGCAATGCACTCTAATTTCTTGGCCTGCTAATGAGCTATAACTGCAGTTTGAAAAACATATCCTTTTCAAACTTTACAGTACATTTCAATCACCTAGAGATCTTGTTATAATGCAATTTCTAATTCAGTAAGACTGGGATGGAGCTTTAGAGTCTGCATTTCTAACAAGTTTCCAAGTGCTGCTAATGCTGCTGGTTCATGTATTACCTTTCATAAGGCAAAGTCTGAACTATAATGAATACAAGAAGGTAACAGCAAACTTGTTGCCTCTTCCTGTCACAAACCTATCTCTCTTTATGATAGTGAGCTTTAGAAAAAAAATGAAACGAGACTAGGGGTGTTAACCTCACACTCAGATGTAGTGGACAGTGAGATGTCCTTAATATCATTGCCAGTAGCAATGAGGTTCAAACTCTCAGTCTGTGTGGGTGTATGTAGGCACTGATTCTCAAAAGAGGTCAAATTAGTGCATTCATGAGAACCTAACAGGAGATTTTTGTCTTTCATCATCTATCTGGCTTAATACCAGAACTAGAAGAGTTCTAGAATGATGCTTCTAGAACTAGAAGAGTTCTAGAATGATCATTAAGTTCTAGAACAATGCTATATGTGTCTTGTGTCACTTTATTAAATACCCTGTGATACATAAGTGAGGATGTTCAAAGGATATGGTTGTACATAGAGAAGTCAGGGTATTGCCAAAGCAAGACTGATCCCTACAGGGGACGTCCACCTGAGTGAATTCACAGGCTAAGATATAGCCTTCAGTTTTGAAGGTTCAGAAGCCTCATATGTCAGCTACCAAAAGGTGTCAAGACGCTCAGAGGGAAGTCTGATATTAACCTAGCTCATTGAAAATAACATATAAAATAAGAACATTGGATTATTTCACAATGAAAAGCATAGTTGTCAAGAATACTAATCCTTGTAATCCTTTCAAATTATAATTACAAAGTTGCTGGGTGAGCATGGAATTAGAAAAAAAGAAATTTGTTAAATGTTCCAATATTTATGCATCATCTCTAGAATACAACACTTGCCACAGGGTACTTTTTCACTTGATCAGGCTTTAGACAGGCCATTGTCTGTCTCTGTATTTTCTAGATTCCTGTGGCTGACTGATCCACATTTTAATTGAATCTTTAACTACATTAGTACATTTAATCAGTACATAAAGTGTTCTGTATCTTTTAGATATGTATATATCTACATTTTATTTCTCTAGTCTCTCAGAAGGCATTTTAATATCCATTTTTTTGAAAGACATCTCATCTGCTCCCTTTTATTAGCTACAGTAGGTTTAATCATTAGACTATTAGCATTAAGGAAATCTCACACTCCCCCCATTTTAGTCTAAACAATTTTAAAATGTTTTTATTCTTATCAAATTATTATAAAATGTAACATAGATTTAAAGGTCAGTAATGCTAGAATGATTATAGCAAAAAATGGTAGAACACTGCCCTTCTTCTCCCAACACTTTCCCTGTAACTAGCTACCCAGAGACAGCCATTTTCAGCTTTTAAACATTATTTCTACTGGCACTTACTTCCATCCATGTTTCTAAATAATATATTTTTGCTTATATTTCTTGAGTTTTCTAACTTAGACATTATTTACAGGCTCAGACGGTTAAGTGTCTATCTACAATGCGGGAGACTCAGGTTTGATCCCTGGGTGGGGAAGATCCCCTGGAGAAGGAAATGGCAATCCACTCCAGTACTCTTGCCTGGAGAATCCCATGGAGGGAGGAGCCTGGTAGGCTAGAGTCCATGGGGTCGCAAACAGTCGGACAGGACTGAGCGACTTCACTTTCACTTTCTATGGAAGATGAGGATTTGGCAATCCTATACTTACACTCATACATTTTCTTCTCCTCTTTCTAAACTCAGTTTAATTATGTTTGATGAAGTCAAAAATTAGTGTTTACTTTATTAGTAT
This sequence comes from Cephalophus harveyi, assembly GCA_006410635.1. Lineage (NCBI taxonomy): Eukaryota > Metazoa > Chordata > Mammalia > Artiodactyla > Bovidae > Cephalophus > Cephalophus harveyi. The sequence goes on along the minus strand of SJYT01001239.1, from coordinate 337,307 downwards.
TATATAAATATCATCAACTGCTGAGCCATCAGATGTACTAGGAGAGCATTTCCTTATATAATTTCTTGGCTTTTCTGAGTGTAATGATTGTCTCTCACTTCTCCAAATTAGCTCTTCAGAAAACAAACTTAGAACAATTATAGATCTACAGAAAAGTTCTAAAATTAGTACAAGGGGTCTCCTAAGCTGTATCTCATTTCTCTTATTAAAATCTTACTTTAGTATGATATACTATTATTACAATTGTTGTTATAATATACGAACCAATATTGATGGGTTAACTAAAGTTAATAATTTATTCAGATTTCCCTAGTTTCCCCCTACTCTCCTTTTTCCTGTTCCAGGGTACCATTCTTCTTTGCAATTATGTTTCCTTAGGTTCCTCTTGGACCTATATCTGACAGTTTTTCAGACTTCCCTGTTTTTGATGACCCTGATAGTTTTTTATTTATTTATTTTAATTGGAGGTTAATTACTTTAGAATATTATAATGGCTTTTGCCATACATTGACATGAATCAGTCATGGGTGTACATGTGTCCCCCATCCTGAACTCCCCTCCCAGCCCTCTCCCCACCCGCTACCTCAGGGCTGTCCCAGAGCACCGGCTTTGAGTGCCCTGTTTCATGCTAAGGAGTACTGTTCAAATATTTTGTAGAATGTCTCTGAACTGGGATTTGCTTGATATTCTTCTCATGGTTAGATCAGGGTGATATGATTCTGGGAGAAAGATCAAAATGGTAAACTGACATTTTCATCTTTTGAATATGCTTGCTATATCTGGTTGTTGTTGTATTATTGTTTTCCCCTGTTGGTACCCTAACTAACACTAGTACTTACTATGTACCAGGCACTGAAGATACAACAGTAAACAAAATGATTAAAATTCCTATTTTCTGGAAATTACATTCTAACCAGTTTCAAAATGCCCTATAGTTAGGGCTACATAAATTACAGCCTTGCCTGTCTGAAATTTATATGCTTGTCTTGTCATTAGTCACAATTAAGGAAGTGCACACATGTGCCCGCGAGTATATTTTTGTGTAAATCTTTATAATTAAGACCTCGGGAAACCCTAAGGGTAGGAACTGTCAGACTTCTTCAAATCTCAAATGCATTGCTGTCGTTTATTAAAAAAAATTTTATCAAGAGCCCAAATGCTCAATACATGTAAGTTGTCTGTTACTGTGTTCTAGGCATGCTCCAAGTTGATAAGTGGATGATGGGTAGGGAAAAGGAGGGTACAAAGGTGAGAAATAAACTCATAAACAATCATTACACAATGTAAAAAGGCTATAATAGAGGTTTGTGCGAAGTGCTATGAGAGTAAGAGGAGAGAATGACTTAATTGATTTGGGAAATTGGGAAAGTCTTCTTGGAGGTAATGTTTGATCTGAGCTTAGATGGGTAGGTAATACTCTCCCAGAAAAAGGAAAAGGGAAGCATGTATAGGAAGAGGACAGAAGTTGAAAGGTATTGAAAATTTGTTAGAAAATGTGAAATAGTTTGCTTTACAATGTAGACTACCACATTGGGGATGGTGGTAAGTAATGAGAATGGAAAAGGAAAGCAGGGTTCAGATTTTGAAGGAAAACTGCATATAAAGAATTTGGAATTTATTCTACTAATTAATGGGAAACTTTTTTAAAAAAGGAGTAAAGCAGATTTATATTTTAGAAAGAAAATTTGGGGAGTAGGGAATATGGCAACAGGGCGGCCGACACAGTGGAGCTGGCCGAGCTGGGACCCCCGCTCGAGGAGAAGGGCAAGTGGACGGTCACCAGCCCAACCAAAGCCGAGGAGGAGCAGGCCTGCCCAGGGCCGCAGGAGGAGGAGGAAGAGGTGCGAGTGCTCACGCTGCCCCTGTAGGCCCACTACGCCATGGAGAAGATGGAGGAGTTCGTGTACAAGGTCTGGAAGGGCCGCTGGAGGGTCATCCCGTAAGACGTGCTCCCGGACTGGCTGAAGGACAATGACTACCTGCTGCACGGCCACCGGCCGTCCATGCCCTCCTTCCGCGCCTGCTGCAAGAGCATCTTCCGCATCCCCACGGAGACCGGCAGCATCTGGACGCACCCGCTTGGCTTTGTGCTGTTTCTCTTCCTGGGGACCTTGCCCATGCTGAGGCCAAGCATGTACTTCATGGCCCCGCTCCAGGAGAAGGAGGTGTTCGGGATCTTCTTCCTGGGAGCGGTGCTCTGCCTCAGCTTCTCCTGGCTCTTTCACACTGTCTACCGTCATTCAGACAAAGTCTCCCGGACTTTCTCCAAGTGAGTCACAGGGATGGCGGTGGGGAAGAACCGCGCGCTGTCATCACGCCCTGTGATCCGGGTGCTGGCGGGTCCTGGCGACTGCAGGGGCTCCTCAAGATTCCCTGATGTTTCGTGGGTGTAAGAGGGTCAGGTGGAGAAGGCAATGGCACCCCACTCCAGTACTCTTGCCTGGAAAATCCCATGGATGGGGGAGCCTGGTGGGCTGATGTCTATGGGGTCACACAGAGTCGGACACGACTAAGTGACTTAGCAGCTTAGCAGCAGGGAATATGGAAAAAGATTAAAAACACATTAGACATAGATTTTTATTGCAACAATGGAAGAGAGAAAAAGAGTCAGACATGACTGAATGACTGAACAACAACAACAAAGAGAGTAATAATGAAGGCCTAACCTAAAACGATGGCAATGGGAATGGAGCCATGAGGGGTAGTGAATTTCACTGATATCTAGAACATAGAATCAAAAAGCTCCAACGTGAGAGAACAAGATGGTGGAGGAGTAGGTGGATGTGGAATACATTTCTCTCCACAGATACATCAGGAATACACCTTCAGACACCAAAGTGCATGCAGAACATGCATGAGAGTGGACAGGAGTACCTGACCAGAGGGAAAGAATACACATATCTACCTCTATTTACCTTTGCATATCTATTCTTTCTTTCTTTTCTTTCTTTCCTTTCCTCTCAACATATTTGTTAGTTTTGTTTTCATTGCTTTGTTCCCCACTTGGCACCTTGCTTTAGTTCTGTCTCTTATACACATCTAGTAGGTGGATGTGGAGTACGTTTCTCTCCACAGATACATCAGGAATACACCTTCAGACACCAAAGTGCATGCAGAACATGCATGAGAGTGGACAGGAGTACCTGACCAGAGGGAAAGAATACACACAAGCACCCATCCGCAGCTTAACAGTAGAGAGGCTGGCCCATCAAACACCTGAGACACTGAGCTACAGAGTGGGACCCCACCCAGGGTGCCCCTTTAAGTGTCTGATGCACTGATCTATAGAGTAGGACCCCAGCCAGGGGGGCCCCTCTATGTGTCTGACGCGCTGAACAACAGAGAAGGACCCCAGGCAAGGGAGCCCTCTAAGTACCTGAACGGAACTTAGAGAAACTATAGAGAAACACTGGCCAAAGAGGCCTTCTGATTGCCAGCTACAAGAGGCTCGAAAAAAGACTCTGGCAGGGCCGTAACTCCTGCAGCGGGTCTGTGTCCCTGCACACCTGGCGCCACCAGGGTCCCCACAAGCCAAGCAGCTGCATCACCTTCATGCTAAACTTTCACTGGGGCAGAGCTGCCACAGGCAAAAAAAGTCTTGTATCTATGCACAAAGGGTCACTTCAGTCAGGTCCAACTCTTTGCAACTCTGTAGACTATGGCCTGCCAGGCTTCTCTGTCAAGGAGCGGGGTTCTCCAGACAGGAATACTGGAGCATATGGGCCAATACTGATGGCCATACCCTTCTCAGTTCAGTTCAGTTGCTCAGTCGTGTCCGACTCTTTGTGACCCCGTGAACCACAGCATGCCAGGCCTCCCTGTCCATCACCAACTCCCAGAATCCACCCAAACCCATGTCCATTGAGTTGGTGATGCCATCCAACCATCTCATCCTGTTGTCCCCTATAGAGCACTGTATTTCCTGCTGCCCTAGATGCCAACCTCCCTGAGTACCTGGTGCTGCCAGAACCCCTGAGACCCATGCAGCTACACCACCTCCACATCTGGCCCTCACAAGGGCAAAGCCATATCCTCCAGGGCAGCCTCAGGAGCAAACCCCAGTGGACGACCCACGTGCAGAGGTGAAAATAAAACCACAATTGAAATGCAGGGGCACTGTGGCTAAGGAAGAAGACCCAAACTTTCCCACCAACTGTATAAGCTGCAGATTAAATCCACACAATCAACTAGGCAGACTCTGTGTCTATGAAATATATAAAAGGCCACTGAGAGTTCCCACAAAAGAAAAACACACTAGTTCTGATAGCTGTGGACGTTATAGGCAAGAACACAGAGGCGTAGGACTAGATTAGAATCTGAGCTGTCCGACTGCAAGTCCAGAGATCAGCACAGTGTTGGAGGGCATCCTAGGCAGATAAGGTGGACTATAACTCACAGTGAGGGAAAGGACTCTGACAGCAGTGACATTTAATAGAAAAACATTTAATATTCTTATTTTTTTGACTTGTTCTATATATTCTTTTGGATTTTTTTCTTTTTTCCTTTTTTCTCCCCTCTGTTGTAGTTGTCGATTTTATTGGCACTAAGAAATCCAATTAAGCTTTTGAGCTCTTTTTTTTTTCTTCTCAGTCACATTTTTATTGTTGTTATAAACCTCTCCTCTACTTTGGGCTTTTGAGGTTCTGTGGAATTTTCCTTTTTTTCCCTTCTCTTTTTCATAATTTAATTTTAAATTTTAAACCTATTATATTTTTTCTACATTTATTTGTTTGCCTTTTGTACCATTCTTTCTCCCTTGCAGTTAATCTTTAATGTATATAAATCTTCATCATCTACCTCTATTTACCTTTGCATATCTATTCTTTCTTTCTTTTCTTTCTTTCCTTTCCTCTCAACATATTTGTTAGTTTTGTTTTCATTGCTTTGTTCCCCACTTGGCACCTTGCTTTAGTTTTGTTTTCCAGTTTATACTTTAGTTAGTTTTGTTCTTAACTGATTTCCTTTTTTCGCCGGGTCATTCTACTGTACTTTACATTTGTTGGACTGTTTTGACTTTGCTCATGAGTGTATATGTGTATGTTCCATTATTTTAGTTATTATTTGCCTGATTTTGGTAACTGCCATTTGTCTGGGGTTCATCTTTGGTTTCTTGATTTTGGATTTTTGTTTTAATCTCATTTAATGCCATAACAAACCACTTGTGGAATCTTCGTTCCTGTCTAAAAATCAAGCCCTGAGCCTTTGGAGTGGGAGCACTGCATCCAAGACCCTAGACTACCAGAGAACTAACCCTAGGGAGTATCAAATAATGAGAACTTATACTAAAGAAACCACTTGAATACAAGACCTGGCATCACCCACCAGTAGCACCCGGTGCAGGACACCTCACCTAAACAATAAACAAAACAAAAACACAAACCCAACCATCAGCAGACAGAATTACCACCTCACTCAGCCTTGCCCATCAGAGGAAAAACAAACAAAAACTCAACATGAATCTCACCCTATACAAAGCTTACACAAACCACTGGACCAACTTTAGGAGGGCAGACCAAAAGGAAGAAACAATTCAACCTTTTTCAAAGAAAGAATTCAACTCTCCTTGAAGCCTGGGAAAAGGAGAACTCAAACACAAGAAGTTAAAAAAAAAAAATAAAGAAAAGGCAGAGAAATATTACACAAATGAAAGAACAAACTAGAAAAACATAAGTCCAAATAAATGAAGAGGAAATAGGCAAACTAGAAAAAGAATTCAGAATAATGATAGTAAAAATGATCAAAAACCTTGAAAATAAAATGGAGAAAATGCAAGAATCAATTAACAAAGGCCTAGAAGAATTAAAGAATAAACATACAGAGAAAAACAACACAATTACCAAAATTAAAAATACTCTGCTGCTAAGTCACTTCAGTCATGTCCGACTCTGTGTGACACCAGAGAAGGCAGCCCAACAGGCTCCCCCGTCCCTGGGATTCTCCAGGCAAGAACACTGGAGTGGGTTGCCATTTCCTTCTCCAATGCATGAAAGTGAAAAGTGAAAGGGAAGTCGCTCAGTCGTGTCCTACTCTTAGCGACCCCATGGACTGCAGCCACCAGGCTCTTCCTCCATGGGATTTTCCAGGCAAGAGTGCTGGAGTGGGGTGCCATTGCCTTCTCCGAAAAATACTCTAGAAGGAATCAATAGCAGAATATCTGAACCAGAAGAACGAATCAGTGAGCTGGAAGATAAAATGGTGAAAATAAATTCTCAAGAGCAGAATAAAGTAAAAAGAATGAAAAGAACTGAGGACCAGTCTCAGAGACTTCTGGGACAATATCAAAAGCACCAACATTCAAATTATAGGGGTCCCAGAAGAAGAAGAGAAAAAGAAAGGGTATGAGAACATTTTTGAAGAGATTATATAGATGATAATTAAATTATACTTATAATCTATAATAAAATTATAGATTTTAAAATTTTAAATTATTTTAATTATAATTAAATTACAGTTATAATCTACAATAAAATTATAGATTAAATTATATAGAAATTTTTTGAAAAGATTATAGATGATAATTAAATTATATTTATAATTATAATCTATAATTAAACTATATATTTTTAAAATTAAAATTATTTTAATTATAATTAAATTATAATTATAATCTATAATAAAATTATAGAGAAAATTTCCCCAACATGGAAAAGGAAAGAGTCAATCGAGTCCAAGAGGCACAAAGAGTCTCATACAGGATAAACCCAAGGAGAAACATGCCAAGACACATTCTAGTCAAACTAAAAAAGACTAAACATGAAGAAAGAATATTAAAAGCAGCAAGGGAGAAGCAACAAGTAACATATGAGGGAAATCCCATACACTTAAACAGCAGAAACTGCACGTCAGAAGGGAATGGCAGGATATATTTTAAGAACTGAAAGGGAAAAATCTACAACCAAGATTACTGTACCCAGCAAGGCTCTCATTCAAAATTGATGGAGAAATAAAAAGCTTTTCAGACAAGAAAAATTAACAGAATTCAATATCACCAAACCAGCTTTACAACAAATGTTAAAGGGACTTATATAGTCAAGAAGTACAAGAGAAGAAAAAAGATCTACAGAATCAACCCCAAACAATTAAGAAAATGGCTATAGGAACATATATATCAGTTCAGTTCAGTTTAGTTCAGTCGCTCAGTCGTGTCCGACTCTTTGTCATAACTTTTCTTCCAAGGAGTAATATATCAGTAGTTACTTTAAATATAAATGGATTAAAACCAAAAGACACAGACTGGCTGAATGGACACAAAAACAAGACCCATATATATGCTGTTTACAAGAAACCCACTTCAGACCTAAAGACACATATAGACAGAAAGTGAGAGGATGGTAAACTATATTCCATGCAACAGGAAGCCAAAGAAAGCTGGAGTAGCAATCCTCATATCAGACAAAATAGACCTTAAAATAAAGAATATTACAAGAGATAAGGAAGGACACTACATAATGATCAATGAATCAATCCAAGAGAAAGACATAACAATTGTAAATATCTTTGCACCCAACATAGGAGCAACTCAATACATAAAACAAACACTATCAGACAAAAGGAGAAATTGAAAATAACACAATAATAGTAGGAGACTTTAACACCCCACTCACACCAATGGACAGGTCATCAAAACAGAAAATTAATAAGGAAAGACAAGTCCTAAATGATACATTAGATGAAATGGATCTCATTGATATCTTCAAGACATTCCATCCAAATGCAGAAGAATACACCTTCTTCTCAAGTGCACATGGAACATTCTCCAGGACAGACCACATCTTGGGTCACAAATCAAACCTCAGTAAGTTAAAAAAAAATTGAAATCATATCAATTATCTTCTCCAACCACAACGCTATGAGACTAGGTATCAATCACAAGAAAAAAAACTGTAAGAAACACAATCACATGGAGATTAGACAACATATTTTTAAATAACCAGCAGGTTACTGAAGAAATCAAGAGGGAAATAAAAACATTTCTAGAAACTCAATGGACAGGTCATCAAAACAGAAAATTAATAAGGAAAGACAAGTCCTAAATGATACATTAGATGAAATGGATCTCATTGATATCTTCAAGACATTCCATCCAAATGCAGAAGAATACACCTTCTTCTCAAGTGCACATGGAACATTCTCCAGGACAGACCACATCTTGGGTCACAAATCAAACCTCAGTAAGTTAAAAAAAAATTGAAATCATATCAATTATCTTCTCCAACCACAACGCTATGAGACTAGGTATCAATCACAAGAAAAAAAACTGTAAGAAACACAATCACATGGAGATTAGACAACATATTTTTAAATAACCAGCAGGTTACTGAAGAAATCAAGAGGGAAATAAAAACATTTCTAGAAACAAATGACAAGGAAAACATGACAAGTCAAAACCTATGGGATGCAGCAAAAGTAGTTCTAAGAGGGAAGTTTATAGCAATACAATCCTACCTCAAGAAACAAGAAAAACATTGAATAGGCAACCTAACTTTACACCTAAAACAACTGGAAAAAAGAACAACCCCCCCCAAAAAAAAATTAGTAGAAGGAAAGAAATCATAAAGATCTGAGCAGAAATAAATAAAAAAGAAATGAAAGAAATAATAGTAAAGATTAATAAAACTAAAAGCTGGTTCTTTGAGAAGATAAACAAAATTGACAAACCTTTAGCCAGATTCATCAAGAAAAAAAGAGAGAAGAATCAAATCAACAAAACTAGAAATGAAAAAGGAGAGGTTACAACAGACAATGGAGAAATACAAAGGATTATAAGAGACTATTATGAACAACTATATGCCAATAAAATGGATAACCTGGAAGAAACAGATTCTTAGAGTAGTTCAATCTTCCAAGCCTGAACCAAGAATAGAAATTATCAACAACCCAGTTATAAGCACTGAAATTGAAGCTGTGATCAAAAATCTTCCATAAAACAAAAGCCCAGGATAGGATGGCTTCACAGGAGAATTCTATCAAACATTTAGAGAAGAGCTAATGCCTATTCTTCTAAAGCTCTTTCCAAAAATTGCAGAGGAAAGAACACTTCCAAACTCATTCTATGAGGCCATCATCACCCTGATACCAAAACCAGACAAGGACAGCACACTGATGGCTTCACAGGAGAATTCTATCAAACATTTAGAGAAGAGCTAATGCCTATTCTTCTAAAGCTCTTTCCAAAAATTGCAGAGGAAAGAACACTTCCAAACTCATTCTATGAGGCCATCATCACCCTGATACCAAAACCAGACAAGGACAGCACACAAAAAAGAAAACTACAGACCAATATCACTGATGAACATAGATGCAAAAATCCTCAACAAAATTTTAGCAAACAGAATTCAGCAACACATCAAAAAGCTCATACACCACGATCAAGTTGGGCATATTCCAGGAATGCAAGGATTCTTCAATACACACAAATCAATCAATGTGATACACCATATTAACAAGTTGAAAGATAAAGCCATATGATAATCTCAATAGATGCAGAAAAAGCCTTTGACAAAATTCAGCACCCATTTATGATTAGAACCCTTCAAAAATGGGCATAGAAGGAACCTACCTCGATATAGTAAAGGCCATATATGATAAGCCTACAGCAAACATTATTCTCAACGGTGAACAACTGAAAGCATTCCCCCTACAATCAGGAACAAGACAAGGGTGTCCACTTTCACCACTATTATTAAACATAGTTCTGGAAGTCCTAGCTATAGCAATCAGAGAAGAAAAAGAAAGAAAAGAATCCAGATCAGAAAAGAAGTAAAGTGCTCACTGTTTGCAAATGACATGATACTATACATAGAAAACCCTAAAGATAATATTGGAAAATTACTAAAGCTAATTAGTGAATTTAGCAAAGTTGCAGGATACAAAATCAACACACAGAAATCACTTGCATTTCTATACACTAACAATGAAAAACCAGAAAGAGAAATTAAGGAATCAATCCCATTCACCATTTCAACAAAAAGAATTAAATATCTAGGAATAAACTTACCTAAGGAGACAAAAGAACTGTACATAGAAATCAAAGACAACATAAACAAATGGAGAGATATTCCATGTTCCTGGGTAGGAAGAAACAATATTGTGAAAATGACTATACTACCAAACACAATCTACAGATTCAATCTGATTCCTGTCAAATTTCCAATGGCATTTTTCAAAGAACTAGAACAAAAAATTTCACAATTCGTATGGAAACACAAAAGACCCCAAATAGCCAAAGTAGTCTTGAGGAAGAAGAATGGAGCTGGAGGAATCAACCTTCTTGACTTCAGATTATACTACAAAGCTATAGTCATCAAGACAGTATGGTACTAGCACAAAAACAGAAATATAGACCAATAGAACAAGATAGAAAGCCCAGAAATAAACCCATGCACCTATGGGTATCTTATTTTTGACAAAGGAGGCAAGAATATACAATGGGGCAAAGGCAACCTCTTCAGTAAATGGTGCTGGGAAAACTGGACAGCGACATGTAAAAGAATGAAATTAGAACACTTCCTAACACTATACACAAAGATAAACTCAAAATGGTTTAAAGACCTAAATGTAAGACCAGAAAGTATAAAACTCTTAGAGGAAAACATAGATCACTTGATGACATAAATCAAAGCAAGATCCTCTATGACCCACCTCCTAGAGGAATGGAAATAAAAACAAAACCAAACAAGTGGGACCTGATTAAACTTAAAAGCTTTTGCACAGCAAAGGAAACTATAAGCAAGGTGAAAAGACAACCCTCAGAATGGGAGAAAATAATAGCAAATGAAACAGCTGACAAAGGATTAATTTCCAAAATATACAAGCAACCCATACAACTTAATACCAGAAAAACAAAAAACCCAATCAAACAGTGGGGAAAAGACCTGAACAGACATTTCTTCAAAGAAGATATACAGATGGCTTACAAACATATGAAAAGATGCTTAAAATTGCTCATTATTAGATAAATGCAAGTCAAAACTACAAGGAGATATCACCTTACACTAGTCAGAATAGCCATCATCAAAAGTCTACACACAATAAATGCTGGAGAGGATGTGGAGAAAAGGGAACACTCTTGCACTGTTGGTGAAAGAAAAGAAAGTGAAAGTGCAGTCACTCAGCCGCGTCCGACTCTTTGCGACCCCATGGACTGTAACCCACCAGGCTCCTCCATCCATGGGATTCTCCAGGCAAGAGTACTGGAATGGGTTGCCATTTCCTTCTCCAGGGGATCTTCCCATATGATTTCCCATATGACCATATGACTCAGCAATCCCACTCCTAGGCATATACCCTGAGGACACCAAAACTGAAAAAGACACGTGTATCCCGTTATTCATTGTAGCAGTATTTACAATAGCTAGAACATGGATGCAACCTAGATGTCCATCAACAGATGAATGGATAAAGAAGTTGTGTTACATATACACAATGGAATATTACTCAGCCATAGAAAGGAATGCATTTGAGTCAGTTCTGATGAGGTGGATGAACATAGAAGCTATTATACAGTATGAAGTGAGTCAGAAAGAGAAAGATAAATGTCATATTCTAATGCACATATATGGAATCTAGAAAAATGGTACTGAAGAATTTATTTATAGGGCAACAATGGAGAAACAGACATAGAGAGTAGAGTAGACCTATGGACATGGGGAGAGGGCAGAGAAGGTGAGATGTATGAAAAGAGTAACATGGAAACTTACATTACCATATGTAAAATAGATGGCCATGGAAATTTGCTGTATGGCTCAGGAAACACAAACAGGGTCTCTGAATCAAACTAGAGGGGTGGGATGGGGTGGGAGATGGGAGGGAGGCTCAAAAGGGAGGGGATATATGTATACCTATGGCTGATTCATGTTGAGGTTTGACAGAAAACAGCAAAATTCTGTAAAGCAATTATCCTGCAATAAAAAATAAATAAAAAAATTTTAAAAGTTCCAGTGTGGATGTGGATGAAGATGGAAATAGAGGAGTCCAAGATGATGCTACATAGATGGAAGACCAGTCACTAATTTGACAGAGAAAGAGAAACTGAAATCTATCTTACCAAAAGAGAAGCCAACAAGAAGCAAACTGAAAAAGATTAGGGATTGGAGATATCAGGTATATCAGAAGCTGAGAGGTAAGCTGAAAACAGGTGAGTAGGCAGATAGTTCTAAGGTATAATGAGTGTTAGACCCACAGATCCTGTTTGTCCTCCTGGGTTAGTCAACAAATATCCCTTCTCCACTCTAGCAATATTCTCTTGAACCGACCTAGAAAGACCGTGAGGTTAGGGATAATGTGGTCAGGTAGAGGGCCTGGATGAGCCACAAAAAGGATTAAGTGAGTCTCTCAAATCCTGAGACCACCCCCTTCCCACTCAGCTCCTGGGATGTTGGTACCCAGTCAGAGTCCCCAAGCAGAAGCCTCTGACCAACCTTTCCTGTTATGGGAATGCCCAGTGGGCACAAGCCTCACTCATGCAAAGTAAACTTACAATCAAGTCTTTCAGTCCCTCATTCTTAAATATGAATGGACACTCAAGAATCACCAGAAAAGTGAAGAAACTCTGTTAACAAGAAAGCCAGAGATAGATGCAGAGAGAAGTTTGGAGTAAACAGAGAGAGAGTTTAGGGAGCTGAAGAAAATATTTTTAAAAATCTGTTCCCTTGGATAAAAGAAGACATTTTATTCCTGAAAACATTCAAAGAACAATAAATAACTCTGGTAAGTTTGACATATGATATAATCAAAGATTTAAAGGACTTTCCTAGAAGGTAACACAAGAAGTCAGAGATGAAGAATAGGAGAGAAGAGAAACAGGCTAGCCAGTGTGTGTCACCACCAACCTTTCCCTTCTATGGTCCCTAACCTGGCCCCGAGGGCAGACTTTCTTTGTCAGTTACAGTTCTTTTTCCTACCAGAGAGAGCCCTCTGCTACTCTACACAGAACCCTGGGTAGTGATTACCAGGAAACCGTCATGACCTGGTATGGAACCTATTTGCTAAACTGTATGTGCTGTGTGTGTTCAGTCGCTTCAGATGTGCCCAACTCTTTGCAACCATATAGAATGTAGCTTGCCAGGCTCCTCTGTCCATGGGATTCTCCAGGCAAGACTACTGGAGTGGGTTGCCATGCCCTCCTCCAGAGGATCTTTCCAACCCAGGGATCAAATCCATGTCTCCTGCATCTCCTGCATTGCAGGTGGATTCTTTACCACTGAGCTACTGGGTAAGATTTTTGCCAAACTGGCTCTGGTCAAATAAGGATACAAGTAGAGTTAGTAGATACTTTCTAGTTTGAAGAAGGTCCCTAACCATCAGCTAGGTATACAGAAGTTGGGTCAGCTCCAGGGAGAAGTGATTGCCAAACACTAGACTAAGCAGATTTTTTTCCTGAGCCCCAGACAGCTAGGCCAGGGTTCAAGTTAGGATACTGATCCTAAAGGAGGAAATAATGCAAATCAGCAATCAAAATAAAAATTCTACAGACTATCAAAACAAGGAGAGTTGAGGAAAAGACATAGTAGGTATATACAGTATGTTTTCAAAGCAAGATTGGTTTCAGGCTCATCTGCTGGTAGAAATGGTATTTTCCATATACTATTAGGCATGATCAGAGAAGGCAATGGCACCCCACTCCAGTACTCTTGCCTGGAAAATCCCATGGATGGAGGAGCCTGGTGGGCTGCAGTCCATGGGGTCGCTACAAGTCGGACACAACTGAGCAACTTCACTTTCACTTTTCACTTTCTTGTGTTGGAGAAGGAAATGGTAATCCAATCCAGTGTTCTTGCCTGGAGAATCCCAGGGACGGGGGAGCCTGGTGGGTTGCCGTCTATGGGGTCGCACAGAGTCAGACACGACTGAAGCGTAGCATTAGCAGCATTAGGCATGATATGGATTGACTGAAATTTGGTATGACTAAACTCACAAAGTTAGAAGACCTTAAGTACCTGCAGCTAAGTAGGGAAAGATAGGGAAAGGAGTAACAAACTGCTTTCTTTTTCTTCTCCCATCCTTTTAAATGTTTTTTCTAAATTAAGCCGAAAGCTTTCGCTGTGAACAATTAAAACAAATATATCAGTTTATAAGAACTACCATTTTACTGTGTATCAACTACATTTTATGCTTTAGATAAGCTCTCATTAATCTGCATAACAACTCTATAAGGTAGATATACATATACTTAATTTACAATGAGGAAATGGGAATTTAGAGTAATAAAGCAAATAAATAGCAGCGTTAGGAGTTTGATCCAAACTTATTTGGTTTTAAAGCCTGTACTATTTTTGATGTTTCAGCTGCCTATGCTACCTTGTCAGGACTGTGATTTCAATCAACCTCAAGTCTTAGAATCCTCAAGGTCATCATAAATGGTGAGAACAAGCAAGCTTAATGTGATAAGACCATAAGAGAATGATTATTAGTAGATTACCAAATATTAGCATGGTTAAGAATAACCAGAATATTTTATTTTATTCTTAATTTTTTTCATGTCAGTCATTATACTTTCCATACTCAAAGTACTTCCTAAGAGTGAGAAATCATCTCACTTATGGTTTCTGATGACAGAGCAGTCTGTACTTTGATATTCTTTTCTTTCATATTTTTCCCTCCCCAGGTGTGTAGCCCAGGGATGGGCATCTGTCACCAGTCACACTAGCCTGTATCC
>SJYT01001239.1:252480-316088 GCA_006410635.1 Cephalophus harveyi | reverse complement strand
TTTTTACTTTTTGCAAAGATATAATCATTGATAGCACATAGTACATCTATTTTGCATCTTTGTGTAGAAAAATTTCAGGGTTTTCATTTTCTTTGGGGCTAGTCTTCCCCTTTCTCTCATCCCCCTCTTTTTTTCTGTAGATAAAAGAAGTGGTTGGGGAACCTTCTTAGATAACCACTTGTATTTCTGTTGCTTCATCTTAAATTAGATGTTATCTCATAGAGTCTAAATCGGTACTTTTTATGGCTATCACATGACAAAGAGCTTAGCAAATGCACCCTGATATGGAATAAACTGGACTGTGTACTATTCATAATTAAAGCTGTTGATGTTCTTATTTTGAAAATTTAATTAGAACTATTTATTTATTAAGAGGGATTTGTGTGTGTGTGCTTAGTCCCTCAGTCATGTCCAGCTAGCTGAATTACAATAATTCTAACTCCTTCTCTAAGAAAAGTGAATTGCTGAGGAGATATAAAAATTATGATAAATTTTAAAAATTCATTTTCTTATAAATAAGATTTCATATTTCATAAAGTCTGAGTTTTTTCAAAATATAGAAATTCTATAAACCTATTGTTTTTTTTATTAGTTTGACACTAAATGCTCCATTAGTGAAAGGATGCTAATAGTTTTCAACTCCATAGAATTATTGGCTACAGTTTAAATGCACTAGATAAAGCACCTGTTTTGTTCTAGACATTGATAACAATCCCACAATACATTAGTCTGGTGAAATTAAAAAGTTTTCAAACTAAAATTGAGAGATACCACTAGAAAAAAGAAACAACAAAAAGTAAAAAATCAAGAAAAAAGTGAGAAGTAAAATAAAAATAAAGAAAGAAGTAATTTAAGAGTGTTAAATTTTTTATTTTTATAAATCAGCAATTAATATATACTATTTAAAGTTGATAAATCAAAAAATAGAAATACCTTTATTTTAAAATATTTTGTACCTTACACTACTGTTTAAAAAATTTGTCACGTGCATACATCACTTTTATAATTAAAAAATTAAAACACACCAAAGTACTATTTTTTTAATCTGACTTAACTAGAACAAGTATTTTGTGTTCCAATTTCCCACCCCGAAATTAATTCAGGAGACAGGAAGGCAGCTTCCTAAGGGATGTGGCTGTACTTTAATTGCTACTCAGAATAAAGCTTTATCTAGGTTATGGAGTTGTGTTCATTACTCCTCATTGAGAGACTAAACCAGACTCTACCTACCTAGGGCATAATGATGGTAAGCCAGAGGGGAAAAAGAGGTGATTTGCTAGACAACAGTCAAGAAGTAGTCCCTTGGAAGAGAAATAATTAATGCGCTTGTGGAGAAATAGGACAAGCAAGGGTTGGATTCACAATCTGTATATAGTTAGTGAGTGTTACTAACTAAATGCTTTCGCTTAGAAAATAAGTTTTGAAGAGGCTGGAACACTAGCAAATTAGTTTGTGCATAGTAAGCATTAGTAATTTTCTACTAGATTGAGANAGTAGTCCCTTGGAAGAGAAATAATTAATGCGCTTGTGGAGAAATAGGACAAGCAAGGGTTGGATTCACAGTCTGTATATAGTTAGTGAGTGTTACTAACTAAATGCTTTCGCTTAGAAAATAAGTTTTGAAGAGGCTGGAACACTAGCAAATTAGTTTGTGCATAGTAAGCATTAGTAATTTTCTACTAGATTGAGAGAGAAATGTATAATGAAATATAATATACTAATACTGGGCCCATCCCCATGAATTCAAAGATTGAGAAGCCAACCTGGGGCCGGGGGGGAGGAAGCACTGGAAGAGAGCCACACCATTCATTGGATTGGGAGGAGAACCCTCTATTATGTAAGATGTGCAGAGTTCCTAACGTGTGTTATTTCATTTTTATGAAATTCTCTTCTGATACATTCTGACTGGTATCCTGGCTGTCCAGTAAATAGGTTTCCTGAGCATTTAGATGGAAGCTCAAGCCTAGTGAGGTATGATACACCCATAAAATATATCATAGTTCCGTGACTACCTGTGACCCATGAATCAGTAATGTAACATCTTGTTGGTGTATGTTATGACATGCATTCATACCAGGTGCATTCTTGAAAACATGTCATTAAAATGTCAGTACAATTAATTGCCTGTAAAGGAAGCTTCGGTTCAGTTCAGTTCAGTTGCTCAGTCGTGTCTGACTCTTTGCGACCCCATGAATTGCAGCACGCCAGGCCTCCCTGTCCATCACCATCTCGGAGTTCACTCAGACTCACGTCCATCAAGTCCATGATGCCATCCAGCCATCTCATCCTCTGTCGTCCCCTTTTCCTCCTGCTCCCAATCCCTCCCAGCATCAGAGTCTTTTCCAATGAGTCAACTCTTCGCATGAGGTGGCCAAAGTACTGGAGTTTCAGCTTTAGCATCATTCCTTCCAAAGAAATTCCAGGGCTGGTCTCCTTCAGAATGGACTGGTTGGATCTCCTTGCAGTCCAAGGGACTCTCAAGAGTCTTCTCCAACACCACACTTCAAAAGCATCAATTCTTCAGCACTCAGCCTTCTTCACAGTCCAACTCTCACATCCATATATGACCACAGGAAAAACCATAGCCTTGACTCAGTTCAGTTCAGTTCAGTCGCTCAGTCGTGTCCGACTCTTTGCAACCCCATGAATTGCAGCATGCCAGGCCTCCCTGTCCATCACCATCTCTCGGAGTTCACTCAGACTCACGTCCATCGAGTCCCTGATGCCATCCAGCCATCTCATCCTCGGTCGTCCCCTTATTCTCTTGCCCCCAATCCCTCCCAGCATCAGAGTCTTTTCCAATGAGTCAACTCTTCGCATGAGGTGGCCAAAGTACTGGGGTTTCAGCTTTAGCATCATTCCTTCCAAAGAAATCCCAGGGCTGATCTCCTTCAGAATGGACTGGTTGGATCTCCTTGCAGTCCAAGGGACTCTCAAGAGTCTTCTCCAACAACACAGTTCAAAAGCATCAATTCTTTGGCACTCAGCTTTCTTCACAGTCCAACTCTACATTTTTTTCTGGGAGGGGATTCTTTCATAACAGTTATTTAAGAGAATGTTCTTTAATATGGGTTTGGTTGACATTTCCTCACAATTAGATTCAAGTGACATTATGTCCTTCTCAGAGTATCTCATCTGGAGGCATGTGGTCACTGATTAAAGTGTTGCCTAGTTTTTTCACTGTATAGTTACTTTCCCCCTCTTCTGTTACCTAAACACAAGTCAATATGCCTGGTGCACAGTGAGGCCAAACAATACCAAAATGTCAGAGTTTGGAACACAGAAAGGTTTATTGAAGGCCATGCAAGGAGATGAGTGGCTCATACCTTAAAAACCCCAAACTCCCCCAAAACTCTCAGCAAAGCCCTTTTCTAGGAAAGATGGGGGAGGGGCGTGGTTAGCTGTTGCACACTTCTTGGTGTCAGATCCCTTGTTCTTGGTGTCCAGTCACGGTCAGGTACTGATGCTTCTGTAAACCTGCACCAAACAGGTGGCGCTAGTGGTAAAGAACCCGCCTGCCAATGCAGGAGACATAAGAGATACAGGTTTGATCCCCTGGAGGAAGGCATAGGAACCCACTCCAGTATTCTTGCCCAGGAAATCCTTTGGGCGGGCTACAGTCCATGGGGTTGCAAAGAGCTGGACACAACTGAAGCGAATTAGCATGCATCACCAAACAAATGTTATTCTCTGTTCTGACAAGAAAGGGCCAGATTCCAAGGCACAAACTGTCACCCTTTGAGGTCAGGTCCTGGCTAAGAAGGGGCAGCTCAAAGTTGGTGGCTGTTATCACTGGGGGAACCAGGCATCTAGGACTCAGCTGGCCCTAAGCCTTCTCAGGCTGCTCACACGGCAGAGGCAGAACCCACAGACTACACCCCAGGCAGACAGACGATGTCATTACTTCACAGAGGCAGGATTGGGGAGAGGTTCACTGCTATCTCAAGGCCTGAGCCCAGCCCAGTGGGCAGCCTTGGCAAGGTCTGTGGAGCTCTGCAGGACACATCCCCTTAGCCTGTTCCCTGGGCCCTGCAGCTTACCCACTGGCCCAAGGCCAGGTGAGCCTGAGAGTCCCAGTGAGAAGGCCAGGATCCACTCTTACCTCATTCTTTGCCTGATGACCACCATTCCACTGACCATTAGCTGAATGGACCACTAACGGTCACTTACTGACAGTTGGTCCTTGGGGGAGGGGCTCACTGTAGTGGCAACCAATGGCTGAGCGGGACTACTAACAGTTGCTCATTGACAGTTACTCACTTGAGGGAGCGGTCCCCTGTGGTGCCGACCAATGATTGAATAGCACCTCTAACTACCACTCTAAGCATCCTGTGTTAGCAGTTTTGGGGTAACCATTGCCTAATGGGTTGTGTGGTAATGGTGCCCACAATGGCCATATGCTAAGGGTTGGGCCTGCCCCACTCTATTATACTTCTAAAAAAATAGAAGACCCATGAAGAGATACTTTGAAGATTTGAAAAAAATACTGCTTCTCATCAAACTTTCCCTCTAGGTTTATAATCCATTGATGATGTTTTCCAAACCAATCTTTTCTGTGATAGTTGCAAAATGGTGATTTTCCAACTGCACCACTCTCTGCATCTATCAGAGGGCAAGCTCTTCTATCTATCAAGTGGAAAAGCTCAACAGCTTTTCCTTTTCCCCATCCCTCTCTCTCATTAGAATACATGAATAAATTCTTATTTTATTCAATGGATCATAATTCATTGCTGTTCTTATTTTGATACTCTAGTTATCCCACATTTGCCTGATGAGAAGCCCTTCAAGCAGGCTGCTATTGACATATCCCCATTTTATTTTTTGAGCACTTATTTCTGACACAACAGGATGTTCCAGATCGTCTTGTACCTTCCTGTGCTAGCCCTGAAATCAGCCATTTGTTCAAGAATCTTTGATTCCTTTTCATGCGGGAAACTATTTAGAAATCAAGATCTGTGCAGGGAGTCTTTAATTTTGAAGTTATTATCAATCATAAGATTAAGAGAAATATATATATCAACTTTAATTAATCATATTTATGGCTGAATTAGCTATTTCTGTTTTTCCCCTCTGTGGTAAGAAAGAAGGAAATATTAAGCTTGTTTTTAAAATTTTGTCTTATTTACTAGAATATAATTCTGGCTACAATATTGGCAAAGAACACTGACTGCAACAGAAACTATGGATCATAAGTCTCTCATTAGCTCCTCAAACATAACATATCCTCAAAAGAAAACTATGAAGAAAAACTATAAGTTTTGAAATACTATAATCTGTGGAATCCTAAAGATAAGCATGGGGCATTTCATTTAATTCATTTTAAAAGAATTTAATCAAAGCTCTATAAAACAACACTTTGTCATCAGATTCTTGTTGCAAAAGATGTTTTGCTTCTTACAGTGGTGTCATGTGATGCAAACTGCTGTGGTAATATCTCACATTATTTTTATGTGATAAGGCAGATGAACTATACAATGTTTGAAATAAGTATGTCAATTTCTATTTTAACTGAATGAAATTAAATATTTACTCTGTCTCTTGATAACAAGGTCTTCAAACAATAATACACTTTTGAAATATTGAAGATGAAATAAAGAGATCGTATTTTACGTGTCACACTACTAGCGACAAGCTTTCCAGGTGGCTCAGTGGTAAAGAATCCACCTGCCAAGGCAGGAGACATAAGAGACACGGGTTCCATCCTTGGATAGGGAAGATCCCCTGGAGGAGGGTCTGGCAACCCGCTCCAGTATTCTTGCCTGGAAAATCCTGTGGACAGAGGAGCCTGGCAGGCTACAGTCCAGAGGGTTGCAAAAGAGTCGAACACGACTGAGCACAGTACTGGGGACAAAGACCAAGTTCATATTTTGTTGCATGTACTTTGTATTCATTTCCAGACCCATTATTATATGGAAACACTTGGGTCACTTTAAAAAAATCCAAATTGTTGAGCACCATCCTGATTCACTTTAATATCATATCTCTTAAGCCAGGAATATGTATTTTTAAAATTTCCCCAGATAATTCTGAGACAGTTGATCATCAAACTCATTTGGGAACCACTGAATGTGGCAAAAACACATTTATACCAGAGTTTAAGTCTTATTATATATACATAAGTTGTCCAAGGGAAGGAACTGTGCTTATAAAATTTTATAAGCCCAGCACCTATTAGGAACCTTGCATGTTGTAGACATTCAATATATGTTTATGAAAAGAATTTTAACTTCAAACTTTATTTGAGTCTTAATTTGTGCAGGGAATATAAACCTACTTTAGTGGTATTATATATCATGTGACAGGAACCACCTTGGATAGTAGGCAGGTAGAAAGACAATATTGGATTGGTGTACCAGTTTCTAATGCAGAATACAGTTGTGTTCAGTTATGACCCTGAATTTCGATAACTTAATCTATGCTCCTGAAAATGGAGAAAGAGTACTCACATTTACAAGGCTGGTCTAGTTTGTAAGTTGTCTGTATTGTCTCTCTTTCCCCTAAATGTTCTGCTTAATGATAGTTTTTGTTTGTTTTTTAAAGTAGCTAACATTTGTATGGTTTAAAACAGACTTCTCAAAGCATGGTTCATGGACTCCTGGGGGTTTCCTGAGTACTTTCTGGTGATCTGTAAGGGCAAGACTTTCTTCCTAATAACAATAAGCTGTAATTTGCCTTTATCACTTTCATTCTCTGAGAGTACAGTGGAGCTTTCCAGTGGCTATTTGATGACTGATATGGAAACAGATTAGGCTTTGCTGGTAGCTCAGCTGGTAAAAAATCCGCCTGCAATGCGGGAGACCCGGGTTCAATTCCTGGGTTGGGAAGATCCCCTGGAAGAGGGCATGGCAACCCACTCCAGTATTCGTCTGGAGAATCCCCATGGACAGAGGAGTCCGGCAGGCTACAGCCCATGGGGTTGCAAAGAGTGAGACACAACTGATTGACTAAGTGTGCACAGACACACTCAGGGAAACAGATTAAAGAAGAAAAGATACGAGAATCATCTTATTTCTACAAACCACACATTAAAAAATTAACAGAAAAGTAAAACCATGAAGCATGAAAAATATATACTTATTATTTTAAAATATCTATTTATGTCAACATACAATGTGCTCTTTTCAATGACTAAAAAATTAAAATTTTCAAGTTTTAATTTCTAAAACATGACAAGTATTGATAGTTATAACACATAAAAGTTGTTGGAGTTCTCAATAATTTTTAAGAGTGTAAAGGGGTCCTGAAACTAAAAAGTTTAAGATCAGTGACTTATGTTTTTACATGACATTTAATAATTACCTGAACAGGTCATTTAGTTTTATATAGACAAATTTAGACTTTTTTTTTTCTGGTTGGGCCACATGGCATGTGGCCCCTACTAGGGATCAACCCTGGCTCTTGCAGGAAGACTGGAAGCTGTGAGTCTTAACCCCTGGACAGCCAAGGAAGTCCCTAGACAAATTTTTACTAAAACCAGGATTGAATTTTACCAATTCTTAATAACTGATCTTTGTCCAAAATGTATGTATTGATAATTTTCTTTTTCTTATTCTGAGAAACACTTGACTGAGCTACCAGTTAAGATCCCATGAGCCCCCAAAGTATTTTTTGATACTAACCTATGACACAACTTGAAATGCCCATCATCAACATGAATAGATGGGCTGCCTGAGAAGGATACCATGCTAAGTGCCTTCTAGTAAACGGGAAAGGATATCTTTATTAGATTTTTCATTTAACAGATAACAGGCCCTAAATAGAAAGAAATACAGAAAAGGCACATTTTTATAGCTAAGAAGCAAATCAGCCAAGATTCCTAACTCCTGAGGCAAGCGGATCCAGAGGACAGCAGACTGAAGAAAACTGCTTAAGACGTCCTTGGTGATCTTTAGATTAGGTCTGTGTCAGCTCTAGCATTTGCTCATTACCTCGGGGTCTTAGCCTGCAATTGAATAAAAAGTTTTCATCTGCAGGATGGTTGTAAACAAACATTGAGTTGCTTGTAAAGTGCGAGCACTGTGCCGTGAACACAATAATGTGTCGTTCTTAGGGTAGAGCGGAGGGACAGTCCTCTGAGAAGAAATGCAGAAAATAGTTGTTCTACTTACTTCACCGAATCCAATGATACTAATAGTTCTATTTGTTGTAGCTTTTTCTACAGCTTTAAGGAAATTTTTGAAGAAACTTTTCTTTAAAATTTCTCTCACATCATCATCAAAATACTGTCATTCTGTTTCCACAGCAGAAGAGGGGACCCCTCTCCATCCTCAGTTCTGATAGGAACATCAGAGAAAAACACGCTACTAGTAGATTAGTGACGAAACTCTTCAATAACATTAATTTGCAAAGAGAACACTTAAAAAAAAAAACACTAAAAGAAGCGGTGAGAAGGTTCCTTAAGTTGAAAAAACACTTCAAAATCAGGAAATAGGCAAATTTTATCAGATGCCTAAATCTAAATGCAGCTCGAAAATAATTTCCAACTCACTGTGGTCCAATTCTCTTTTCACTGACTCCTTTTTGCTTAGCCAACACGAAAAAGGTATCAACGAGGTGGCAACAGGCACAATAAATCTCTTTTTTAACAGATTCCTATACTCCTTGTGTGTCGGGGAGTGAGGGCGATAGAGGTAGAACGCGCAGTAAAAAAACCAGAGAGCGTCTCGGCGACACCTTACCTTCGCTCCTAAATACTGAGGCGGGCGGAGCCGAGGCCGGGGCGGGGTCCGGGCGGGGCGGGTTGCTTCCGGGCCTCTCCCCACCCCTTTTCCTCCGTGCTCCTCCCACACGTATTTCACCACGATCCCGAAAGGCCCAGCGGCTAGGAGAGTCACGTGAGGGTGGGTGGTGGAAGTGGCGGCTTGTCTTGGCTGTTTCTTCGTCTCTATGGTTTTCAGAGGTGGGCGGCTCTGACGGAGAAGCAACGGCAGCTCAGGCGTGGACGGGTGAGTCCTGGGACAGTGACGGTTTGAGGAGACAGCCTTTTAGGGAAGACGAAAGGAAGGGGGATGCGAAACAGCTTTAGAGACCAGACCTCTGGGGCCAGCCGTTTGTCCGCTCTGGGGTCAGGCGACTTCTCTGGTCTAGCGGGACAGCTGTCTCCCCCTGATGTGTCCAGACTGGGGCTTGAGACCAGTCCTTAGTCCTGCCTGCTTCGCTTCCTCAGCTTTCCTTCACTTCACCCAGTCCCTTCTGCCTGTCCCGGGAGAACTTCTACTTCCGAGTTCCCAGCGGCAGGGTTCAGTTGAGCGCCGACGTCCCTCTTCTCACAGGCGACCAGGGACCATCCTTGGCATCTGGGGATGTGGTTGGAAGTGGGTGGGGAGTTTATAGTTAGGTCTCTGATGAGGGGAAGTTTTAATCACTGAAATGACAGAAGTGGAAAAATAAATGGGGGACCTGAAGGGACAAAACAAAGTGCAGGTTTCCTGAACCGTTCAGTTTTTATCTTTTCCAGTGTCTTACCCATTCTCTCTCAAGTTTCCTTCTCACTGTCCTATCCTGGTCCACAATACGATGTTTTGAGAATGAACCGGGCGTTATTGACTCAGTGTAAAAATGTTGGAAGAAGAGTTTAAACCGTATTTTTTGAGTTCCTCTTTGTGTAGTAGTATGGTTTATCTTCTCTTTCAGATGCCTAAAAAGTATTGTAGATATTTGCAAGTATATGTAGAATAACCAGTTTATAGTTAGGACTAGAGTAAAATACTTTATTCTCTTTGTGGTACTTGGAAAGACACATTTACTTTCTGTTTTATAAGTAGATATGTCTGTGAATTTGGAGGCAGTTTCTCAGGTATACCTTTGTTTATGGTAAAATATTCCTTTGAGTCACAGGTGAACGTGATCTATCTAGCAGGAGAAAGGAATGAAACAGCTTGGGGGTGATAGCTGTTGGAGAGTTTAGGTTTCATTAAACGATTTGACAAATTAATAAAATGTCAGCATCTTGAGACTTAAGTGTTGGCCAGGTTGACCGTCCCGTTATCCTCTTGGCGTTGCCTAAGATATTGAGCTTCTTGAATATTATCTTATCCTAAAACCTTTTTAGAACTCACTCCCTTGTTTGTGAAGACGTGGCTCTGGCTTCCAGCTGCTCTCAGTGTCCTTTTAGTAGCTTAGTGTGGGACTCTTTGAGACCCCATGGACTGTAGCTCACCAGGCTCTTATGTCCATAGGATTTTCCAGGCAAGATTACTGGAGGGAGTTGCCATTTCCTTCTCCAGGGGATCTTCCAGACCCAGGTATCTAACCTGTGTCTCCTGGATTGCTGGCGGATTCTTTACCGCTGAACCACATAGGAAGCCCTCAGTGACCTTACTGAAGGTTATGACACAAAGTAATGCTAACAAAAAGTAAAGATTCAGGGATTGGTTGTGTACCTGGGGAGAAAAGGAAAATGACAGAAACTAATATGAGCAAGAAAACAAAAGAGTGTTTTGCTATCTTTGTTTATAATCTAGAGAATGTTGCATAGACTTTGCATTCCCAAGAGGTGACTCTTGAGACTGACTTTCCTGTGTTTAACAATGGTATGTAATTTATCCTATAATGAAGTATTATGTAAAATAATAACTGAAAGACTTAATTAACCCTTCAGACTTTATATTATTCAGAAATATAGGGCTGAGTAATTGACAAAGTTATTACACCTAATTTGGCCACTTTTTCCCTCTTGACCAATTTTTACAATGACTGCAACACTTGCAAAATGTTTACCAGTTTTTTTCCACATGGAGTAGAGTTTTTTATTTGGCCACATTGTGTGGCACGTGGGATCTTAGGTCCCCAGCCATGGATGGAACCCAGACCCCTTACGTTGGAAGCATGGAGTCTTAACCACTGGACTTCCAGGGAAGTCCCTTGAGTATAATTTTTTTAAATATTTCCTTTAAAAGAGAACTAACTTTTAAAAAAGTTTACTCACAACATTTTTTTCCCCCCACCAGAAAGGAAAATTGCTTGATTTTATGCTAAGGGAAAAAGTTGATTCTTTTTAAGTAGATTTTTACTCACTTAAGTAAATTCTGAGAAAATTACTAATGCTTTTTAAGACATTAAATATTGCTGTCTCAGGATAATTGAGAAAAAAATGCAGGGGTAGTATTTTTAAATATTTTATATTTCCTATTATAAAAGTAATATATGTTTATTTTCAAAAAATAGAAACATAATAAGAAATACAACACTGAAACTTGAAATCCTAATTTATCTTTTCCCATGCCAACAGGTAACCACTACTTCCTCTTGCTTTGGGTTGGGCATCAGTGTGGAAAAGTTGAGTCTGGGGTTAGACTCCCTGGGAAAGATGGCATTGATAGCACTGGGCTTACATCCTACAACCTCAGAAACTCCAGAGGAGAGAAAACTTCCCTTTTTCTGATTCTATTATAATAGAATTCTGTTACAATAGCAAACTACTCTGTGGCCTTACTTGGGTCATTGCCCATCCTAGAGACTGTCTCTGTGACCAGACAGATGGATGCCGTGGGTGGTCAGAATTGGATCTTCTTCCCACTGTGGAGTAGGATGGAGGGAGATACAGTTTAAAAGCACATGAATTAAGCGTAGGTGATATATAGTTCCCAAAGGAAAATTGAAGTGTCATTTCCTGGAGAAGGGAGAAAGATTACTTAATAGCAGATGTTCACTAAAATAATTTTGCTGCTGCTAAGTTGTTTCAGTCGTGTCTGACTCTGTGCGACCCCACAGACGGCAGCCCACCAGGCTCTCCCATCCCTGGGATTCTCCAGGCAGGAACACTGGAGGGGGTTACCATTTCCTTCTCCAATGCATGAAAGTGAAAAGTGAAAGTGAAGTCGCTCAGTTGTGTCCAACTCTGTGAGACCCCATAGACAGCAGCCCACCAGGCTCCTCCGTCCATGGGATTTTCCAGGCAAGAGTACTGGAGTAGGGTTCCATTGCCTTCTCCAAAAATAATTTTACATGTATTTAAAAAAATTAACTGCTTTGCTTTCCAGATATAATTATTTTTTACAGTTTGCATGTTGATTTTTCCTTTTTAAAATGTCTACTATTAATTTATAGAACTTGAAATTTGAACTCTTTGAGTGCACCTATTTGTGTTGTTATTACATGTAGAAGTACCTGTGCTCTGGAGTACTCAGATTTTCCAACTTTAAATATATTGTATATTTGGTCAATTTGTTAAAATTGAATATTGGTAAGTATTTTTTGTTGTGTGTGAACTTGATTATATAACTGCAGTTTATAAATAGTAAATGTTTTAAATATTTAAGTATATGTAGTAAATATGATTACATACTTGATTCTTTAATTACTTCATGTTCAAAACTCTGTATAGAAACTATTTAATTTTGAGCATTGTTTAAAAAATAAATAATAATTGTCACTAATTGCTATTACTGAGTGTTAGCTTTAAAACTATAGTTAACATTAGTGTCTTATTTTGTATCTTTATGGATTATTCTGATGATTCATTATATTTTAAGAGAAAATATAATTGATGCAACATCTTGTTTACTCTACTTTCTTGTTTTCATTTAGAAGATGTTAGTACCTCAATTCAGTGGTCATTTGAGCTTTACTTGCTAACACTGGTGGCACAGGCTTTAGTTTAGGCAGGCAGGTCTCTATTCTAAAACTCAACTCCCTCCCTTCTTGATGTTGAGCAAGTTACTTAATCTCTCAGAATTTGAGTTTATTTGCAAACGAAAATAGTAATATCTCATAGGGATTTTTTGAGGATTAATTAATATATGCCAAGTGCCTGGGATTTAGCAGATTCTCATAAATGTGATTGTTGTGTTGTTTTTAATTAATTAATTTATTTATTTGGCTGTGCCAGGTCTCAGCTGTGGCACACGGGACCTTTTTTAGTTGTGGCACGTGGAATTTTAGTTGCAGCATGTGGGAACCAGTTCCCTGATCAGGGACCAAACCCAGGCCCCCTGCATCGGGATCAGAGTCTAGGCTGCTGAACCACCAGGGAAGTCCCTAAATGTTAACAGTGACAATAACAAAAAATAATGTCTAAAAAGAATTTATTTTCCCAACTTGAGACTGTTTAGCCCATAGAGTTTATATAGATGTTGGAGGAATTAATGAAGTTCTTTATTCAGTTTGTCTAGATTTTAGCGGGTTTTAAATTCCATATTGCATATATAGCAATAAACTAGAAAACTTCGTTTAAGCTACACAGTTATTAGCAGACTGCCCAATTTGTAAAGATTGCTTAGGCTTACACAGCTTCATATCAAAAAAATCCAAAAACAACCCAATTGAAAAATGAGCATACTTAAATAGACATTTCTCTGAAGAAGATGCACAGATGGCCAACAGGCACATGAAAAAATGCTCAATGTCACAAACTATTAGAGAAATGCAAATCAAAACTACAATGAGGTATCACCTCACACTGGTCAGAATGGCCATCATTAAAAAGTTTAGGGAATTACCTGGTGGTCCAGTGATTAGGACTCGGCCCTTTTACTGTTATAGGCCCAAGTTCAATCCCTGGTCGGGGAACTAAGATCCTGCAAACTGTAGGGCATGGCCAAAAAATAAAAAATCTACAAATAATAAATGCTGGAGAGGGTGTGGAGAAAAGGGAACCCTCCTACACTGTCATTGGGGATGTAAATTGATACAGCCACTGAAGAGAACAACATGGAGTTTCCTTAAATAACAAGTAGAACTACCATATGATTCAGCAGTCCCACTCCTGAATGCACGTCCAGAGAAAACTCTTTAATTCAAAAAGATGCATGCACCCCAGTGTTCATAGCAGCATTGTTTATAATAGCCAAGACATGGGAGCAACCTAAATGTTCACTGATAGATGACGATAGATGAATGGATAGGAAGATGTGGGATATGTGTGTATTGTGGAATATTTCTCAGCCATAAAAAAGAATGAAATAATGCCATTTGCAGCAACATGGATGGGCCTAGAGTTTATTGTATTAAGTGAAGTAGGACAAGGAAAGACAAGCATCATATGATACCATTTGTATGTGGAATCTAAAAAAAATATTACAGATGAACTTATTTACAAAACAGAAATAGACTCACAGACATAGATAACAAACTTAGAGTTACCAAAGGGGATAGTGAGGTGGTGGGGGGAGATAAATTAGGAGTTTGGGATTAACAGATACATACTAAAGTATAAAATAGATAAATATCAAGGACCTATATTCAGTATCTTGTAATAACCTATAGTGGGAAAGAATCTTAAAAATATATTTGTGTATAGCTGAATCACTTTGCTGTACACTTGAACCTAACCCAACATTGTAAATCACTATACTTAAAAAAAAACACACAAAAATTTTAAAAAATTGCTTACTTCAAGTATAAGTGTCAGGAGGGGGGAATGTATTGAGTAATTTTACACAAACTCTGAGCTCAGTAAAGGTCATTAAGAGAAAGATAGCTTGTTCCTTCACTATAGAAGGGGAGCTAGGCGTTGAGCACCTTTGGAAGTTCAAAGCAGAATTTATGGTTACTTTAAATAATAGGTTCAAATGATAAAAATGGATTTGTTTTTATTTTAAAAGATAAGTTCAGGATAATACTCCTGCAAAAAAGTAATACTTTGAGAACATGATATACTGGACACCTGCAGGTGGAAGAGATAGCAGTTTAGAATGTTACTTGAAAAACTGGAAGAGGCAACTGTGGAACTGAACAACTGTGAGAAGTGATGGACATCAAATATCATTAGTGATCTGGGGTTGGGAGTTTAAATACTGCTGTATTGGGCGGAGAGGCATTGGCCCTATTAATGAGAAAATAATCAGCTAGAGCTGGATTAATTCCCCCCCCCCCAAACTAACAGAGTAATCAGTTTTGTTTTTTGCAAATTGTAAAGATTCCTTGCCAATAATAATAAATTTAAGATAGGGATACTGAGTATGAGAAAAAGGAAACTTCATGGAAATCTTTAAGAGATAAATCCTTATCATTCATGTGAGGCATACAAGTAAGGTTTGCATTTTCCTTCAAAATGATTTTAAGTTTTAAATTGGTCGTTTAAAACTGAAAATACCTATCTTAATAATCTTGCGTTATTGATGTCTATTTATAAGCTTTACTTACAGTTCAGATTTTTCATTTTAAAGTTTGTTCATTGGAGTTATTGGATTTAAACCAGCAAGCTAAAGTTTACCTTTTTAAAAACTAAACATGTGAACTTTGTCCACTATCCTAGTAGGATTAAGTGAGCATTCTGTAACATGGCACATGAAGGGCATTAGAATCTAGCTGTAATATAACTTTATCTCTCTACCTTCTCTTCCTGTTCCTTCTCCCATGTTCTAGTCATGGTGAACTATTTTTTGTTCCCCATATGATCTGTGCCTTTTTGTGTCATATGTCTTTACTTGGGCTGTTTGTTGTACTTAGAATGCCTCTTCACCATCCTACCATCTTCCAACTGGTGAGTTATTATTCCTTTTCAGATTAGATTAATGAGTTGTTCTTCAATTTGTGTATTTCCCTCCACTCTCAGGTAGTTATTTGCCTTGGTGGTTCCCATAATATTTATTTTTTAAAAATACTCTTCTTATTTTGTGGAGCAGTTGTATGTATTTTCCTAGAAAATGAGTGATTCTTGATGCCATAAACAAGACTTATTCGCCATCGTCTCCTGAACACTCAACAGAGTACCTGTCTTATATACAAGCTCAGAACACATTTGGTGAATAAATGAGTAATTACGATATTTTATCTGCTTTAAAAATCAGAATAGAAGTAGGATATAATTTAATAGATTAAGGCTGCACTCTGTAACCTTTATCAGACTGATGCCTTTAGAGAATTTACTTGGACATTCCTAGAAAATTCTATCCACACATTCTGCCACACATCAATTATTTTCTCTTCCTAATATGTGCCTAAGCACTAGAAAGAGAGAAATAAACATATTCCATTCATTAAGGAGCTCACAGTCTAGTGGTGGAGACAAACAGATGACTTATAATTAAATTTTATGATAATTAAAATTAAAAATCAGTTTATTAGTTTTACTAGAGATGTTTCACATGCTTAGCAGCCACAAATAACTAGTGGCTACTGTATTGAACAGTGCAGATATGAAACATTTCTTTCATCCTGACATATTCTATTTGACAGAACTGTTGTGAATACTATGCTGCTGCTACTGCTGCTAAGTTGCTTCAATCGTGTCCGACTCTGTGCGACCCCATAGATGGCAGCCCACCAGGCTCCCCCGTCCCTGGGATTCTCCAGGCAAGAACACTGGAGTGGGTTTGTGAATACTATAAATACACTTAAATCTACATTTTCTAGTTTCAGATGATAGTTCATTTCATTTCAATCATGTTCTTGTTCAAGTAAAACTTTCATTTAGATTTGAAAATGGTGTTTTTAAAAATGATTAAGTAGATTCTATTGAAATCTGTTTCAAATAAAGCAGCATTACTGATTTTCTCAGGCCTTTAGTTTACGATAGCATTTGAATTAAGTAGTTTCATAATTTGATTTTCAACTTAAGGTTGATATCATTTGACTTTCTATCCTAATAATTCCTGAAATGGTAAGGAAGCATAATGGTTAAGAGCAGTGGCTTTGGGATCAGAGAAATCTCAGAGTTACTGAGGATCAAATAAGGCAATCAAAAGGATAATTCACATGGGGAGCTGGCAGGACAGTGAATGGGGCATGGAACACGACAGTGAGATTTTTAATCAGGCTACTCAGAAGAGCACACAATTTAAAACTTCTGAATTGTTTATTTCTGGAATTTTGCATTTAATATTCTTGGATCAGTGTTGACCATGGGTAACTGAAACCACAAAGAGCCAAACTGCAAGTAAATGGGGACCTGTGTACTCCGAACAGTTTTGCCTCAGTAGTGAGGTAACTAGCTTTAAACTAAATACTGCTCTGGCTTAGCCTAAAAAATTTAAAAGCAAGACTTGAAACAGTCAGACTCTTTCCAAGTAATTTATTCATGTCCCAGAACCAAGCTCAAGAATAGGTTCAGGAATACAAAAATATCCAGCACCCAAAAATGTAAAATTCACAGTGTCTGGCATCCAATCAGAAATTACTAGGCATGCAAAGGAGCAGGAAAATATGACTCATAATGAAAAAGAAAAATAAAAGCTGAAAAAGAAGTGACATGGGTGATAGAATTAGTGGAGAGGGATGGTAAAACAATTTTTATAACTGTATTCCATATGCTTAAAAAACTAGCAGAAAGGTTGAATGTGTTAATTAGAAACATGGAAGATACAGATAACATCACCAACTTAATGGATATGAATTTGAGCAAACTCCAACAGATAATGGAGGGTAGAGGAACCGGGCATGCTTCAGTCCATGGGGTCACAATCAGACACGACTTAGCAACTGAACAACAACAGAAGCAAAGCTATAGGTGGAAACTACAATGGCTGAGATGAAGGACAGACTTGATGCTATTAATGGCAGGTTAGACCTTGAAGAAGAAACTTAAGCCAAGGCTTATGAATATACAAAATTATCTATGAAGAGTTCTTGCTAAAAGTACTTAATTTTACTCTGATCAAACTTTTAGGTGTAACTTCTAGTTTACAGGAAATAAAAGGACTAGAGAAATATTTAAACCATGCTAAAAGGCAGCCATTATATAAATCCAGAGTTTGAGAAATACAATTCAGGTGTCCTATTAAAAAATAAGGATTGTGCTATGATTGCATAATGTGGTGAATATATTTAATATAACCTTAAAATGGTAAATTTTGTGTCTATTTTACCACTGTTTTTAAAAATTTACCATTTAAAGACATTTAAAAGTATATAATTGAGAGGCATAAGGTGTATATGCACTGTTGTGCAATTACCACCACCATTCATTTCTGGAATTTTTTTCTGCTTCTCAAACAGAAAACTTTTTTTTTTTTTTACCACAAATAAGATCTTTTATTTGTCACCATTAAGAGTCTGCATTATAAACCGATTCTTGGACTGGTGGCTCGTATCCATCAGCTCATTCAACTTTAGCACCTGTCTCATCGCCAGTAGCTTTTCCAGAACTACTACCTTCACCATGTAGCTCCATGAGTTTTCCCAATTCAAATTTGGGCTTCTTCAGCATTTTTACTTTTCTAACGAAGACATCATGGAGCAGATAAATAGATTGACAAGCCTTTTCTATGTCTTTTCCAATGCTATCTGGAATCAATTTATTGACCACCTCTTTCAAGTCATTTGTCTGCACCTCTCGGGTCATGATTTCCATCATCTTCTTGCGGATCTGGCGCACCTGCTGGTGCTGGGCGTAAGAGGTCTTCTGAATCTGATTGTTGTGCTTTTTAGTAAAACCCACACAGAACAGACGAAGCAAGTAACCATCGGTAGTCTTGACGTCAACGTGAGCTTCAATCATGGTCTACCATTTTTTGACCATGAAGCACATTTTGTCACGGGTAAGATCCATACCATGAAAGTTAGTCAGGCAGTTTTTGCCCTGAACATCCTCAGTAATTAGCTTGAATTTTCTAAATGCTACTTCATCATCCTGCAGATCAGCAAGACTCACTTCAAAAACACGACCTTTGAGGCCATCAGATGCGATTTTGGTTCCTTGAGTTCTCGTGACCAATGTTTTCCCAATATTCCTTATATTGAACATAGCTGGTGCTTTCACATCATACCAATCTTTTTTAGAAAATGGGTCAACCACTTTCTTCTTGGCTCCCTTTTTGCCTCCTTTCGTAAGGCGCTTGTTCTTGCCGACCGCCATGGTGCCGCTCAGAGAGCTAAAAGGCAGAAAACGTTTATACTCATTAAAAAATAACTCTACTTCCTTCTCCCCACCAATCTCTGGCCTCAGCTTATTACTTTCTATTTCTGCTGTAGGTTCATCATGTATGTGGAATCATACAGTATTTGCCTTTTTGTGATTGACGTGTTTCACTTAATGTAAGATTAAAGGTTATGCAGGTCAGGAAGCAACAGTTAGAACTGGACATGGAACAATAGACTGGTTCCAAATAAGAAGAGTACATCAAGGCTGTATATTGTCACCCTGCTTATTTAACTTATATGCAGAGTACATCATGAGAAACGTTGGGCTGGAAGAAGCACAAGCTGGAATCAAGATTGCTGGGAGAAATATCAATAACCTCAGATATGCAGATGATACCACCCTTATGGCAGAAAGTGAAGAGGAACTCAAAAGCCTCTTGATGAAAGTGAAAGAAGAGAGTGAAAAAGTTGGCGTAAAGCTCAACATTCAGAAAACGAAGATCATAGTATCCAGTCCCATCACTTCATGGGAAATAGATGGGGAAACAGTGGAAACAGTGTCAGACTTTNATACCACCCTTATGGCAGAAAGTGAAGAGGAACTCAAAAGCCTCTTGATGAAAGTGAAAGAAGAGAGTGAAAAAGTTGGCTTAAAGCTCAACATTCAGAAAACGAAGATCATGGCATCTGGTCCCATCACTTCATGGGAAATAGATGGGGAAATAGTGGAAACTGTGCCAGACTTTATTTTTGGGGGCTTGAAAATCACTGCAGATGGTGACTGCAGCCATGAAATTAAAAGACACTTACTCCTTGGAAGAAAAGTTATGTCCAACCTAGATAGCATATTGAAAAGCAGAGACATTACTTTGCCGACTAAGGTCAATCTAGTCAAGGCTATGGTTTTTCCTGTGGTCCTGTATAGATGTGAGAGTTGGACTGTGAAGAAAGCTGAGTGCCAAAGAATTGATGCTTTTGAACTTTGGTGTTGGAGAAGACTCTTGAGAATCCGTTGGACTGCGAGGAGATCCAACCGGTCCATTCTGAAGGAGACCCACCCTGGGATTTCTTTGGAGGGAATGATGCTGAAGCTGAAACTCCAGTACTTTGGCCACCTTATGCGAAGAGTTGACTCATTGGAAAAGACTCTGATACTGGGAGGGATTGGGGGCAGGAGAAGAAGGGGACGACAGAGGGTGAGATTGCTGGATGGCATCACTGACTTGATGGACGCGAGTCTGAGTGAACTCCGGGAGTTGGTGAAGGACAGGGAGGCCTGGCGTGTTGCGATTCATGATGTTGCAAAGAGTGGGACACGACTGAGTGACTGAACTGAACTGAACTGATATGGTCTGAGATCAGCCCTAAACAGAAGTATTATTTTAAAATATTTTTTCTCAGCCTGTAGCATGACATTTTATTTTTAATGACATGACATGCTATAAATTTTTATTTTGTACTGTTATCACAAATGCAATTATTTCTTTAATTTCAAGTTCTAGTAGTTGTTAATGTATAAAAATATAATTCTTATTTTGTATATCCAGTTTCTTCACTGTGACCTTGATAACTTCTCTATAGTAGTTTTTGTATATTCTTTGTGATTTCCTGATTTCTGTGAGAAATCTAGTATCACGTACTCATATTTTGAGTAAATATAATTTTACTCATTTCCTTCCGAACTGGATATGGACTTAAATTATTTACTTGTTCATGTTCTCATTGTTGTCTTATTGTAGTAGTTATGATATGCAATACAATGTTGAAGGAAAATTGGCAAAATAATCTTTGCCTTGTTCATCATATCTGGAGGAAAATTTCAGCTTTTCACTTATGGAGTATGATGTCAATAACAGCAGTATAAATTATGGGTTTTGCATAGTTGCACTTTATAAAAATGGAGAAAAGTCCATCTTAGTCTATTGAATATGTTTATGGTAAATAAATTTGTCATTGTTCAAATGATTGTTCTATAGTTCTACATCTCTTTTCATGATCACATGAGTTTTATTCTTTATTTTGTCAACATGGTACATTATATTAGTTATTTTCAGATGTTACATTGTATAAATTATGGGTTTTGCATAGTTGCACTTTATAAAAATGGAGAAAAGTCCATCTTAGTCTATTGAATATGTTTATGGTAAATAAATTTGTCATTGTTCAAATGATTGTTCTATAGTTCTACATCTCTTTTCATGATCACATGAGTTTTATTCTTTATTTTGTCAACATGGTACATTATATTAGTTATTTTCAGATGTTACATCAACTGACCATTTGGGGATCAATCCTAGCTGCTTGTAGTGTAAAATATCATTGCCATACATGATATTTGCCATAAATCACATTGGTAACATAAATTATCTAATATAGATCAAGGTCTCAAGTGTACAAGGACATTTTTCTCAGCAAGGGTATCTCATGGGTTCAGAGATCATTGCTCAAAAGCTTATCAGAGACCATTCCTGATAAATTTTGGAATGTGCAGGGTTTGGACAATTCACAACTGTCGAGCTAACCCTTTACTGCTGAAAGTTCATGCAGTTCAGCAGTTAAGTATTTTAAATAAAATTAAATTTCATCTCATGAGATTTAATTTTTGAGGGGGTATTAAGTAAACTTTTATAGTCAGTTTCCTGCAAATGTCAACCATTTCTGCATTATGATACAATAAAAGGCCTAGTCATAAATAACATATTCAGTAACAAGAGAGACTATTCTATAAA
Source organism: Cephalophus harveyi (assembly GCA_006410635.1). Lineage (NCBI taxonomy): Eukaryota > Metazoa > Chordata > Mammalia > Artiodactyla > Bovidae > Cephalophus > Cephalophus harveyi. Next base: position 294,618 of record SJYT01001239.1, on the reverse strand, counting down.
TAATTTGATGACTTCTTTAATATTTGACACATATAAACTTTTTTTGAGTTTATATATGGGAGCTGCTTCTACATTCTTGTTAGAAAGTGTTCTAGTTTCATTCTTTTACAAGTGGTTGACCAGTTTTCCTAGCACCACTTGTTAAAGAGATTGTCTTAAATCCATTGTATATTCTTGCCTCTTTTGTCAAAGATAAGGTGTCCATAGGTGCATTGATTTGTCTCTGGGCTTTCTATTTTGTTCCATTGACCTATATTTCTGTCTTTGAACCAGTACCATACTGTCTTAATGACTGTGGCTTTGTAGTAAAGCCTGAAGTCAGGCAGGTTGATTCCTCCAGTTCCATCCTTCTTTCTCAAGGTTGCTTTGGCACTTCAAGATTTTTTTGTATTTCCATACAGATTGTGAAATTATTTGTTCTAGCTCTGTGACAAATACATTGGTAGTTTAACAGAGATTGCATTGAATCTATAGATTGCTTTGGGTAGTATACTCATTTTCACTATATTGATTCTTCTGATCCATGAACATGGTATATTTCTCCATCTATTAGTGTCCTCTTTGATTTCTTTCATCAGTGTTTTTTACTTTTCTATATATAGGTCTTTAATTTCTTTAGCTAGATATATTCCTAAGTATTTTATTCTTTTCATTGCAACGGTGAATGGAATTGTTTCCTTATTGCACATATAGTGATATATTTATAATTTTTATTAAATCTAGTTCATAATAGTAATATTAAAGGTGTATAATATTTTAATCACATATTTCTTATCATTTACATGTCTGTATCACTTATAAAGGGCTTCCCTGCAGGTAAAGAATCCCCTGCAATGCAAGAGCTGCAGACTATGAGGGTTCAATCCCTGGGTCAGGAAGATCCCCTAGAGGAAGGCATGGCAGCCCACTCCAGTATTCTTGCCTGGAGAATCCCATGAACAGAGGACCCTAATGGGCTATAGTCCATAGGGCTGTAAAGAGTTGGACAAGACTGAGGAAACTTAACATCCTTTATAAAAATAACAGAAACACTGATATTTTGCATACATTAGATGACTCAAAATGAAGTTAACATTTATGTATATAATGATTATTTTCTTAAATTTCCCATTTTTAGCTTGATGATACTCATTCCTTTGAAAAAAGTCTTCAATTTAACATGTTCAAGTATTAATAATGATCAAATACCATGAGTTAGTAGTAAAAAATCAATTATTTTCAGTATATTTTCATATTTTTTAGGCTTTTCCCCCAATAAAATTATATATGCTTTCCTTGTAGCTAATGCATGCTACATTCAATTGCTCTAAAGCATGATAACTTATTGGTAATGTAAATGCCATACTTCATAGTAAGGTTTAAATTAATATATACATATTTACATTTTTTTTTTAATTTTTACAATACTGTATTGGTTTTGCCATACATCAACATGAATCTGCCATAGGTGTACACATGTTCCCCATCCTGAACCCCTCCTCCATCCTTCCTCTCCATACCATCACTCTTGCCATACTTCATAGTAAGGTTTAAATTAATATATACATATTTACATTTTTTTTTTAATTTTTACAATACTGTATTGGTTTTGCCATACATCAACATGAATCTGCCATAGGTGTACACATGTTCCCCATCCTGAACCCCTCCTCCATCCTTCCTCTCCATACCATCACTCTGGGTCATCCCAGTGCACCAGCCACAAGCACCCTGTATCCTGCATCGAACCTGGACTGGTGATTAGTTTCTTATATGATATTATACATGTTTCAATGCCATTCTCCCAAATCATCCTACCCTCTCCCTCTCCCACAGAGTCCAAAAGACTGTTCTATACATCTGTGTCTCTTTTGCTGTCTTGCATACAGGGTTATCATTACCATCTTTCTAAATTCCATATAAATGTGTTAATATACTGTATTGGTGTTTTTATTTCTGGCTTACTTCACTCTGTATAATAAGCTCCAGTTTCATCCACCTCATTAGAACTGATTTAAATTAATTCTTTTTAATGTCTGAGTAATACTCCATTGTGTATATGTACCACAGCTTTCTTATCCGTTCATCTGCTGATGAACATCAAGGTTGTTTCCATGTCCTGGATATTATAAACAGTGTTGCGATGAACATTGGGGTACACGTGTCTCTTTCAATTCTGGTTTCCTCGGTGTGTATGTCCAGCAGTGGGATTGCTGGGTCATAAGGCAGTTCTATTTGCAGTTTTTTAAGGAATCTCCACACTGTTCTCCATAGTAGATGTACTCGTTTGCATTCCCACCAACAGTGTAAGAGGGTTCCCTTTTCTCCACACCCTCTCCAGTATTTATTGCTTGTAGACTTTTGGATCACAGCCATTTTGACTGGCGTGAAATGGTACCTCATTGTGGTTTTGATTTGCATTTCTCTGATAATGAGTGATGTTGAGCATCTTTTCATGTGTTTATTAGCCATCTGTATGTCTTCTTTGGAGAAATATCTATTTAGTTCTTTGGCCCATTTTTTGATTGGATCTTTTATTTTTCTGGAATTGAGCTGCAGATGTTGCTTGTATATTTTTGAGATTAGTTGTTTGTCAGTTGCTTCATTTGCTATTGTTTTCTCCCATTCAAAAGGCTGTCTTTTTACCTTGCTTATAGTTTCCTTTGTTGTGCAGAAGCTTTTAATTTTAATTAGATCCCATTTGTTTATTTTTGCTTTTATTTCCAGTATTCTGGGAGGTGGATCATAGAGGATCCTGCTGTGATTTATGTCGGAAAGTGTTTTGCCTATGTTCTCCTCTAGGAGTTTTATAGTTTCTGGTCTTACGTTTAGATCTTTAATCCATTTTGAGTTTATTTTTGTGAGTGGTGTTAGAAAGTGATCTAGTTTCATTCTTCTACAAGTGGTTGACCAGTTTTCCCAGCACCACTTGTTAAAGAGATTGTCTTTACTCCATTGTATATTCTTGCCTCCTTTGTCGAAGATAAGGTGTCCATAGGTGTGTGGATTTATCTCTGGGCTTTCTATTTTGTTCCATTGATCTATATTTCTGTCTTTGTGCCAGTACCATACTGTCTTGATGACTGTGGCTTTGTAGTAGAGCTTGAAGCCAGGCAGGTTGATTCCTCCAGTTCCATTCTTCTTTCTCAAGATTGCTTTGGCTATTTGAGGTTTTTTTGTATTTCCATACAAATCTTGAAATTATTTGTTCTAGTTCTGTGAAAAATACCGCTGGTAGCTTGATAGGGATTGCATTGAATCTATAGATTGCTTTGCGTAGTATACTCATTTTCACTATATTGATTCTTCCGATCCATGAACACGGTATATTTTTCCATCTATTAGTGTCCTCTTTGATTTCTTTCATCAGTGTTTTTTACTTTTCTATATATAGGTCTTTAATTTCTTTAGCTAGATATATTCCTAAGTATTTTATTCTTTTCATTGCAACGGTGAATGGAATTGTTTCCTTATTTCTCTTTCTATTTTCTCATTCTTAGTGTATAGAAACACAAGGGATTTCTGTGTGTTGATTTTATATCCTGCAACTTTACTATATTCATTGATTACCTCTAGTAATTTCCTGGTGGAGTCTTTAGGATTTTCTATGTAGAGGATCATGTCATCTGCAAACAGTGAGAGTTTTACTTCTTCTTTTCCAATTTGGATTCCTTTTATTTCTTTTTCTGCCCTGATTGCTGTGGCCAAAACTTCCAGAACTATGTTGAATAGTAGCGGTGAAAGTGGGCACCCTTGTCTTGCTCCTGACTTTAGGGGAAATGCTTTCAGTTTTTCACCATTGAGGATAATGTTTGCTGTGGGTTTGTCATATATAGCTTTTATTATGTTGAGGTATGTTCCTTCTATTCCTGCTTTCTGGAGAGTTTTTATCATAAATGGATGTTGAATTTTGTCAAAGGCCTTCTCTGCATCTATTGAGATAATCATATGGCTTTTATTTTTCAATTTGTTAATGTGGTGAATTATGTTGATTGATTTGTGGATACTGAAGAATCCTTGCATCCCTGGGATGAAGCCCACTTGGTCATGGTGTATGGTCTTTTTAATGTGTTGTTGGATTCTGAATGCTAGAATTTTGTTAAGGATTTTTGGATCTATGTTCATCAGTGATATTGGCCTGTAGTTTTCTTTTTGGGGGGCATCTTTGTCAGGTTTTGGTATTAGTGTGCTGGTGCACTCATAGAATGAGTTTGGAAGTCTACCTTCCTCTGCAGTTTTCTGGAAGAGTTTGAGTAGGATAGGTGTTAGCTCTTCTCTAGCTAACATTCTTTTTTGGTAGAATTCAGCTTTGAAGCTGTCTGGACCTGAACTTTTGTTTGCTGGAAGATTTCTGATTACAGTTTCAATTTTCATGCTTGTGATGGGCCTGTTAAGCTTTTCTATTTCTTCCTGGTTCAGTTTTGGAAAGTTGTACTTTTCTAATAACTTTTCCATTTCTTCCACATTGTCCATTTTATTGGCATATAATTGCTGATAGTAGTCTCTTATGATCCTTTGTATTTCTGTGTTGTCTGTTGTGATCTCTCCATTTTCATTTCTAATTTTTTTATTTGATTTTTCTCCCTTTGTTTCTTGATGAGTCTGGCTAATGGTTTGTCAATTTTAGCTATCCTTTCAAAGAACCAGCTTTTTGCTTTGTTGATTTTTGCTATGGTCTCTTTTGTTTCTTTTGCATTTATTTCTGCCCTAATTTTTGCAATTTCTTTCCTTCTACTAACCCTGGGGTTCTTCGTTGCTTCTTTTTCTAGTTGCTTTAGGTGTAGCTGCTAAGTCACTTCAGTCGTGTCTGACTCTGTGACCCCATAGACAACAGCCCACCAGGCTCCTCCATCCCTGGGATTCTTCACGCAAGAACCCTAGAGTGGGTTGCCATTTCCTTCTCGAATGCATGAAAGTAAAAAGTGAAAGTGAAGTCATTCAGTCGTGTCCGGCTTTTCACGACCCCGTGGACTGCAGCCTATGAGGCTTGTCTGTCCATGGGATTTTCCAGACAAAAGTACTGGAGTGGGTTGCCATTGCCTTCTCCGGGGGATCTTCCCCACCCAGGAAACAAACGCAGGTCTCCTGCATTGCAGGCAGATTCTTTACCAAGTGAGCTACTGAGGGAAGCTAATGGAGTAGGTGGGAAAAAAATGAAGCAGCAGAGATAAGAAGTAATGTTATGGAATTCTTTGAAAATTTTGTGACTTAATATACTCTTTTTCTATGAGGCCATTAGGAATTCATGGAATATTATGATTGATGGGTAGTATTACTTAAGTGTTGATAGAAAGTGAGAAGGCACTTCAGATTTTAATGAACATATTTGAGTTTATTTGATGAAAATTGTAAAAATATAGGATTTATTAAATACAGATTTAGTATTTCTAATTATAGAACCCTTGGAATAAAACCCATTTAATTGGTCAGGTACAATGTAAGTTCTATGAAACTGATATTTCATTTTCTATTGTTAAAGAAATTAAATGAGTATTCCATAAGACTGAGGTGGCTCTAATACTCTGGCAGCATTTGTAAGCAAACTGGAAACTAAACCAGAGCAAATTCCTGTAAATGCATGAAGGGTAAGAAATTGAAACCTAAACACAATCACAAATGGCCAAATAGGCTATCACAGATTAGGCAACCCACATAAGCTACAGCCAGTCAAAAGAATTCCCTTGCTTTTCTTCTGCATCTGCTCTCTAAAAGATTCTTCCCTAGCTTCTGTCAGCTGAACACTGCTAACCTTTCTCAGTTTGGCACTGCCCAATTCAAATTGATGTTTGCTCAAATACATTAATCAAAAACTTAATGTATAGTTGCTCTTTACCATTATTTCTTTATTTCTGATGTCCAAAATCTAGAATCATAGCACATGACATATAGGTGCTGAGTAAAATTTTGAACTGGGTAATGAAAACACTTATGTTCAAAGTTGCATAATACTATAACATCCAAGGTTTAGTTCCAATTTATCAATTAAAAAATGAGAATGAAATGAAGTTGGATGAGATTATGCAAACTCTGAATGCATTTTACAGGTCACAAGTTAGACAAGGTAGAATATGCTAAATAAAGCAGAATGCTGATATGATTACAAAAAATTCTTTACATCTGTAAATACAATAATTATCATTTGTATAAGTAAATCATGGGCCTAAAAATAAAGCCTGGAAAGCCATAATCAGCTTAAGTAAATTAACCTGAATTATGTTTAGAATACTCAACAGAGAATGCTGATTTTATTTATGAATATTCTTCTGTAACTCACAATTTCCTGTATACTGCAGTTAACAGAAAGCATCCGAAGGAAACATTTTATGCATTTGTATTTTACCTATTTTTGCAATGTGTTTTTGTCCATTTTCATTTTAAGTCCTTCCATAACATGAACAGTGTATTAGGTTTTCAAAAGATGGTTCTTATTTGTTTATTCATTGCTTACATATTATTGCTGATTCAGTAAATGTAACATTTGTAGAAAATTAAAGTAATTAGAGACAACTGAATATTTTGCTTTGGCCAAGAATGAGACTTACATTCATACTCCTTAACTTCTGTTTTAGACTGTGAAATAATTATGTTACTGTATGCAATTTTTTTTCTATAAAAATATCTGAAATATAACTACTTAATAATGAGACAGTGATAGAAATTACATTTAAGAATATTAAAGACCTAAAGTTTGACAGACTATGCTCTTGATACAATTTGGCCATTTGAATGGATATTATTATCATCATAATTGATTAAATCTCTGACTAAATTTCTCTCATTGGCTCTCATTGGCAGTTTTATGTTTCTTTTCCACAGTCACATCTTGTGGTCATGTCCATGTAAAATTCTTTGCTGATAGTTAAGTCTCAAAGACCTCGGTATCTTTAACTGAAGTTAACTGTGTGCCAGTTTCCCTATGGAGTCCTGGCCAATGCCTGTTGTCTGAGATTAGCTTTTAGTAGTGCTCTGCTTTTCATTTCCAAATCTTTCAGTTTTAACTTGTTTTTAAAATATACTGTCACCTTGTCTTGAATATGGACTTCCCTGGTGGCTCAGATGGTAAAGCGTCTGTCTACAATGCGGGAGACCCAGGTTCGATCCCTGGGTTGGGAAGATCCCCTGGAGAAGGAAATGGCAATCCACTCCAGGACTATTGCCTGGAAAATCCCATGGACAGAGGAGCCTGGTAGGCTACAGTCCATGGGGTCGCAAAGAGTCGGACACGACTGAGCAACTTCACTTCACTTCACATTACAATTTTAAACAAAGCCTAAACAATTCCTATTAATTATTATTATATGTTCCACTGGTTATTTCTTTAAGAAATATATGATAGTATGCTTTGTGAACAATGTACATTTTTGTATCCTTAGTTAGGTAATAAGTTTCTGGAATTTAAAGCAATCTGTTTCATTCATTTTTTTTTTTTAATCTCCTGGTTCTTATAAGAACAAACACGGTTTAACAAGAATGCAACAATTTCCTATTATCCTAGTAGCCATAGTCACAGTAAAACAATTTGACAAAAAATTGCCAAATTGAATTTAATTGTCAAATTGAATTAAAAGAATTTGACAAAGTAAACAATATGGACCTCAGTCCTGGGTGCTCATTAGTAGGACTGATGTTGAAGCTGAAACTCCAATACTTTGGCCACCTGATGCGATGAGCTGCCTCATTGGAAAAGAGCCTGATGCTGGGAGGGAATGGGGGCAGGAGGAGAAGGGGACAACAGAGGATGAGATGATTGGATAGCATCACTGACTCAATGGACATGGGTTTGCATGGACTCCGGGAATTGGTGATGGACAGGGAGGCCTGGCGTGCTGGGGTTCATGGGTTCACAAAGAGTCACACACGACTGAGTGAGTGAACTAAACTGAAACAATATGGACTTTTTTGTTTAAATATTAATTTTTTTTCTATAAAAATATCTGAAATATAACTACTTAATAATGAGACAGTGATAGAAATTACATTTAAGAATATTAAAGACCTAAAGTTTGACAGACTATGCTCTTGATACAATTTGGCCATTTGAATGGATATTATTATCATCATAATTGATTAAATCTCTGACTAAATTTCTCTCATTGGCTCTCATTGGCAGTTTTATGTTTCTTTTCCACAGTCACATCTTGTGGTCATGTCCATGTAAAATTCTTTGCTGATAGTTAAGTCTCAAAGACCTCGGTATCTTTAACTGAAGTTAACTGTGTGCCAGTTTCCCTATGGAGTCCTGGCCAATGCCTGTTGTCTGAGATTAGTTTTTAGTAGTGCTCTGCTTTTCATTTCCAAATCTTTCAGTTTTAACTTGTTTTTAAAATATACTGTCACCTTGTCTTGAATATGGACTTCCCTGGTGGCTCAGATGGTAAAGCGTCTGTCTACAATGCGGGAGACCCAGGTTCGATCCCTGGGTTGGGAAGATCCCCTGGAGAAGGAAATGGCAATCCACTCCAGGACTATTGCCTGGAAAATCCCATGGACAGAGGAGCCTGGTAGGCTACAGTCCATGGGGTCGCAAAGAGTCGGACACGACTGAGCAACTTCACTTCACTTCACATTACAATTTTAAACAAAGCCTAAACAATTCCTATTAATTATTATTATATGTTCCACTGGTTATTTCTTTAAGAAATATATGATAGTATGCTTTGTGAACAATGTACATTTTTGTATCCTTAGTTAGGTAATAAGTTTCTGGAATTTAAAGCAATCTGTTTCATTCATTTTTTTTTTTTAATCTCCTGGTTCTTATAAGAACAAACACGGTTTAACAAGAATGCAACAATTTCCTATTATCCTAGTAGCCATAGTCACAGTAAAACAATTTGACAAAAAATTGCCAAATTAAATTTAATTGTCAAATTGAATTAAAAGAATTTGACAAAGTAAACAATATGGACCTCAGTCCTGGGTGCTCATTAGTAGGACTGATGTTGAAGCTGAAACTCCAATACTTTGGCCACCTGATGCGATGAGCTGCCTCATTGGAAAAGAGCCTGATGCTGGGAGGGAATGGGGGCAGGAGGAGAAGGGGACAACAGAGGATGAGATGATTGGATAGCATCACTGACTCAATGGACATGGGTTTGCATGGACTCCGGGAATTGGTGATGGACAGGGAGGCCTGGCGTGCTGGGGTTCATGGGTTCACAAAGAGTCACACACGACTGAGTGAGTGAACTAAACTGAAACAATATGGACTTTTTTGTTTAAATATCCTCTTTGTTCTTTGCAAATCAATTATTTAGGATTTTTCAAGTATTCCTGTTTACTTTATTTGTAAGTGTTTCTCACACCTTTCATGCTTTTCCCCTTTCTCTGTAAAAGCAAGATCAATTTGTATGAAGAATCTTATTATTTTGTATTCAAGGATAACTGCATCTTATTTTGGATGTATTAAAATTCAATCACTCACAAATATTTTTTAGCACATCATGTTTTCATTTGTGGTGTGAATATTTTAAAACCTGCCAGAAAAGTAACATCTAACATTTGTAAATCAAGCTGTTAGAGATTTAAGCTCTTTGATCTGTCAGATTTTTTCTTCTCCCTAATTCTTGCAGAGCTAAAGTAAAATTAATAGATTTACAATTTAGCAAAATACATAGGACCTACTGAACCAGATTTTACAATCAATAGGCTCATAAAAGTAATTAAACAAAGTTCATTGAAACATGTATAATATCATATATGAAATGAATCACCAGTACAGGTTTGATGCATGATACTGGAAGCTTGGGGCTGGTGCACCCAGAGGGATGGTATGGGGAGGCAGGATGGAGGGGAGTTCAGGATGGGGAACACATGTATACTTGTGACAGATTCATGTTGTTGTATGGCAAAACCAGTGCAATATTGTAAAGAAATTAACCTCCAATTAAAATAAATAAATTTATATTTAAAAATGTCACATCTAATATAAAATAAATAATTTAGGATTAATCAATTGAGTTCAAAATGAGTTGTTTTTGCATGTATATTCTGCTTAGCTATTTAGACTGAGTATTGATTCTTGGTTATTTCTCATCCAAAGAACAGTGTTATTCTTTATTTTTAAGGTCATTCATATTTTCCTACTGTATTAGGAAGTAGATGGAAGAAAAGGGAAAAGAGATGGGCTATCAGACCTCCTTATCTGTCTCCAGAGAAACCTGTATGCAAGTCAAGAAGCAACACCTGGAACTGGACATGGAACAATGGACTGGTTCCAAATTGGGAAAGGAGTACATCAAGGCTGTTTACTGTCAATCTGCTTATTTAACTTATATGCAGAATATATCATGCAAAATGCTGGGCTGGATGAAGCACAAGCTAGAATCAAGATTTCCAGGAGAACTATCAATAAAGTCAGTAAAGTTGCAGATAGCATGACCCTTATGGCAGAAAGCAAAGAGGAACTAAAGAGCCTCATCATTCTTGATGAGAGTGAAAGAGGAGAGTGAAAAAGCTGGCTTAAAACTCAACATTCAAAAATGAAGATCATGGCATCTTGTTCCATCACTTCATGGCAAAAATGGGGAACCAATGGAAACAGGGACAAAGTCTATTTTCTTGGGCTCCTGTATCACTGCAGATGGTGACTGCAGCCATGAAATTAAAAAAAAAAAAAAAAAAAACTTGTACTTTGGAAGACAAGTTTTGACAAACCTAGATTTTTAACCATATTAAAAAGCAGAGACATTACTTTGCCGACCAGTTCCATCTAGTCAAAGCTGTGGTTTTTCCAGTAGTCATGTATGGATGTGAGATTCAGACCACAAAGAAAGCTGAGTACCAAAGAATTGATGTTTTTGTATTGCCGTGTTTGGAAGACTCTTGAGAGTCCCTTGGATTGCAAGGAGATCAAACCAATCAATCCTAAGGGAAGTCAGACCTGAATATTTATTGGAAGGATTGACACTGAAGTTGAAGCTCAAATACTTTGGTCACCTTATGAGAAGAACCAACTTATTAGTAAAGAACCTGATGTTGGGAAAGATTGAAGGCAAGAGGAGAAGGGGACGACAGAGGAAGAGACGGGTGGATGGCATCACCAACCGATGGACATGAGTTTGAACAAGCTCCAGGAGTTGGTGAAGGACAGGGAAGCCTGGAGTGCTGCAATCTATGGGGTTGCAAAAAGTGAGAAACGACTGAGGGACTGAACTGAACTGGAAGAAAAGTGGGGGAAAAAAAACTAACTAGGAGATCAAGGAAAAAAAAAAAAAAGAAGAAGAAATTTTAAATTGGTTAGAGGACTATTTGGCAGTGACTGGAAAAAAAGAAAACAAATATAAGGAGGGAAATATAACTAATCTTTTTTTAGCCCATAGTATAACTAAGTAAGAGCAAAAGTAACTCAGTACAACTGGTGTGTTCGGCAGGCCAACGCTGAGGTATATAGCATTAAATGCACACTGTGTATCTCAAAGTCATAGCATTTGTTTACTAACAGTATTATATTATGTGTAGCTTCAATGTAAATGTAGCTATCAATAATCAGAAAAAAATTTGTTACTGAGTGATTATCTCATTTAATTCCAAAAATAATTTTGTGAAATTATAGTTGCTAATTATATATTAAAAATGAAGAAATTGGAATTTAAAGAAAAAACTACCCTGTGTGCTGTACAAAACTGAAAAGCTAAAGAATGAAACTATTTGATTTTAGAACACTGCACCTTTGTTTTATTTTTCACTATGCTGTACTCTCCTTCCTTGAGGTACAAGGTCCAGTGTGGTATAGAGTTAAAACTTGCCATAGCTCTTCCAGCATTTCCTGTGTAAGTCACTGGATCCATTGAAAGGAGCAAAGTATTACATATCAGTTTGTTTCTCAAGGAACACTTACCAAGTTATGCAGATGTTTCAGGAGTGTTCATTTAAAACTACCTAATTATTTAACTTCTATGCAGAGTGAACAGGGAGGCCTGGTGTGCTGCGATTCATGGGGTCGCAAAGAGTTGGACACGACTGAGTGACTGAACTGAACTGAAAGAGGAGTTATGGTTTCCCTGGTCACTCAACAGTAAAAAATCTGCCTGCAGTGCAATAGACCTAGGTTCAATCCCAGGGTCAGAAAGATCCACTGGAGAAGGGAATGATAATCCACGTCAGTATTCTTGCCTGGAGAATTCCATGGACAGAGGAGCCTGGTGGGCTACAATCCATCGGGTCCCAAGCAGTTGGACAGGACTGAGTGATTAACACTTGCACTTTCAAAGAGGAGTTAATGATGGAAAAACTGTTCCCTGTGAGTATCATATGTCCTATTTGTAACTCATATATTTTTCTCACACATTGAAATTATCTGAGGTTACCCTAAAATGTTAGATTACTCTAGAACTATGAAGGAAAACAAGTTTTTCTAGGATGTTTAACACTTGCACTTTCAAAGAGGAGTTAATGATGGAAAAACTGTTCCCTGTGAGTATCATATGTCCTATTTGTAACTCATATATTTTTCTCACACATTGAAATTATCTGAGGTTACCCTAAAATGTTAGATTACTCTAGAACTATGAAGGAAAACAAGTTTTTCTAGGATGTTACACCAACTCCATGGAACACATTCCCATACTAGATAGTTTCCCGGAGTAAATCTCTGAATTGTCTCCCATGTAGAAGGCCTCTGAAGTCACCAGAGTTTGTTCACTTGTTTTAAAAGTCATTATGTATTTATTATATGCTTGTTTTTTTTCCATTGAGCAAGCTACATATCAATTATTTGCAATTTATTTATTGAGTCCATTGCTCTGATGGCAATTTGAACTATTTTATTAATACCTAACTCTTAAGAGTTTTAATAATTTCATTTTCTTAACTCTCATTACTCACTGATATTACTGGTTTTAAAATATAAATTTTATGTGTTTTCATTTGTCATTAGTTCCTACATAACCAGGCACAACTTTTAACCCTAATATATTTATTATTAACATTATTTTTTAAATGTTCAGTTCAGTTCAGTCACTCAATCATGTCAGACTCTTCGCGACCCCATGAATTGCAGCACGCCAGGCCTCCCTGTCCATCATCAACTTCCAGAGTCCACTCAAACTCACATCCATTGAGTCGGTGATGCCATCCAGCCATCTCATTCTCTGTTGTCCCCTTCTCCTCCTGCCCTCAATCCCTCCCAGCATCAGAGTCTTTTCCAATGAGTCAACTCTTTGCATGAAGTGGCCAAAGTACTGGAGTTTCAGCTTTATCATCATTCCTTCCAAAGAAATCCCAGGGTTGATCTCCTTCAGAATGAACTGGTTGGATCTCCTTGCAGTCCAAGGGACTCTCAAGAGTCATCTCCAACACAATTCAAAAGCATCAATTATTCAGTGCTCAGCTTTCTCCACAATCCAACTCTCACATCCATACATGACTAATGGAAAAACCATAGCCTTGACTAGACAGACCTTAGTTGGCAAAGTAATGTCTCTGCTTTTCGATATGCTATCTAGGGTGGCCATAACTTTCCCTCCAAGGAGTAAGCGTCTTTTAATTCGATGGCTGCATTCAACATCTGCAGTGATTTTGGAGCCCAAACAAATAAAGTCTGACACTGTTTCCACTGTTTCCTCATTTATTTCCCATGAAGTGATGGGATCAGATGCCATGATATTCCTTTTCTAAATGTTGAGTTTGAAGCCAACTTTTTCACTCTCCACTTTCACTTTCATCAAGAGGCTTTGTAGTTCCTCTTCACTTTCTGCCTTAAGGGTGGTGTCATCTGCGTATCTGAGGTTATTGATATTTCTCCCAGCAATCTTGATTCCAGCTTGTGCTTCTTCCAACTCAGCACTTCTCATGATGTACTCTGCATATAAGCTAAATAAGCAGGGTGACAATATACAGCCTTGACATACTCCTTTTCCTATTTGGAACCAGTCTGTTGTTCCATGTCCAGTTTTAACTGGTGCTTCCTGACCTTCATATAGGTTTCTCAAGAGGTAGGTTAGGGGGTCTGGTATTCCCATCTCTTTCAGAATTGTCCACAGTTTATTGTGATCCACACAGTCAAAGGCTTTGGCATAGTCAATAAAGCAGAAATAGATGTTTTTCTGGAACTCTCTTGCTTTTTCCATGATCCAGGGGAACTTCGCAATTTGATCTCTCATTCCTCTGCCTTTTCTAAAACCAGCATGAACATCTCGAAGTTGATGGTTAATGTGTTGCTGAAGCCTGGCTCAGAGAATTTTGAGCATTACTTTACTAGCATGTGAGATGAGTGCAATCATGTGGTAGTTTGAGCACTCTTTGGCATTGCCTTTCTTTGGGATTGGAATGAAAACTGACCTTTTCCAGCCCTGTGGCCACTGCTGAGTTTTCCTAATTTGCTGGCATATTGAGTGCAGCCCTTTCACAGCATCATCTTCCAGGATTTGAAATAGCTCAACTGGAATTCCGTCACCTCCTTTAGCTTTGTTCATAGTGATTCTTTCTAAGGCCCACTTGACTTCACATTCCAGGATGTCTGGTTCTAGGTTAATGATCATGCCATTGTGATTATCTGGGTCAAGAAAATTTTTTTGTACAGTTTCTCTTTGTATTCTTACCACCTTTTCTTAATATCTTCTGTTTCTGTTAGGGCCATACCATTTCTGTCCTTTCTTAAGCCCATATTTGTATGAAATATTCCCTAAGTATCTCTAATTTTCTTGAAGAGATCTCTAGTCTTTCCCCTTCTGTTGTTTCCCTCTAATTTTTGCTTTGATCACTGAGGAAGTCTTTCTTATCTCTCTTTGCTCTTCTTTGGAACTCTACATTCAGATGCCTCTATCTTTCCTTTTTTTCCTTTGCTTTTCACTTCTCTTCTTTTCACAGCTATTTGTGAGGCCTCCTCAGACAGCCATTTTTCTTTTTTTTGCATTTCTTTTCCATGGGGATGGTCTTGATCCCTGTCTGCTGTACAATGTCATGAACCTCATTCCATAGTTCATCAGGTACTCTATCAGATCTAGTCCCTTAAATATTTTTCTCACTTCCACTAAAATCATAAGTGATTTGATTTAGGCCATACCTGAATGGTCTAGTGATTTTCCCTACTTTCTTTAATTTCAGTCTGAATTTGACAATAAAGAGTTCATGATCTGAGCCACAGTCAGCTCCCAGTCTTGTTTTTGCTGACTCTAGAGCTTCTCCATCTTTGGCTGCAAAGAATATAATCAATCTGATTTCGTTGTTGACCATCTGGTGATGTCCATGTGTATAGTCTTCTCTTGTGTTGTTAGAAGATGGTGTTTGCTATGACCACTGTGTTCTCTTGACAAAACTCTATTAGCCTTTGACCTGCTTCATTCCTGCCTTCATTTCCAAGGCCAAATTTGCCTGTTACTCCAAGTATTTCTTAACTTCCTACTTTTGCATTCTAGTCCCCTATAATGAAAAGCACATCTTTTTTGGGTGTTAGTTCTGAAAGGTTTTCTAGGTCACAGAACCATCAACTTTAGCTTCTTCAGCATTATTGGTTGGGGCATAGACTTGGATTACTGTGATATTGAATAGTTTGCCTTGGAAATGAACGGAGATCATACTGTCGTTTTTGAGATTACATCCATGTACTGTATTTCGGACTCTTTTGTTGACCATGATGGCTATTCCATTTCTTCTAAGGGATTCTTGCCCACAGTAGTAAATATAATGGTTGATATAATGGTAGACATAACATTTTTAAATATTACCGTTAGTATAATATTCAAGAAAATCAACATGCTATTAAGAATGGGAAAATAGCACCATATTTAATAAATAATTATACAAGAATATAAAACATTTATGAAAAGAAAAAAACAAACACAAATAACTGGTATTACCTATTGAAAAATGGAATATACATAAAATTTGATAAAACACGTGGTTTCTATATCAATATTCTCCCAAAGTAATTAGAAATATATGTAGATTGACATGTGCAAAAAGGGAATAGAGCATATGTGTGTGTGTGTGTGTATACAGTTAATAACTGGTAACAGTTTTATACACAGTTATGGGGTTAGATTAAACATAAATGGAATATTTTAACCTGAATTTTTTCCAAATTGAAAAGTTTATAATAACATAGGAATTAATGGATAACCTATTAAAATATTTGGGCTTCCCTTGTGGTTCAACTGGTAAAAAAAATCCACCTGTAATGTGGGATAAATAGGTTTGATCCCTGGCTTGGGAAGATCTGTTGGAGAAGGGAAAGGCTACCCACTCCAGTATTCTGGACTAGAGAATTCCATGGACTGTAGAGGCCATGGGGTCACAAAGAGTCAGACATGACTGAATGACTAACACTTCAGGATTACTATACCAAGTCAACCTTCTGGACAGAAAATACTGCAAAATTGAGAGTCTTATGAAACTATGACATTTCACGAAGATTTTTTGATAACAAAGTACCAGGGGATTATGGTGAAAAATATACTGAAATTGTGCAGAAGTATATTGTTGGGAGCCAGTGTGAAGAATCCCGCCCGTGACAAGGTCATTCGGAAGGAAGCCTGACAAATGCAAGGACGTGATCAGGTTTCAGGGGTTCCCCCTGGAATTTCCTGAGCATCCAACCCCCAAAAAATAAGAATCTGCCAGCCTTTATACTCTGCTTTTCCACTCTTCTGATATTCACTGGGAAAAAGTCAAATCAGGACTTTAGTCTTCTGCATTTGAAAGGGATGTTTCAGTTAAACCCCCTCTGATAACTCTCTAGCTTGCCTAACAGGTTCCCCCGGACCTCTTACAGCATGTGAATTGCTTACAGCCCCCATCCGTGAGAGGCACAAAGCTTAAAAACAACTTAAAGACACAGAGCCTTTTCTAAAGAGTTAAAAATCATATTAGTGACGGGTTTTCACTGTTGGCTCAATGATTGCAGTCAGGCCTCCATATTCTTTATCTTTTAGGCACCTGGGAGGATGTTAACCAATGTAAATGGGATATGGGCAAAGATACATAGTAGTTTTGATGTTACCAACACTAGACTTTTGAGTTAATTACTTTTCTTTTGTTATAAATCACTGTACTCCTTTCACTTGTTATAAATTTCTGTATCTTTGCCATGTATGAATATAACTTTATTTAGTGCTTTCTGAGAGTGGCACCAGACTTTGGGAAGATCAACACAAATAAGTCTTCTGGTTGACAAACCCTTATTGGAAAAAAGCTGTAAAATGTTAATTGGCCATTTTTGGCCAGAAGAGATGTAAATTATCTAAGACTTGTGTATACAATTAGGTATGCAGAGAGAAAAGCCTGGTTTTTATGAGTCAGGGCTGCTGACACTGCATAATTTTGTATTACCCATTGATCTCAATGTACAAAAAAAGGTATAAAAGGTGATTCTAGACAATAGGGGCAGGGACCAGTAGCTGGACTGGTTTCCCCCGTATCTCCTCTTTATACTTTAATTTCAGGCTGAATTCCCATCTGGAGCTGGGAGGCTCATCATGTCTACTTACTTGCCCTGGCTTCTAAGATCTGTGAGAGAGCCCAAGGCGGGGCACTCTCCGATATTCAAATGGATGCCAGTGGCCTAACATAGATGGTACAAGCTCCTTGTCTGGAGTTTTATTGGCCTTCCCTATAAACCAAGTTATTCAGCCTCTTTCTCCGCTTAATTTTCCTACTACACTATTTCTTCCTAATCTAATATAATCTAATATTAATAAATAAATATGTTTTCCTCGCCAACGCTGTCCACCTTTCGAATCACCCTGGATCCACCGGGGCTGGACCCCAGCAGGATATGTCATACAAAATGGGAACAAAGAATGATAAAAATTATGTCCTCAGTTAAACTTTTAATTTAGTTGAAAACATTTTCTATTTTTCATTTTATCTGTTATCTCAGAGAATACTAAAGAATCAAAAAATGTAGATGGATGAAATTATTTAGGATGCTCTTAAATTCAAGAAAACATACAGAGGTCTGTTAATATTTCTGATCTGCTTAAACTTTGTTAGCTAAAATACTGGAAAAATATTTAAATATCAATTGATTCTTTAAAGAATGTCATGTTAAAAAAGAAAATGAACATGAAATTATGCCATCACTTTATTAAAGTATATATACTTTATCCCAATTTCCTTCCTTACTGAAATTAGTCTTTTTCAAAAAAATTAACTTCATGTTCTGTTCAGTAATAAAGGGACAATCACAATTACTTAAGTGTAACAAGTCATTTTCCCTAGGCTCTTATTGGAGACTAAGCATCTATTCAATTAAGAATTCAACATGCTCCTTATCAGACTATTAGTCAGTACAATTTTATCAAATTATTTTTAATTTTGCAGTCTTGAAAGTAAAATTTGAAAGTATCTTTTATTTTTAATTCAATACTTCAGTGTATAAACATGCAATCATTAACAATACAAAATTTCTAAATTATAGTCTAAGTTGTATCAAGCCATGAATCATTCAGAGAACAGTTGAGATTCAGCAATATTTCATAAATACAAAGTATTTAGCTAATAATCTTATTGCTTGTTGTTTTGGTAGCCAAGTTATGTCAGACTCTTTTGCAACCCAGTGGACTATGCCCCAACAGGCTCCTCTATCCATCGGATTTCCCAGGCAAGAATATTAAAGTGGGTTGCCATTGCTTTCTCCAGGTAATTTTCCTGACTCAGGGATCAAAACCGCATCCCCTGTTCATGCATCGGTAGGCAAATTCTTTACCATTGAGCCACCAGGAAACCATGCAATAATCTTATATTTCTAGTCTTACACAATTTGAAGATTTTAGTCCAAATCAAACAGTTTAAAAATGTGGTTTCTTCACTGCTTATTTATATTCAAGTTTAGTTTTTGTTGTGTGAGCCATAATCACAGATTATACATAATGATATACATGTTGGGTGCTTCCCTGATGGCTCAGTGGTAAAGAATCTGCCTGCAATGCAGGAAATGCAAGAGACGTTGGTTTGATCCCTGCGTGGGGAAGATACCCTGGAGGAGGAAATGGCAATCTGCTTCAGTATTCTTGCCTGAAAATCCCATAAAGTACATATGCCAGAGTACATATTATATACTTAACGTATCTATTATATGTAATATATTCAGTATGCCTTAAGATTTTATATGTAATATTTTTCTGGATTCTCTGGTGGCTCAGGGTTATGCAAAATAATCTGCCTGTCAATGCAGGTGATGCAGGTTTGATCCTTGGATCAGGAAGAACCCATGGAAAAGGAAATGACAACCCACTCTAGTATTCTTGCTTGGGAAATCCTATGGACAGAAGAGCGTTACAGGCTATAGTCCATGAGGTCACCAAAGATTTGGACACAACTTAGTGACTAAACAACAACAAAAACATGCTTTTTGTTGTAGTTTTCTAGGTAACTATTAAGTCCTGATTTGAACACCTATCCTAGGGACGGGGGAGCCTGGTGGGCTGCCATCTATGGTGTTACACAGAGTCGGACATGACTGAAGTGACTTAGCAGCAGCAGCTTACATTATTGGAGAAGGAAATGGCACCCCACTCCAGTACTCTTGCTGGCAAAATCCCATGGAGGGAGGAGAGTGGTAGGCTGCAGTCCATGGGTTGCTAAGAGCCGGACACGACTGAGCGACTTCACTTTTACTTTTCACTTTCATACATTGGAGAAAAAAATGGCAACCCACTCCAGTGTTCTTGCCTGGAGAATCCCAGGGGCGGGAGAGCCTGGTGGGCTGCCGTCTATGGGGTCGCACAGAGTCAGACTGAAGCGACTTAGCAGCAGCAGTAGCAGCAGTCTATATTATTTGTTCTTCAAAAATATCTACATAAAAAAATGAGAGCATATTATATTTTTTGTTATCATTTTGTAATTGTTGCTATGCTTTTCCTTTAAGAAGAATATTCTTGAAGTTAAAAATTTGTGTTTGTCTTCACACAACTTATTAAATTTAAAATGATAAAAATTACATCAAAAACATCTAACAAACAACATTATTATATCTATTTTGTTAAAAGTAGAACAGAAAAATAATTTCTAAATAAGTATTCTAATTGTATCAGATCTCTATTTCTGTCTCTTATACACAATAATCTCCTTCTAGTGTTGATTATTACAATTATTTTATATTGTTTAGCCATATTATTCCAAATTTATTTAGCTATTGAGATCAGTCAGAGTAAATAAGGATAATCCAAATTTAATTACTGACTAAGAATGATGACTTAGATTTATAGTTGTTTTCATTTCTATTCATCCAAAGCCAAGAATAGTTATTCAAAACCCAATTAATGGGAAAAGTTAAAAGGGGAAGGCTGCTATTACGTATCACTGATTTTGAGGTTGGATAGTAGATGGTGAAGAAACTGGTAAAGAAAGCCAGAGGATTGTGGCACGCTATATATAGTCAGGAAATATTAGCTCAACTATCTTCTCTTATAACATGTGGAGCAAAAATGTGCTTAAGTGATTCATGACTTTGGGTGAAATGGTTTCAAAGGCATATATTGATTGTTGAAATTTGTTGTCTCCAGATTAAAAAAAAAAATAAAAAGGAGGGGGAGAAGGAGCTCACAAAAGAATTGATTAGATTACAAGGGAATTAATAAACTCAGAATTAAGATAACTCAGAAATTCTGGGATTTGGAAAATGAAATGCTTTGTCAAGAATTCATAGATGTAATGATTAAGACCTAGATTTAGGTCAAAGGGTTTATCAAGATGTAAGAAAGAATTCGGTAACTGCGATTGATTTGTTTCAGCTGAAGGAAATGCACCCAGAAAAGAGGTATGGTCATCTGGCTGCCTGACAAGATCAAGGTGTATGTAATGAAATATCTCAAGAAAGGTAAAGGCAGTAATCTTTCATAATAAATCAAAAATTTTAAAAGAACTGTATCTCATTCATAACATTATTGAATAGTAAATGGATAACAATCTAATCCTTCTTTAGTAGGTGATTTTTTTTCTATATTCTGATGCATTTCAGTCATTCCTCTCCTAAAATGAACTCATGGTTCACTAACAGATTCAAATGTAAAACAATTAATTGCTATAGTCTCCCCCCAGCCTCCACTCTTTTAAATATCATGATGTGCACTTCTTTACTTTTTTAACTGAGGAAAACCTATTTCTTCAGTTGTTGAAAATATTCAGCCTTTTTTTTTTTTTTCCTTAATATATATGTTTTATTTTCCCCCCATGTTTCCCTTGGTACTCCAACTAGAAAAAATGTGAGAAATTCTGGATCCATAATCCACATATCTTCTTTCTCTTTCTTTCCATTTCTTTTCTTATTCTATGTTATCTAGAATTCTTTAACTGGGCCTTCTCTTTCACTAACATTGCTTCAGGTCTCTGCAGACTAATATTAGAGACTCGACTGTATAGATTTTATTTTAATAATTACATTTCATCTCATTTTTCAAGTCTTTATATAACTGAATGTAAAAACCACACCATAATAAATCATTTGTGAGCTATAAAAATAAATATTTAAAACCAGGGAAAACATTTAACATATTACTACTTTGCACATAGAGACTCAGAAATCACTTGCACCTTTTAATTCTAAAATAACAACTTAATGGTTGCTTCTATAATGAGAAATGCTGGACTGGAAGAAACACAAGCTGGAATCAAGATTGCCAGGAGAAATATCAATAACCTCAGATATGCAGATGACACCACCCTTATGGCAGAAAGTGAAGAGGAGCTAAAAAGCTTCTTGATGAAAGTGAAAGAGGAGAGTGAAAAAGTTGGCTTAAAGCTCAGCATTCAGAAAATGAAGATCATGGCATCCGGTCCCATCACTTCACGGGAAACAGATGGGGAAACAGTGGAAACAGTGCCAGACTTTATTTTTTGGGGCTCCAAAATCACTGCAGGTGGTGACTCCAGCCTTGAAATTAAAAGACGCTTACTCCTTGGAAGAAAAGTTATGACCAACCTAGATAATATATTCAAAAGCAGAGACATTGCTTTGCCAACTAAGGTCCGTCTAGTCAAGGCTATGGTTTTTCCTGTGGTCATGTATGGATGTAAGAGTTGGACTGTGAAGAAAGCTGAGTCCCGAAGAATTGATGCTTTTGAATTGTGGTGTTGGAGAAGACTCTTGTGAGTCCCTTGGACTTCAAGGAGATCCAACCAGACCATTCTGAAGGATATCAGTCCTGGGATTTCTTTGGAAGGAATGATGCTCAAGCTGAAACTCCAGTACTTTGGCCACCACATGCGAAGAGTTGACTCATTGGAAAAGACTCTGATGCTGGGAAGGATTGGGGGCAGGAGGAGAAAGGGACGACTGAGGATGAGATGGCTGGATGGCATCACAGACTCGATGGACGTGAGTCCGAGTGAGCTCTGGGAGATGGTGATGAACAGCAAGGCCTGGCATGCTGCAATTCATGGGGTCACAAAGAGTTGGACACGACTGAGTGACTGAACTGAACTGAACTGTACATAGTTAAATATATAATTCATTCTAATTCTTTATTCAAAAAATCACAATTGTTTGCCGTTCATGGCAGATTTCAACAATTTAAATTTAAGTGTTAAACCTGACTAGATATTTAGATTATTTTTTTTTCTATGATGTTGTCTGTTTTCTATAGTAAAACAAAGCAATAACAACCACACACACACACAGACACACACACATACTTTGCTGTTCAGTTGCTGTCACATCTGATTCTTTGTGACCATATGAACTGCAGTGTTCCACGCTTCCCTATCTTTCCATATCTCCCAGAGTTTGCTCAAACTCATAATATTGAGTTCATGATGCCATCCAACCACCTCATCCTCTGTTTTCTCCTTCTCCTCCTGCTCTCAATCTTTCCTAGCATCAGGGTCTTTCCCAGTGAATCACCTCTTCTCATCAGGTGACCAAAGTATTGGAGCTTCAGCTTCAGTGTCAGTCCTTCCAAAGAATATTCAGGATTGATTTCCTTTAAGATTGACTGGCTTGATCAGCTTGAAGTTCAAGGGACTCACACCTTGCAATCCAAGGCACTCACAAAATCAGGAATCACATCGATCTTGGTGTTTTGAATGCTGAGTTTTAATCCAACTTTTTCACTCTCCTCTTTCACCCTCATGTAAAGGTTCTTTAGTTCCTCTTTTCTTTTAGCCATTAGAGTGTTATCATCTTCTTATTTTAGGTTGTTGATATTTCGTCCAACAACCTTGATTTCATCTTGTGACTCATCCAGTCCAGCATTTTGCATAATACAATATGCATATAAGTTAAATAATCAGGGGGACAATATATAGCCTTGACGTACTCCTTTCCCAATTTGGAGCCAATCCAATTGTTCCAAGTCTGGTTCTAACTATTGCTTCTTGTCCTGCATACAGGTTTCTCAGGAGAAAGGTTAGGTGGTCTGGTATTCTCATCTCTCTAAGAATCTTCCACAGTTTGTTGTGATACACACAGTCAAAGGCTTTAGTGTATTCAATGAAGCAGATTTTTTTGGGGGGGGATTCCGTTGTATTTTCTAGGGACTTCTTTTGTGGCTCAGATGGTAAAGAATCAGCCTGCAATGCAGGAGACCCAGGTTCAATCCCTGGGTTGGGAAGATCCCCTGGAGAAGGGAATGACCACCCACTCCAGTATTCTTGCCTGGATAATTCCATGGACAGAGGAACCTGGCAAGCAACAGTCCATGGGGGTTGCACAGAGTTGGACATGACTGAGTGATGCATTTTCTATGATGCAGTGGGTGTTGGCAATTTGATCTCTAGTTCCTTTGCCTTTTCTAAATCCACCTTGTACATCTGGAAGTTCTTAGTTCATGTACTGTTGAAGCTTAGCAAGTAGTTTTGGTTCAGCCTCCTTTGGTGTCACTGATCCTTTCCTCTGAGATTTGATGAATGCAAGGTTTTGTTTGTGCGCTCCAAGACTGGAGGCTCTATTTACCCCAGTTCTGTAGAAGTCTTGTAATCAAATCCCCCTGACCTTCAAGGTCAGATTCCCTGGGAAAGTCCAGTCCCTTTGTTAGGTTCCAGACTGAGAAACCTGAGGTGGGGTTCAGAATCTTCACAACAGTTGAAGTACTTATTTGATATTATTGTTCTCCAGTTTTTCAGTCACTCACCAAGTGGGTTTTGGATTTGATTTTATCATGATTGTGCCCCTCCTACTGTTTCACTGCAGCTTCTTCTTTGTCTTTGGGCATGGAGTATCTTTTTTTGCTAGGTTCCAGTGTCCTCCTGTTGATTGTTGTTCAACAGCTAGTTTTGATTTTGATGCTTTCCCAGGGGGAGATGAACACATGTCTTTCTGTTCTGCCATCTTGAACCAGAAGCTATTACACTAGTGATGGTCTTATTTATATAGCCAGGATGACTAAGCCTTTTTCCATACAGTCTCTCATCTACCAGCATACGATCCAGGCTTCTTCTCATGATGATAATTTTACAGGGTTCCCAAATACAAAAGGAGAGGGCAAGTCTCAATGTGTAAAATATATTCAAGTCTCCATTTTTTTTTTTTTTTTTTTTTTTTATGCAAGCTATTACTCTATTGGCTTTGGCTGAATTCAGTTTGGAGGGGACACAGTGAAGTATGGATTCAGGGAGGCATGAAATAATTGGGCACTAATCATATATACTCTAATATCCATAAGAGATAAAAACAAAATTAAATTAAATCTATTATTCAGTTAAATAGCTAAATGGGTAGAAAGAAAATATTTTATATCCAATCCCCCCTTGTAAACTCTAAAAAAAGTCTTTGTTGCTTAGAAAGTTAAGGGAAAGCTAAGTTACCTCATTATATTCACAAAACCTAAAGTCACTGTTTATCTCATATTTATGCTGTGGAATCCATGGATATGGTCCTAAGGGTAGAATCTGGTACAAGTGTAAGTGTTCGTGTTGTCTTTCTCATTACCTTCACATCTATTTACAGATAGTCAGCAACAGCTGCTTCACTGCTCTCTGAATAGAGATTCAGTTGCTCACACAGTCCTATCAAAGGCCAGTTGTGCTTCCTTAGAGCTGCTTGTTATCAGTTTTCATGTGTGAAAAAAAATGAAAATAAAATGATTAACGTTACAAATTTCTATTTTATATGATAACCACATAGCTGGTGGTCAACAAACACAAATGCAGCCTCTGTCTGAATAAAAAGAAATCTCACCAAACACAGCAAATTCAAAATCTATAGGCACAAAATGGTCCATTTTTACATCTATTTCTGCTTTATTGACTATGCCAAAAACTTTGACTGTCTGGATTATAATAAACTGTGGAAAATTCTTCAAGAGATGGGAATACCAGACCCCCTGACCTGCCTCTTGAGAAACCTATAGGCAGGTCAGGAAGCAACAGTTAGAACTGGACATGGAACAACAGACTGGTTCCAAATAGGAAAAGGAGTATGTCAAGGCTGTATATTGTCACCCTGCTTATTTAACTTATATGCAGAGTACATCATGAGAAGTGCTGAGTTGGAAGAAGCACAAGCTGGAATCAAGATTGCTGGGAGAAATGTCAATAACCTCAGATATGCAGATGACACCACCCTTATGGCAGAAAGTGAAGAGGAGCTAAAAAGCCTCTTGATGAAAGTGAAAAAGGAGAGCGAAAAAGTTGGCTTAAAGCTCAACATTCAGAAAACGAAGATCATGGCATCTGGTCCCATCACTTAATGGGAAATAGATGGGGAAACAGTGGAAACAGTGTCAGACTATTTTTTTGGGCTCCAAAATCACTTCAGGTGGTGATTGCAGCCATGAATTTAAAAGATGCATACACCTTGGAAGGAAAGTTATGACCAACCTAGATAGCATATTCAAAGGCAGAGACATTACTTCCCGACAAAGGTCCGTCTAGTCAAGGCTATAGTTTTACCAGTGGTCATGTATGGATGTGAGAGTTTTACTGTGAAGAAAGCTGAGTGCCGAAGAATTGATGCTATTTAACTGTGGTGTTGGAGAAAACTTTTGAGAGTCCCATGGACTGCAAGGAGATCCAATCAGTCCATTCTAAAGGAGATAAGTCCTGGGTGTTCTTTGGAAGGAAGGATGCTAAAGCTGAAACTCCAGTACTTTGGCCACCTCATGCGAAGAGTCGATTCATTGAAAAAGACTCTGATGCTGGGATTGGGGGCAGAAGGAAAAGGGGACAACAGAAGATGAGATGGCTGGATGGAATCACCGACTCGATGGACATGGGTTTGGGTGAACTCCTGGAGTTGATTTTGGACAGGAAGGCCTGGCGTGCTGCAATTCATGGGGTCAGAAAGAGTTGGACACGACTGAGCAACTGAACTGAATTGAACTGAGCTTACCTATAAATGGTCAAACTATTTATTTGTCTCTGGTTGCTATTTAATTCATTGATCCCTTGAAAGCTTAAAATGCATACAAACACACACACTTACACACAGCTCCATCATGCTCCATCAGCCACATCAATGGGAAGAAAAAGAATAATAGTGAAAAACATAAACCCATTTAGTTTCAGCTCTAAGGTGCACAGTCTGTTCCCCTAGGTCCACCAGGTTGTAATTATGAGTTGGCAGAATGCCTGCTTATGCCATCTGCTGTTTTCCAAGGCAGATGCCTTATCTATAGCAGCATATTCTATAGGCACCTAGACTCAGCAGTGTCTTCTCTGCATATAGAAAACATCTCAGCCTAGGAGCAAGCCAAGGAAACTCCCTCAAAAATTTGACCAAAAGTTACGAGCAACTGAGAGAGCTGTGATACATAATCAGCAGCAACAACAAAAAGAGAGAGAATGAAAGAAGATAATGACTAGTTTCACATTATTAGTGCTTTTCTCAAGGCTTTTCATGACATGTAATGGCATAGTAGTCATTTTGTCATGCTGCTAGTCCTCTCTCTTTAAATAAAGTTATTAAGATCTGGATCACTAGTTGTCAACCTCATTATCTTTCTCTATTAAAAAAGAATAAACTACATTTGACAAGATTTTATAAAGTTATTTAATTAACACAACTAGAAAATATATCTAAACAAGACTGTAAAAGAAACATTTAATTTTGTATAATTCTCCATGCTTTTTTCATGGTCTTTATATACTGCATTAATCAATCTCTAAAATAGAAATTTTTCCTTCATTCAATTTTTTATCTTTGGGTATGTTAGTGTGTACATGTGTGTTTTTACTTCCCCTTATCTGACTGGATTTTGAAAGTGTTCTTCTGGAAATAGGTTTAAGTAAATTAGAAGTGAACTATTTAACTTTGGTATGCCCAAAGAGCTTCTCTGCAAGTAGATAAATAGGAAGATGCAAAGTAATCGAGTCAGAACATTATAAAACAGCACTATACAAACTCAATTTTTATAAGCATGTACTTCCTACACTTTAAACTTTTGAATTCTTAGATCAGTAGGTCTCAGACATGACAGGAGCTAGTCATTCACTAATGTCATTGACTATTCCAGCTGTTGGGCATACTTCAGAGAATAAGAAAAAAATTCTTTTTGTCATGAGAGTTCATGCTAATGAGCCACACAACCAGATTTTCTAATTCACTGGTTTGAGAAAGGCATCCTGAGAAATTTGCTTTATATATTTTTCTTTCAGTAACTTAAAAAAAAATAGTTTTGCTGCAATTTAGATGACTCATTATCACTCGAATATTGAACAAATATTTAGTGATGGGAAATGTAAGTAGAGATAAACAAACCATTCAAATCCAAGGATTTGTAGGCAGAAGAGACAAGCTGGTGGAGTAGAAGAACATAAGCTCACCTCTTCTTACAGAAAAACAAGAGTCGTAACTAACTGCAGAACAGTTCAGTTTAGTTCAGTCACTCAGTCGTGCCTGGCTCTTTGCAAACCCACTGACTACAGCATGCCAAGCTTCTCTGTCCTTCACCAACTCCCAGAGCTTACTCAAACTCATGTCCATTGAGTCAGGGATGCCATCAAACCATCTCATCCTCTGTGGCCCCCTTCTCCTCCCTCCTTCAATCTTTCCCAGCATCAGGTTTTTTCCCAGTGAATCAGCTCTTCACATCATGTGGCCAAAGTATTAGAGTTTCAGCTGCAACATCAGTCCTTCCAATGAATATTCAGAACTGATTTCCTTTAGGGTGGACTGGTTGGATCTCCTTGCAGTTCAAGGGACTCTCAAGAGTCTTCTTCAACACCACAGTTCAAAAGCGTCAGTTCTTCGGTGCTCAGCTTTCTTTATAGCCAACTCTCACATTCATGCCTGACTATTGGAAAAACCATAGCCTTGACTAGATGGACCTTTGTTGGCAAAGTAATATCTCTGCTTTTTAGTATGCTATCTAGGTTGGTCACAACTTTTCTTTCAAGGAGTAAGCGTCCTTTAATTTCATGGCTGCAATCACCATCTTCAGTGATTTTGGAGGCCCCCAAAATAAACTCTGTCACTCTTTCCCCATCTGTTTGCCATGAAGCAATGGGACCAGATGCCATGATCTTAACTTTCTGAATATTGAGATTTAGGCCAACTTTTTCACTCTCCTCTTTCACTTTCATCAAGAAGCTCTTTAGTTATTCTTCACTTTCTGCCATAAGGGTGGTGTCATCTGCATATCTGAGGTTATTGATATTTCTTTTGGCAATCTTGATTCCAGCTTGTGCTTCATCCAGACCAGCGTTTCTCATGATGTACTCTGCATAGAAGTTAAATAAGCAGGGTGACACAACTGAAGTGACGCAGCAGCAGCAGCAAAGAATCAGAAGCTTTACAAACAAGCAAAAGCAAATAGAGTTCAATACCACCAGACCAGCTTTACAACAAATGCTAAAGGGAATTCTCTAGAAGAGTAGAAAAGAAGAGTCTACAACAAGAAACAAGAAAATTACAAATGGATTTTTTTCCCTAATACTATTTAGAAAAAGGATGACTTTTGATTGCTGTAATCACATATCATCTAGAGTCATGTCTTTGTTAGAAGACATAACTCTTGGGCTATCTCCTGGGATTTTTTTCTTCACTCATCCCTTATAGGCATATGATTTTTGAGACAAAGCACAACACTAGTACTGAACTTGCTGCTACTGCTGCTGCTGCTAAGTCGCTTCAGTCGTGTCCTACTCTGTGTGACCCCATAGACGGCAGCTCACCAGGCTCCCCCGTCCCTGGGATTCTCCAGGCAAGAACACTGGAGTGGGTTGCCATTTCCTTCTCCAGTACAGGGAAGTGAAAAGTGAAAGGGAAGTTGTTCAGTAGTGTCCAACTATTCGCGACCCCATGGACTGCAGTCCACCAGGCTCTTCCATCCATGGGATTTTCCAGGCAAGAGTACTGGAGTGGGTTGCCATCGCCTTCTCTGAGTACTGAACTTAGGCAATGCCAAAGAATGCTCAAACTACTGCACAATTGCACTCATCTCACATGCTAGTAAAGTAATGCTCAAAATTCTCCAAACCAGGCTTCAGCAATACATGAACCATGAACTTCCTGATGTTCAAGCTGGTTTTAGAAAAGGTAGGGGAACCAGAGATCAAATTGCCAACATCTGCTGGATCATGGAAAAAGCAAGAGAGTTCTAGAAAAACATCTATTTCTGCTTTATTGACTATGCTGAAGACTTTGACTGTGTGGATCACAATAAACTGAGGAAACTTCTGAAAGAGATGGGAATACCAGACCACCTGACCTGCCTCTTGAGAAATCTCTATGCAGGTCAGGAAGCAACAGTTAAAACTGGACATGGAACAACAGACTGGTTCCAAATAGGAAAAGGAGTATGTCAAGGCTGTATATTGTCACCCTGCTTATTTAACTTATAGGTGCCCAATATGCTACTGGAGATCAGTGGAGAAATAACTCCAGAAAGAATGAAGGGACGGAGCCAAAGCGAAAACAATACCCAGTTGTGCATGTGACTGGTGATAGAAGCAAGATCCGATGCTGTAAAGAGCAATACTGCATAGGAACCTGGAATGTCAGGTCCATGAATCAAGGCAAATTGGAAGTGGTCAAACAAGAGATGACAAGGGTGAACGTCGACATTCTAGGAATCAGCGAACTAAAATGGACTGGAATGGGTGAATTTAACTCAGATGACTATTATATCTACTACTGTAGGCAGGAATCCCTCAGAAGAAATGGAGTAGCCATCATGGTCAACAAAAGAGTCCGAAATGCAGTACTTGGATGCAATCTCAAAACTGAAAATGAGTACAGATTCAGAAATGGATTTAACTAGAGCATAACAGAAGAGATGCTACAGGACAGCAAATCAGAGATGCCTCTTTTAAATGTTTCCATGTGATTCAGTATTTCCTCTGTCATAGCCCTTGTTACTCTATATAATACTCATCTACTTATATGCTAGTTTCTGTATATTATGTGCTAGTTATTTTCCATTTGTCATTATAGATTGATCAATTTGTTATCCCTCTGCATCTTATTATGTGTTCCAGAAAACCTGGGTTGGTTGGGATTCCTTGCCCTCTGACTTCAGGTTGGTTCTAATTAAAGGAAGATACTGGCAAGCTATCTGATGGTGGAAGGAGAGAGGTCACTGTATTAATTCCTCTCCTTCTCTCCCTTCTGTGCTGCAGGTGCTCCAGGCTCCATTCTTTTATTTGTAACAGCTCCTCTGTTCAAAACTCTCCAAGACAGGGCTTACACTCTGGGTTCTGGAAAGCACTGTCTCCCTTTGTAACTTTTTAATCTTGCTAACCAAGTATGCTTTCCCCTACTTTGTTGTTCTGGACTCTGCCCATATTTTTGTATCTTTGTTCGGCATAATTGCTTGAATGGCCCCTTTTGAGTGTGCCATCTGTTTCTTGTTAGGACCTTGAATAATACAGGTTATAAGCTTCATTGGAGCTTGGAAATGGTCTCTCTCTTTTGTTCATTATGATTGTGATACCTACAATACATGACTGTCTGACACCTAGTAGACATAAAATAAAACATTAGTTAAAGGAAAATTAAAATGGACAGAATGACATGAATAAAATTCAACATTATTTTCTGATTTAAAAAATATAAAATAAGGGATAGAGAAATACATCATATGTTATTTTTAAAAGGCTCTGTCCATTAGTTTCAAGCAGAAAGTTAAAAAATTGGGGCATATTTGCATTTAGAATGTCATGAAGAAATTTAAAAAATTGATATTCAAATTGAAAAGGTGGGCTAAAATTTCATTATTTAAAATCATATCTTAATAAAGTTCTAGTATAACAATGTCAGTTCAGTTCAGTTCAGTCACTCAGTCGTGTCCTACTCTTTGCAACCCCATGAATCGCAGCATGCCAGGCCTCCCTGTCCATCACCAACTCCCAGAGTTCACTCAAACTCATGTCCATCGAGTCAGTGATGCCATCCAGCCATCTCATCCTCTGTCATCCCCTTCTCTTCCTGCCCCCAATCCCTCCCAGCATCCAGGGTCATCTGTCCCTAAATAAATCAATAAATGCAATGGAACTCCATTTTATAATTTGACAAAATGATACTAAATTTCATGTTGAAAAATAATCATATAAAATTAAGCCACAGATTTAAAATTATAAGTGGTAAGAAATGTGTTTTACTAGACAATAAAATAGACATATACCAAAGTACTTATTAGGAAAATTCCACTTCTGACAGTAGTATGTTAAGTGATTTGAAACTTCCTTCTAATAATGACTAGGACTTCCGTGGTGGCTCAGACAGATCGGGAAGATCCTCTGGAGAAAGAAATGGCTACTCACTCCAGTACTCTTACCTGGAAAATCCCATGGACAGAGAAGCTTGGTAGGCTACAGTTGATGGGGTCGCAAAGAGTCAGACACTACTGAGTGACTGAACTTTCACTTTCATTTTCTAATAATGACTAGACTATCTATCTATGTATGGAGGGAGATAAAGAAACAGAAGTCCAAATTCCAATCATCACAATCCCTGGTGGTCCATCAGGCATAAATAAATGTTAAATGTCTCTTTTGGAAGATATCATAAACCTTGGCCTCAAAATAATCTCCAAATTCTTCATATAAAAGTGAATCACTCAATTTAAAAAACAGGCATTAGAGGTGACGAGACAGAGATAAAGAATAGACAATAGAAACAGACTCATGGAGGATGTAGATAATGCAAACTTTAAAACAAATAAGCTGAACATAAGGAAATTTAACACAAGATTGAGAATGGAAACATTAAAAAAAATAATAGAAATTAAAAAAATGAAAAAATAACAGTCTGAAATTCAGAGCTTAATGGGTTGATCAAACAGAAGATTAGAAGTATTTTAAGACAGAATATGTAAAATGGAAGATGGGTCATCAGGAAGTTACCAGAATCACACACACACAAACACAAAGACATAAAATACAGAAAAGTTTATAAAATTCACAAGGAAGAAGTGCTTGTGCTCATTTGTGTCTGACTCTATGTGACCCCATGGAATGCAGTCCACCAGGCTCCTCTGTCCAAAGGATTTCCCAGGCAAGAACACTGGAGTGGGTTGCCATTTCCTCCTTCAGACCCAGGGATTGACCTATGTCTCCTGCATTGCAGGCAGATTCTTTACTACTGAGTCACCAGGGAAGCCTTTATAAAACACATAGGGTTTTAAGTAAACAGATCTAATATACACAGAATTGGAGTATTAGAAGAACAGAAAAAAATGGAGAAGAAGAAACATTTAAAGAGATAACAGCTGATAATTTTCCTAAATTGTTTAAAGACATTGGATTACAGATTTAAGAATCAATACAAAATCTGAGAAAGTGAATACTAATAGGGTGATGCAGAGGTACTTCATAGTTAAATTTCTGAAAATCAGCACAAAAATAAAATTTTAACAGAGGTCATATGGGGAAAAAGAAATTGCCTTTAAAAGAAAAATTAATGATTGACAGTCAATTTTTCCACTTAAGACAATGGTAAACTATCTTAAAATCACTGAAAGAAAATTTACTGCCAATGTATAATTCTAAGAAAAACAAAGAGGAGACAAAACATTTTAAAATAAGCAAACATAAAGACTTTGTTATAAGTAAATCAGTATTAGAAGAAGCAGCTAAAACAAACATGTCTGGAGGAAATAATTCGAGATGGAAGTGGAGAAATGAAAGAGGGAATGAAGAATATCACAAAAGGGTAAATATGTGAATAGACCTAAAAATACTAATGATTAAGTACTTGTAATAGTATCAATAATCTCAGATATACAGATAATACCACCCTAATGGCAGAAAGCAAAGAAGAACTAAAGAGCCTCTTGATGAAGGTGAAAGAGGAAAGTGA
The DNA here is from genome assembly GCA_006410635.1 of Cephalophus harveyi. NCBI lineage: Eukaryota > Metazoa > Chordata > Mammalia > Artiodactyla > Bovidae > Cephalophus > Cephalophus harveyi. Next base: position 261,524 of record SJYT01001239.1, on the reverse strand, counting down.
AAAAGCTGACTTAAAACTCAACATTCAAAAAACTAAGATTATGTCATCCAGTCCCATCACTTCATGGCAAATAGATGGGGAAAAATCGAAACAGTGACAGACTTTATTTTCCTGGGCTCCAAAATCACTGCATGCGATGACTGCAGCCATGAAATTAACACACTCCTTGGAAGAAAAGCTGTGACAAACCTAGACAGCATATTCAAAAGCAGAGACATTGCTTTGCTGAAAAAGGTCTGTATAAGTCAAAGCTGTGGTTTTTCCAGTAGTCACATACAGATTTGAAAGTCTAACCATAAAGAAAGCTAAGCATTGAAGAACTGATGCTTTTGAACTCTGGTGCTGGAAAAGACTCTTGAGAGTCCCTTGGACAGCAAGGAAATCAAACCAGTCAATCCTAAAGGAAATCAGTCCTGAATATTCATTGGAAGGACTGATGCTGAAGCTGAAGTTCCAATACTTTGACCACCTGATGCGAAGAGCCAAAGAAAAGATCCTGATGCTAGGAAAGATTGAAGGCAGCAGGAGAAGGAGGCAACAAAGAATGAAATGGTTGGATTGTATCATTGACTCAATGGACAAATTTGAGCAAACTTTAGGAGATAGTGAAATTTAGGGCAGGGAAGCCTGGCATGGAATCTCAGTCCATGGAGTCTCAAAGAGTTGGACATGATTGAACAACAATGGTATCTTGTAGGATAGAAAACATAATAGATGATGGTTTTCTAAGTAGATAGATAATAACAAAAAATTGGAAATGCCTTCCAGAAGGAGAACACATGGAGTTAAAGTGTGTAAATGTGAAGAACTTCTGTATTATCAGGGAACATGGAGAAAATTTGGACACATCGGTAGTGCATTTTGAAATCTTCAAGGTTGTACCAAAAATATTGTAAAAAGATATGCAAACTATAAGCTAATGAAGAAAGAAAAATTGAATTAAATAAATAAATAATTAAAACAAGAAAATGAGGGGGAAATATAGAATAAGATAGATACAAGGTATATGGTAATTAACCCCAAACATAGAAGTAATTACATCAAATGTAAAGACAATATTTCCACTTAAAGGATAAGATATTCAGACAGGAAATAAAGAAAAAAAATCATAGGTAAAAGGTGCCCATAAGTAATATATTTCAAACATATAGATAAAGCTCAAAAGTAAAAGGATGAAAAAAATAAACTATGCAAAAATCAAGCAAAAGAAAAGTGATACAGCTGTGTAAAAAGAAGGCAGACTTTAATAGAAATTAATTATATAATTCTAAATGTGTCTGAATCTAATAAAACACACTAAAATATAAAGACTAAGCATGACATAATTAGAGAACATGACTGGACATGAGTGAGCAAGATCCGAGAGTTGATGATGGACAGGGAAGCCTGGCATGTTACGGTCAATGGGGCCACAAAGAGTTGGACAAGACCAAGCAACTGAACTGAACTGAACTGAAGCATGACATAATTACAGGTGCATGACTGACATAATCACGATGGTGTGATCACTTGCCTAGAGCCAGACATCTTGGAATGTGAAGTCAAGTGGGCCTTAGAAAGCATCACTACAAATAAAGCTAGTCGAGGTGATGGAATTCCAGTAGAGCTATTTCAAATCCTGAAAGATGATGCTGTGAAAGTGCTGCATTCAATATGCCAACAAATTTGGAAAACTCAGCAGTGGCCACAAGACTAGAAAAGGTCAGTTTTCATTCCAATCCCAAAGAAAGGCAATGCCAAAGAATGCTCAAACTACTACACAATTGAACTCATCTCACATGCTAGTAAAGTGATGCTCAAAATTCTCCAAGCCAGACTTCAGCAGTACTTGAACCGTGAACTTCCAGATGTTCAAGCTTGTTTTAGAAAAAGCAGAGGAACCAGAAATCAAATTGCCAACATCCACTGGATTACAAAAAAAGCAAGAGAGTTCCAGAAAAACATCTATTTCTGCTTTATTGACTATGCCAAAGCCTTTGACTGTGTGGATCACAATAAACTGTGGAAAATTCTGAAAGAGATGGGAATACCAACCCACCTGACCTACCTCTTGAGAAACCTATAGGCAGGTCAGGAAGCAACAGTTAGAACTGGATATGGAACAACAGACTGGTTCCAAATAGGAAAAGGACTATGTCAAGGCTGTATATTGTCACCCTGCTTATTTATCAGGGAGGCCTGGCGTGCTGTGATTCATGGGGTTGCAAAGAGTCAGACACGACTGAGTGACTGAACTGAACTGAACTGATTGACAAATACATAATCATATTTTAAACTATTCTCAGTAGCTGATATAAGTATCCCCAAAAATTCAATTAAGAATATCAATGATTTGCACAATTTAATTAACAGTTCATCTAATTTCCATGTATAAAACACTGCACCCAACAATATCAGGGTAAATATTCTTTTCAAGTGGCTTAAAGCTCAACATTCAGAAAACGAAGATCATGGCATCTGGTCCCATCACTTCATGGAAAATAGATGGGGAAACAGTGGAAACAGTGTCAGGGAGGCCTGACGTGCTGTGATTAATGGGGTTGCAAAGAGTCGGACATGACTGAGTGACTGAACTGAACTGTACTGAACTGAACTGAATGATAAACATTGTCCAAAACTGTACACATGCTGTTACATAGGTTGTTTCAACATACATCAAAGAAATAAANTGTCAGGGAGGCCTGACGTGCTGTGATTAATGGGGTTGCAAAGAGTCGGACATGACTGAGTGACTGAACTGAACTGTACTGAACTGAACTGAATGATAAACATTGTCCAAAACTGTACACATGCTGTTACATAGGTTGTTTCAACATACATCAAAGAAATAAAATTTTACACATTATTAATTTGCCTCCTGTGATATTAAGCAGGAAACAAGTAATAAAAAGATAAATATAGAATACCCAAATGTGTAAAGTTAAAGTAATGGGCTTTTAAATTAACCATTATTTGAAGAAGACATTGCAATCAAAATTTAAGATATTAAATATTTGGAACTAAATGAAAGTAAAAATATTATGCATTAAAACTTGACCTGAGATGGACCAGGTATCTTGTCAACCTCTGCCTTAAACAGTACTTGATAATATTTGTTCTAAAAGGGATGGAATTCTCCCAATCAAATGCTTTATTTACCACTTAAAGTTTTTCCATATATATTAACATTGCGACAGCTCAGAAAAGACATATATTGTTTACAAACTTATTTTGCTAGGAAAACTTGTATTCTATTTTAGTCTTTTTTAAAAAAAATTACTACATTTTCAGTTCAGTCACTCAGTCGTGTCCGACTCTTTGCGACACCATGATTCACAGCACGCCAGGCCTCCCTGTCCATCACTAACTCCCGGAGTTCACTCAGATTCACATCCATCGAGTCGGTGATGCCATCCAGCCATCTCATCCTCTGTTGTCCCCTTCNAGCACCGAAGAATTGATGCTTTTGAACTGTGATATTGGAGAAGACTCTTGAGAGTCCCTTGGACTGCAAGGAGATCCAACCAGTCCATTCTGAAGGAGATCAGCCCTGGGATTTCTTTGGAAGAACTGATGCTAAAGCTGAAACTCCAATACTTTGGCCACCTCATGCGAAGAGTTGACTCATTGGAAAAGCCTCTGATGCTGGGAGGGATTGGGGGCAGGAGGAGAAGGGGACGACCAAGATGAGATGGCTGGATGGCATCACTGACTCTATTGACATGAGTTTAAGTGAACTCTGGGAGTTGGTGATGGACAGGGAGGCCTGGTGCGCTGCAGTTCATGGGATCGCAAAGAGTTGGACATGACTGAGTGACTTAATTGAACTGAATGTATTTATTTTTGTATTTTTCCTCATGTTTTTGATATCATATTAAAAATAAAATCATTGCCTAATCCAAAGTCACAAAGGTTTATGCCTATGTTTTACTCTACAAAAGTTGTATATGTTTAACTCTTATATTTATTCTATGACCCATTTTGAGGTGTTTTTGTATATCATTTGAGACAGGAGTCTAACTTCATTCTTTTGCAGTAGGTTTCCAATGGACCCAGAAATGTTAGACTTTTGTTTAAATGGTGAAAATGTACAGAAAACCATTAAAAGGGTAGGATGTGACAATGTAATCTAATAGAGCAGGAAGAAGAATAAAGCTCAAAAATCCAATAGAAAACAGGAAAGGAGAAAAAAAAAGAAGTGATGCAGAAGCATGGTAAACACACAAAATACACCAGTGATCACAGTAAATAAAAACAAATTAAGCATGCAGGAGACATGAGACATAAGAAATGTGGGTTCGATACCCTGGTCAGGAAGATCCTGGAGTAGGAAATGGCAACCCACTCCAGTATTCTTGCTTGTGAAATCCCATGGACAGAGAAGCCTCGCTTGGTGCAGTCCATGGGGTCGCGAAGAGTCAGACATGACTGAGTGACTGAGTGCACACACACACACCCCACACACATTGGAAGACACATATTCAAATCAGAACCAAAATAATCCCTGCTACCCAACACGCTACTGGAGCTGTCTCTTATACACATCTAGATGTGTATAAGAGACAGATCTAGTATTGTGATATGTACTAGAATAAAATAATTAGCTCAAAGCTTATTTTGCATTGATTTTTTAACAGGTATATTATTTTAATCAAGAAAATAATCAAGTAATACATGAGTTATTGAAGCCTAACCAGCTACTGAAGTTGGAGAAGTTTGTCAGAAGATAGGACACTATGGATGGTTCCTTCACAGATGTGTATAAGAGACAGGTGCTTGTGCTCATTTGTGTCTGACTCTATGTGACCCCATGGAATGCAGTCCACCAGGCTCCTCTGTCCAAAGGATTTCCCAGGCAAGAACACTGGAGTGGGTTGCCATTTCCTCCTTCAGACCCAGGGATTGACCTATGTCTCCTGCTCTTCACCACAAATAGGGAAATATTATAAAATTCAAAATTATTAATATTTCAATATTGAATTGAATTATTGATTAATTAATTAAAATCAGATGTACCCTACTTTAATTATATCAGGAGTGTTTATTTTGATGAACTATTTATAAGATTGGTTCCATGAAAGCTTTGATGGAGGAAGTGATAGAGAATTTTAATTTTCTTTTTGCTTATGCCCTTAAGCAATGTAAGTTTATGCAGTAATTGAAAGAAATTAAATAAAAATATGGAAATTTTATTTTAATTAGGTCAAAAAGCTGGCTTTTTGGAACCTGTTGCAGAAATTAATTTAGCTACCTCTTTATTTCAACAGTGACTTTGGAAGGAAAGAACTCTGAGGGGGCCTCTAGAGGCATCTTACAAAGAAGTCATCCAGAAAAATCACCCTTGAAATCTTCCTAATTTGATTGCAAGTTCTTTGTATACAAGTTTCCTGCTTTGTATAGCTTTGTAGTTATACTTTAGTGCCTAGTACAGCAGAAACACAAGGGAAGTACTCAACGTTCGAGTATTTTAAAATATTTAGATTTTGTGTATATGCATATACACCTGTGTTTTTTGGTAATGAAAGATAGAATATACATAGATAAAGATGATTACTACACTTGACTTTGGTGGAGGGCTTTTCTTCTTGTTACCATATTTTTAAAAATTTGTACAGAAATATTTCTCATGAGTTAAACTATAAGTGGTGCATTGTTTTATAGAAACCACAATGCCATCAGGCTGTTGGCTCAGGTTCCAAAATATTCTATATATGGAATTCTAAATCAATGAGAAAATGAATAACTAAATACTATGCTCATTATGAAATTTTATTTCCATTAAATCTCTAATCAATATTTTCAGAGGTTTTAGCAGGTAGATGAATGAAAATGTTGCACCTTCACTGCTCCTCTTCAGAGTGTTTTAATAATAATTTATATAAAGTAAGTCTGATATCTGTTATGCTATGTTATGCTATATCTGGAATATCCTTTGAAGCTGTCTACATTAAGGAAAAAATCATTGTTGGCTATAACCAGCAGCACTTACAGGAGTGCTAGACAATGTCTTAATGACAGAGAAACAGTTCACCATTATTATTATTTAATAATATTGGGCAAATATGTTGAAGTCAAATAATATATGACTCTGAATTCCATAATAAGAAACTTGGCTTCTATTTTACAAAGTAAGGAGCCATTGACTATTGCAAGGAGCAAAGTGAAATATATCTAAAATGACAAAAGAAAGAGAAACAAAATTATATGTTTTTTTCTGAAGAAATGCTCAGCAGTGAAGTAAAATTAGTTATCTGTTCTTTAAAACAATCAACCAGTCTAGACATGAGAAACTCAATTTAAATATTAATAAAATACATCTCAGCTGTTGCTCAAGTCTCATTTCTTTGTTTCTCAGTTACAATCTGTGTTTATATCAACTTTTGCAACATGCCACTGAAGTTTCATTCTTTGTGCATCCATGTGGTTCCTTTGAGGAAATATGGAAATGCAAGTGGAAATATGATGAGGGAAAGAAATTGATGATTGACAGTCAAATTAAAAATCAAGTATCCATAGCAACTTTAAGAAACCTCAAGAAATTTATTCATGGGTCACTGTGACCATGATAAACACCAAAATTAATCACAAGTGTACAATGGGGATCATTTGCTTTAATCAGTTTTCATTTTGTCTTTAAATGGTATAAATTATATATTCCGGATACAAGCACCATATCAGATACATGATTTTCAAATATTTTCTGTCATTTTGCAGGTTGTCTTTACTTTCCTGATGGCATACTTTACAATGTAAATGTTACTACATTTAGTGAGGTTTAAAATTAAAAGACACTCCTTGGAAGGAAAGTTATGACCAACCTAGATAGCATATTTAGAAGCAGAGACATTACTATGCCAACAAAGGTCCATCTAGTCAAGGCTGTGGTTTTTCCAGTGGTCATGTATGGATGTGAAAGTTGGGCTGTGAAGAAAGCTGAGCACCGAAGAATTGATGCTTTTGAACTGTGATATTGGAGAAGACTCTTGAGAGTCCCTTGGACTGCAAGGAGATCCAACCAGTCCATTCTGAAGGAGATCAGCCCTGGGATTTCTTTGGAAGAACTGATGCTAAAGCTGAAACTCCAATACTTTGGCCACCTCATGCGAAGAGTTGACTCATTGGAAAAGCCTCTGATGCTGGGAGGGATTGGGGGCAGGAGGAGAAGGGGACGACCAAGATGAGATGGCTGGATGGCATCACTGACTCTATTGACATGAGTTTAAGTGAACTCTGGGAGTTGGTGATGGACAGGGAGGCCTGGTGCGCTGCAGTTCATGGGATCGCAAAGAGTTGGACATGACTGAGTGACTTAATTGAACTGAATGTATTTATTTTTGTATTTTTCCTCATGTTTTTGATATCATATTAAAAATAAAATCATTGCCTAATCCAAAGTCACAAAGGTTTATGCCTATGTTTTACTCTACAAAAGTTGTATATGTTTAACTCTTATATTTATTCTATGACCCATTTTGAGGTGTTTTTGTATATCATTTGAGACAGGAGTCTAACTTCATTCTTTTGCAGTAGGTTTCCAATGGACCCAGAAATGTTAGACTTTTGTTTAAATGGTGAAAATGTACAGAAAACCATTAAAAGGGTAGGATGTGACAATGTAATCTAATAGAGCAGGAAGAAGAATAAAGCTCAAAAATCCAATAGAAAACAGGAAAGGAGAAAAAAAAAGAAGTGATGCAGAAGCATGGTAAACACACAAAATACACCAGTGATCACAGTAAATAAAAACAAATTAAGCATGCAGGAGACATGAGACATAAGAAATGTGGGTTCGATACCCTGGTCAGGAAGATCCTGGAGTAGGAAATGGCAACCCACTCCAGTATTCTTGCTTGTGAAATCCCATGGACAGAGAAGCCTCGCTTGGTGCAGTCCATGGGGTCGCGAAGAGTCAGACATGACTGAGTGACTGAGTGCACACACACACACCCCACACACATTGGAAGACACATATTCAAATCAGAACCAAAATAATCCCTGCTACCCAACACGCTACTGGAGATCAGTGGAGAAATAACTCCAGAAAGAATGAAGGGATGGAGCCAAAGCAAAAACAGTACCCAACTGTGGATGTGAGAGGTGACAGAAGCATGGTCAGATGCTGTAAAGAGCAATATTGCATAGGAACCTGGAATGTTAGGTCCATGAATCAAGGCAAATTGGAAGTGGTCAAACAAGAGATGGAAAGAGTGGACGTCAACATTCTAGGAATCAGTGAACTAAAATGGACTGGAATGGGTGAATTTAACTCAGATGACCATTATATCTACTACTGCGGGCAGGAATCCCTCAGAAGAAATGGAGTAGCCATCATAGTCAACAAAAGAGTCTGAAATGCAGTAACTAGATGCAATCTCAAAAACGACAGAATGATCTCTGTTCATTTCCAAAGCAAACCATTCAATATCACAGTAATCCAAGTCTATGCCCCAACCAGTAACGCTGAAGAAGCTGAAGTTGAATGGTTCTCTGAAGACCTACAAGACCTTTTAGAACTAACACCCAAAAAAGATGTCCTTTTCATTATAGGGGACTGGAATGCAAAAGTAGGAAGTCAAGAAACACCTGGGGTAACAGGCAAATTTGGCCTTGGAATGTGGAATGAAGCAGGGCAAAGACTAATAGAGTTTTGCCAAGAAAATGCGCTGGTCATAGCAAACACCCTCTTCCAACAACACAAGAGAAGACTCCACACATGGACATCACCAGATGGTCAACACCAAAATCAGATTGATTATATTCTTTGCAGCCAAAGATGGAGAAGCTCTACACAGTCAACAAAAACAAGGCCAGGAGCTGACGTTGGCTCAGATCATGAACTCCTTATAACCAAATACAGACTTAAATTGAAGAAAGTAGGGAAAACCAATAGGCAATTCAGCTATGACCTAAATTAAATCCCTTATGGTTGATTATTCAGTAGAAGTGAGAAATAAATTTAAGGGAATAGATCTAATAGATAGAGTGCCTCATGAACTATAGATGGAGATTCATGACATTGTACAGGAGACAGGGATCAAGACCATCCACAAGAAAAAAAAAAAAAA
>SJYT01001239.1:191199-211620 GCA_006410635.1 Cephalophus harveyi | reverse complement strand
ATCCTATCTTCTGCCTCCGTTATTCTACTATTTGTTGCCTCCAGAGTGTTTTTGATCTCATTTATTGCATTATTCATTATATATTGACTCTTATTTCTTCTAGGTCCTTGTTAAACTTTTCTCGCATCTTCTCAATCCTTGTCTCCAGGCTATTTATCTGTGATTCCATTTTGATTTCAAGATTTTGGATCATTTTCACTATCATTATTTGGAATTCTTTATCAGGTAGATTCCCTATCTCTTCCTCTTTTGTTTGGTTTGGTGGGCATTTATCCTGTTCCTTTACCTGTTGGGTATTCCTCTGTCTCTTCATCTTGTTTATATTGCTGCGTTTGGGGTGGCCTTTCTGTATTCTGGCAGTTTGTGGAGTTTCCTTGCTGTGGGTGGGGTTGTATCAGTGGCTTGTCAAGGATTCCTGGTTAGGGAAGCTTGTATTGGTGTTCTGGTGGATGGGGCTGGATTTCTTCTCTCTGGAGTGCAATGAAGTGTCCAGTAATGAGTTATGTCAGTGGGTTTGGAGTAACTTTGGGCAGCCTGTATATTGAATCTCAGGGCTGTGTTCCTGTGTTGCTGGAGAATTTGCGTGGTATGTCTTGGACTGGAACTTGTTGGCCCTTGGGGGGTGCTTGGTTTCAATGTAGGTATGGAGGCCGTCTTTTTGAATTATGGTTTTTCTCAGCATATAGGCCCAGAAGTGGCATTTCCAGATCATGTGGCTGCTCTAATTTTAGTTTTCTAAGGAACCTTCATACTGTTCTCCCCTGTGTCTGTTAGCAACTTACATTCCCCCAAATAGCACAGACGTTTCCTTTTGCTCCATGCTCTCCCCTGCATTTTTTGTTTGTAGACTTTATGATGATGACCAGTGGGAGGTGACACCTCGTTGTACTTTTGATTGGCATTCCTGTAATAATTAGTGATGCTGACAGAGGATGAGCTGGTTGNCTGTGTCTGTTACCAACTTACATTCCCCCAAATAGCACAGACGTTTCCTTTTGCTCCATGCTCTCCCCTGCATTTTTTGTTTGTAGACTTTATGATGATGACCAGTGGGAGGTGACACCTCGTTGTACTTTTGATTGGCATTCCTGTAATAATTAGTGATGCTGACAGAGGATGAGCTGGTTGGATGGCATCACTGACTCAATGGACATGAGTTTGAGCAAGCTCTGGGAGTTGGTGATGGACAGGGAGACCTGGAGTGCTGCAGTTCATGGGGTCACAAAGAGTCAAACACGACTGAGCGACTGAACTGAACTGAGCATCCTGTGCTGTGGTGGTTTTGTGTTTTTTGCTTTTTTTTCCCTTTAAGAATGTGAGGAAACTTTACTTGTTGTGATTGGCTTCTTGAAAATTGGTTGTGTTTGGAACTGATTTGTGAAATAACCATCCCAGGAAACTTCCTGAGGGCAGCTGTCATTAACAGTCCCCTAGGCCTTGTGTTCTTGCCTGGAGAATCCCAGGGTCCGGGGAGCCTGGTGGGTTGCCGTCTATGGGGTCGCACAGAGTCGGGCACGACTGAAGCGATTTAACAGCAGAAGCAGGCCTTGTGAATTGGAGGTGCCAGTAAGCAGCAGTCGGAGAAGGCAATGGCAACCCACTCCAGTACTCTCTCCTGGAAAATCCCATGGACGGAGGAGCCTGATGGGCTGTAGTCCATGGGGTTGCCGAGAGTTGGACACGACTGAGTGACTTCACTTTCACTTTTCACTTTCATGCATTGGAGAAGGAAATGGCAACCCAGTCCAGTGTTCTTGCCTGGAGAATCGCAGGGACGGGGGAGCCTGGTGGGCTGCCGTCTATGGGGTTGCAGAGTTGGACATGACTGAAGCGACTTAGCAGCAGCAGCAGCAAGCTGCAGTGGTCAAGCTGTAGTTACAGGAAATGCCCACAAGGCGGCAGCACTTTCCCCTGCCCAACCGGTTCCTCAGGCCGCCGGAGCCTTAAGGAAAGCCGGCTTCCTGGGCTGTGAATTAGATGAGATGTGCCTAAGAAAACACCCAGGGCCTTGTGTCTCACTGCTTCTTCCTCCTAAAGATTCATCACCCGGCCATCTCCAGGCTTATCCCAACCTGAGCTACAGCATCCTGCTGAGGGTTCATAGGTGCCTAGAAGGCTGCACTCTCAGGAAGGAGGCTTGAGCTGAGAAACCCAGGGCAAGGTGACTTTTCCAGGGTCTTCAAGGCCACGGGGTCGGGCCAGCAGCATTTGGGTGCGCTAGGGACTCTGGTTCCAGCCAGAGCAAATCAGACACTCGAGGTCTAAGAGGGGGCTCAATAAAGGGCGCCCCCTTGGCTGCCTCGACCACAGCACAGTCCAGTGATGGGACCCAAACCTCCTGAGGCTCTAGGGATGTGATAGCAGCCCAAGTCAAGGAAGCCGGAGAGTAGAAACCATGCATTGCTTTTCATTTCATTTTTTTTTTTTTTAACTTCATTATGCCGCCATGTTGGAATATAGTAAGTTTGCAATGTTTAGCTTGTTGTCTATTTCACTTATGACATGTACATATCTATATGTCTGTTCTTTTTAGGACTCATTTGCCGTAGAGGTTATTGCAGAAGGTTGAGCAAAGTCCTTGTGCTGAACATCAGTCCCTTGCTTACAGCTTATCTAGTACAGTTGCAGATTTCTGTGTATATGTTAATTCCGACCTCCTAACTGATCCCTAGCCCTTCAACATTTTTTTTTCTTTTTTTGTAACCCTGTGTTTGAATTCTGAGAATCTCTCTTTGTTTTCTAAATCGGCTCCTTTGTATTTCTTTTTTCATTTTGCCTAGAAGGGACATTTTATGCTATTATCTTCCCCTCTCTGCCTGACTTCACTTAGTGTGTGATCCTCCAAGGTCCATTCCTGTGGCTTGGAGGCATAATTTCATTCATTTTTTTATGTCTGAGTAATAGTACATTTTATGTATGTACTGCGTCGTTTTAAGCTTTAATCTGTTGGTGGACATTTTGCTGGTTCAGTCCTGGCTATTATAAGTAGCGCTGCAGTGAACATTGGGGTGCATGTGTCTTTTTAAATTATGATTTTCTCGGGATATAGACCCAGGTGTGGGCATGTCAGATCCGAGGCTTAGCTCTCTTGATAGCTTTTCTGGCATTCGGTGCCTGTCCTTTATAGTGGCTGTTGCCGATGTGCATTCCCACCAGCAGTGTAGGTGGGTTCCCTTTCCTGCAGGCTCTCTCCTGCGTTTATTGTTTGTAGACTAGTGAGGATGGCCATTCTGACTGGTGGAATTTGATTTCTTGTTGTAGTCTTGATGCGCATTCCTGTAATAAGAGAGATAAGGTCACACCTCACAGGTTGACGGCTCAGTTTCACAAGATGACCCCCTGGCTGCTCCAGCACAACCTCAGATATCAACTGCAAGCCTGGCTTATCACCTGTGCTTGTGACTAACTGGCAGTAGATTGGATGTTCCCAAAGCCTTCTCACTGAGTTCAATTCACTTGCTGTGGCAGATCACGGAACTCAGAAGCACTTACCTACATCTACTAGTTTGTTAAAAGGTACGAAAGAGGACACATGTGAATGTCCAGGTGCGAGGTGTGTGGAGCTGAGTATGTTTTAAGGGCCAGAGCTTCCTAGCCCTCTCTCAGCTGCCACTCTCCCAGCCCCTCCAAGTGTTCAGCAACCAGGAAGCTCTGTGAACCGCATCATGCTGGATCTCTATGGTGGGTTCGTTCCACAGGCAAGATAGATAGAATCATCAGCCACTGATACTTTAACTCAATCTCCAGCCCTTCTCCCCTCCCCCAAGGTTAGGGGATGTGACTGGCAATTCCAATCCGCTAATCACAGGGTTGGCTCCACTGGCATCCAGCCCTCATCTTAGGTCCTGTCCAAAAGTGATGTCAGTAATGTAACAAAAGACATCTTTATACTCTCTTCGCGTAGGAAATTCCAAAGGTTTGGGAGCTCTGTGCCAGAAATCAGGAATGAAGTAAATATATATTTACTATAATGTATCACCATTCTGTATATAGATTTAAAAAATATTGAGGAGTACCCCTGTATTCTTTGTTGAAGTAGTATGGTATGTGAACCTTGCAATCGGGCCTTTTCTCCTCTATAATTGGCCAAAAAATATTTTTCATAAGCTCCATCCCCTAGGCACCAACCTATAGACCTCCTGCAATCAACATGTAGTTTATTGAGGGTCTGGATCTTTCATAAGTTTTTGGATCTTTCAAAAGAATAATTCCTTATTCTACTTAGGTCTCTTTCCAAGTGTCAGAAACTCGTCCACTTTGTCTCAAGCAGAGGGCAAATGGCTCTTGTGAGGGCAGAATTTGTTCTAATTATATCTTGAATAGCACTGAGATGCACTTTTCCTCTATCTTTTGCCTCTGCTTTTGTCCAGATTTTATTTTTATTTTGGGGGTCCCTGTAGTAGCAAGATAGGAGCAGTAGTTCCACCCTTCGAGTTTCAGTGTCATGGGATAGAGTGATATATTTGTTAGCAGTGTATAAGACCAGGCTAGCTTTATCTAGGTAGACTTGAACTCATCACTAAAGCAATAATTAAAAAAAAAATTGTTGAAGTATAGCTGATTTACAGTGCTGTGCTAATTTCTACTGTATAGCAAAGTAACTCACTTATGCATATATATGTGTTCTTTTTCATAGTCTTTTCCACTATGGTTTATCATAGGCTATATATTATACTTTCCTGTGCTATACAGTAGGACCTTATTGTTTACTAAACAAATTATTGTGACTTGCGGGAAATACGAGGCGCTGAAATTTGGGTCTGGGTCATAAGATCTGTAGGTGGAGCTGGAAGAATCATGAGGTTGAAAATGGGGAAGGCTTTTACTGAAGTCAGATCAGGCTCTTACTAGCACTGAAGGAGGCGAATGGTGCTGAGTGGCCCCAAATTAACAGTTGTTGGAACTCTCGTCTTCTGAATGCTTTCTGCTCTCCCTATTATTATTAGTGTCTGCATCTCTTCTTTAATATCTAGCTAAAACTTTACCTCTTCTTGGAGTCCTTCCTGTAAGGTTCCCAGAGCAAAGTGATCTCGAACTTGCCTGATTATTTATGGAATATGTCCGTTTACTTAATAAATACTTGAAGTATGTTCATCCTTCGGCATCTGTGTTCTAAGCATTTGAAAGGCTGATTATTTCCTCTGAGGGGTTTAGTATGTAGTGGAGGTGACTGGCATTTCACAGGTAATTGTAGATGCAATGAAAATTACAAGAGGAAAAGGGGGTGAGAGAATTTAACAGGAACAATTAGTCTGTGGGATCAGAGAAGGCTTCCACAAGGAGGTGTTGTTTAATGTGAATCCTGGAATTACTGAGACGCAGATGAGGGTAGTTTAGGGTGAATGGAATGCTGTAGATGGAAGGAGGTAGACAGGCCCAGAAACTGTCATACATCAAGGATTTCAGACTCCTCTCTGGAGGGAGGATGAATAATTGAAAGAAGTCCACTGTCATGAAGACAATACAAGTTGGCAGGGTTGTGAGTCAAAGGGCTATTTTAAATAGCTTTGTCCTCTCAGCTCTAGTCCAGGTTGCCAGATCTTCTGATGTTTGAAGAGTTTTTATTTCACTTTTGCCAATTCAAAAATTTTGGCAGTGGATTAAAATTTTCTAAACTCTGTATGGGGAAAATAAAATTCTGCTGGCTAAAGTGATCCTTTGTCTAGTTTGCGTTGTCTGCTAATCCTGAATCTGTTTAGGTAGATACAACTTGTAATCTCTGGATTCTTTGCCTAAGAAGTTCTAATTTGAGATCCCTAGGATGATGCTTTGTTATCTCAATTTTTTAAACCAATGTTTTATGTATTATTATTAGCCATGCTGCACAGTATGTGGGATCTTAGTTTCCCATCCAAGAGTCAAAGCCACCCCCTGGATTGGTACCGTGGAATCTTAATCTCCAGACCACCAGTGAAGTCCCATTTGTTATTCCAATTTTTAACTAGTGTTCTTCCCATGAGACTGTTTTAAAAGGATCTGCTTATAGAGTTTGAGAAGGAAAGAGAAGTAGAATCTGGTCCTACAAAACTTCTAGGATTTGGCACGTAAAGTTTGGGTTTTATTCTGAGTTTAATGGGGAACCATTGGAAGTTTTAAGGAGAGAAGTGTGTTGTGCTAGGGTGAGTTTCTTACCGGTCCATGAGAGCTGGTTGTTCTTTTTTCAAAATTTGGGCAAGCAAGTGGTTAAACAATTGGTAGCTTGAAAATGATTGGTAGCCATGAGGGGCTGTTTACACCATGGAAATTGGCAGATGCAACAAATGACTGTTCCTGCCCTTGTGAGGATCACTAAATATTTATCATACATCATAGAGTACATTTATCAAATGTATATGTTCATATGTATATAAATCTGTACATTATATATTTAATGTACAACATATATTTATATAGTATATACATAATATTAATGTACATATACATGTACACACATACAGGTATAATTTCAAAGCTCCATCTGGATGCATTGTGGAGAGTGGATGGGAAGGTGTAATAGTCTGGGTGAGAAATTATGATAGCAGAGGACAGAGATGAGTAAGTTGATGTGTGAGCTTTTGCCTCAAAACATAAGGCTTAAAACAATAGCATTTATTTGGCTCACAGGGCTTCTGGACAGTTCTCTTGGTTTGTGACAGGTTCTTGATTTGACTAGGCTTGCTTGTTTGTGTGTGGTCACTTAGCAGGTCAGCAGGGGCCTGAGGGGTCAGAATGGTTCTACTCGCATGTGTGAGGAGGGCTGCCTGCTGGCTGGGTGAGGGGGTGATGGCACCCTATGTCTCTCGTCATGCAGAATTACCCAGGGCTTGTTCACGGGGCAGCCAGTTATAAAGAGCAGCAAGGAGGCAAGTCTCCACGTCGAGGGCTTTCCAAATGTTTGCTGAGGTTGTACTGGACAAAGCAGTTCTCAAGTCCAACCCTGGTTCAGGGTGTAGAAAAAGTCTTTTTTTTTTTTTTAAACTGAAGGCCATACTTTATTCAGATTCCTTAGTTTCTACCCAGTGTTCTTTTTCTGTTCCAGAAATCCCAGATTTCTAGTCCTTATGTCTCCATAGGCTCCTCTTGGCTGTGACAGTTTCTCAGACTCTCCTTGTTTTTAATGATCTTGACCATTTTGTTTCTGTTTATCTGTTTGTTTGATTTTTGGCTGTGCCTTGTGACTTGTGGGATCTTACTTCCCCACCCAGGAACCAAACCCCTGCCCCTGCAATGGAAGACTCCACCTCCTGATGGGAGAAGGTACCAGATTACGCTGCATAGATGAAAGAGGGAAGGAGTCTGTGGCCAGTCTGGCATTCCACCATGACTGATTTATGAGATAGGACAGTGTTATCAGGACATGGGTGACTGAATGCGGAGGTGAGGGGGAAGTCACTGAGGCATCATTGGTTAACCTGTTGTATGTGTGTGTGTGTGTGTGTGTGTGTGTGTGTGTGTGTGATCTGCTGCCAACCAGAATTTAAATACAGGACAGAGGGCATTAAAAAGTATAAGGAACTATTGCCCAACACCTTGAGCAACGATCTCTACCTCTTAGGCACATATTTGTTGTCTAGTAGAGTAGAATCGTCCTCCTCTCAATTTCGTCACCTGCCTGAATTTGGCCAAGTCACAGCACCAGTTTTGCTACACATGGACTATTAGTCCATGTTCTTAATTCCCTTACAGATAAAACTCCAAACTTTCCTGTTCCAAAGAGTCCTCCCTGAAGAATAACATCTACGCATTCCGGTTCTTCCTGACGTCATGCGTTTGATAATCATGTATATTGAGACCTGGCTCTTCAGCCTCGGTCCTGTGTGTGTGTATGTACAGGTCCAGTGGTTTGTAATTCTCCTAATGATGTACACTGTTGTAATGTCTATTGTTACTCTCAGACTCATCCAGTGAGCAAAGCAGAGAAGCCTGTATGCTTCACGGGGCTGGGATCCTTCCTGTTCAGAGCTGCAGCCCTGATGCTCACACGGTGTGGACGCACAGTAGCCTTGAAACACCCAAGTATTAGAGAAGGAAGTGGGCGCCCACTCCAGTATTCTTGCCCGGAGGATCCCGTGGACAGAGGAACCTGGCGGGCTGCATACAGTCCATGGGGTCGCAAAGAGCCAGACGTGACTTAGCAACTGAACAACAGCAAATTGATAGAGGAAGCCCTTGGAATCTCTTCTGTAGCTCATGGACTCATATACCTGACTTTCTTCTCTAAACAAGACGTGTGAAAGCACACCAGAAACCCAGCTTCCACTCAAAGTCTACTTCCTTTTCTGTTTGCTCTGATTCCTCAGGAAATTCCACATCCAGAGAATCGCTTCTGCAAGCAAAGTGTGTTTTATGCTCATTCTTTCTGTAACATGCTATTCTTGTCCAGGTCGCAATAAAAATCCAGCTAGTAAAGCACTTATAACACTCTGAATTTAATTTTTCAAAATTAATTGTGATATCCCTATTGAAGCATAAATGTGAGTCAAAAGCACACACTTAGTTTAGACTTCATAATAACTCTTGGTAGCATAAGTTTTTTCATCTGTATCAATACTTGGTTCTGCTGAGGTAAAAATCATTGCTCAAGTAGCTATATATTTTTTTTCTCTTTGTTTTTGATGGGGTCAATTCCTGTTCAGTTCAGTTGAGTTCAGTTGCTCAGTCGTATCCGACTCTTTGCGACCCCGTGAATTGCAGCACGCCAGGCCTCCCTGTCCATCACCATCTCCCAGAGTTCACTCAGACTCACGTCCATCGAGTCCGTGATGCCATCCAGCCATCTCATCCTCAGTCGTCCCCTTCTCCTCTTGCCCCCAATCCCTCCCAGCATCAGAGTCTCTTCCAATGAGTCAACTCTGCACATGAGGTGGCCAAAGTACTGGAGTTTCAGCTTTAGCATCATTCCTTCCAAAGAAATCCCAGGGCTGATCTCCTTCAGAATGGACTGGTTGGATCTCCTTGCAGTCCAAGGGACTCTCAAGAGTCTTCTCCAACACCACAGTTCAAAAGCATCAATTCTTCAGCGCTCAGTCTTCTTCACAGTCCAACTCTCACATCCATCCATGACCACAGGACAAACCATAGCCTTGACTAGACGGACCTTAGTCTTTGCTTTAGTGGAGTTAAGTGGGTGGTCCTTAAAAATAGTAGTAAAAAGAATCAGAATCATTGGGCACAATCAATAAAGGGGTGATATATATATACACCCCATATTGATTCCTCATGGTTAGCAAAGGCATCTTTCTGGCCTTCCGTTACTCTTACAACTGCAGGGAGGCCTAGGCTGTTCACTGAAATCAGTATATGGTGTGGAATTTTGAAAGAAATGTGAAGAAAGGAGGGCACCATGGAAAACAGGAAGAAGTGATACGGAAATGTAAGGAGATGGAAAAGCAGACCAGCGACCAACTAGGGGAAGAGGAAGAAGTCATCTGAAGGCCAGAACTGCCCCTGTTGTTGTTAGTTCACTTAGAGTCAGGGTCTTTAAAGTTACCGTGTGTTACTTGATACTAGTCCAGCATGTATTTAACACAAGTCAGATAGGAAGATCGTTATAGACATTATAGCTTTTCAAAGTACAAGGGAAAAAAAGGAACACAGCCAGGGTAGAAAACAGATCTCCCTGTGTTAGTAATGAGTTCACCAGAAAAGGGTAGGTGGAGGAGAAAAAAATGGCACAAATTAACTGGTGCCATTTCCTTAGCTTGTATTCATGGATACCCACTCCTTGTAGCATGAAGTCTATATTTTCATCAATGGCAAAATAAATTGGCATATTCCTACCAGGATTTGTTAAGATCTTGAATTTTGAAGAACATCTTTTATTCCAAAGAAAGGATTGTGAAAAAATAAAAAATAAATAAGGAGTTGCACCAGTCAGGATCCTAGCAGATCCTCAGGGAATAAGAGGTGTTTATGTTTCACTGGTTGTGACAACCTGCCCACTTTTGAATGAGTCACTGGGGACAGGTTGTAAGTGGAGTAGCCTTGCCATTCCAGTGTCTTGACTTTTTATTATTACTGTTCCGTTAAACACAGAGAGACCGCATCTTGGGCGATTAAATAGACTGGCAGGTAAAGATGGCATTTTCTGAATTTCACTTTATCTGATTTGGAATCCCTCGTTATGTATCTACATTTGATTCATTGTTACAGAGTGAATTAAACATGCATCTGAGATGCAGCTTTCTAAAATCCATCACTCGAGCACAGCAATAAAAATGGCAGCTCCTCTTAAAAAAAAGACGAAAGAACAAAAACTGGCTCCGAGTTTTGTTCATTGCTTTTGCGCAAAAGATCGTAATTGTTACTCTCTGAAGTTCAGCTAACTGTTACAGGAGGAGATTGGTTCATGCTCAGTGTTTTTAATGTTCTCTTGCTCAAATGTAAGCTCAAAATTAAAATGCCATTTTTGCCATTTAGCTTTATGACTAATCATTATCTAAGTGGCAGTTGGATTTCCAAGCTGGGCTGTCTAGCTCTGAACAGCCAAATAGGATTGCTTATCTGAAGCAGTTTGCTGCAAAACCAAACCCTGCAACGAATTACAAGCGAGCAATTAAAACAGAGGGTGTTCTTCAGTAGAGCAGTGATCATCTTAATGTACTTTTTGGGCCTATATTCTCTTAATGATGAAATCTGCTTGTGCCTGCTCAGTCACTTCAGTTGCGTTCAACTCTTTGCAACCCTATGAACCATAGCCTGCCAGGCTCCTCTGTCCGTGGGGATTCTCCAGGCAAGAATGCTGGAGAGGGTTGCCATTTCCTCCTCCAGGGCATCTTCCCGATTTGGGGATCGAACCCACATCTCTTAAGTTTCTACATTGGCAGGTGGGTTCTTTACCACTAGTGCCACCAAAAGTCCAGTTTCTTTTTCTGTTTAGTAAATTCTGGGGTTGTGTTCATGGACCATCTTCTTTTTTCTGACTTTTTCAAAGGATCTCATTTGAAAATCTATGTCCCAGAGGGAGATTTGGATAAGTCAGCTTCTACCCTGACCGCACAGAGCGATTAACTGCCTGTATTTGCTTGCCAAAGTTGAGATGCTTTGAGAAGTTAAAAATAACGAAAGCAGAAACACAGGAAAAACATAATCCCACTATTAAGAGACAATATAACCCGTTGATCTCACAGAAGCAGTAGCACAGCTGTACAAGGATGATGAAGAGAATGAGGAGGCTTTTTACTGGTGTGTAGATGGCCATCAATTTGATAGAAATATAAAAGTATCAAACTCATTTCATTTTAGTGTTTGAAATTCTGCTTGAATTTAAGATGAAAGGTCTGAGTTTCATTAGAAATGGAAGCACAGTTGTATCTGTCTTCAGAACACATTTTGTTCATAATAAGTGGCATTTCTTTTAATCTAGTTAATTTGAAAACATTTTAGATGAAAATTACTGCTGCATGAAGAACAATAATGATAAAATGATGTGGGCAACTTTAGAGAATTTGAGGAAACTAGAAGATTTTCATTAACCAAAAATCAGAGCAAGAGATGGCGTAAATCAATCTTTTTTTTTCCCCCTGAAACTTTGAAAGCTTTGAAGGGATTATCTTTGGGGTATGAGTGCATATCAAATTTTGAATTTTAAATAGAGAATGTTATCTCAGTCTTAGAAATGCCCTTCATTCTACTGTCTGTTGTAGAGGTTTGCAAACTTTGCTGCATGCTAAAATCGTCAGGGAAACTTAAAAATCCTGATACCTAGGTCATATCCCAGACCATGAATTGAGGATGTGTGCCCCCGAATTTGAAATTTTATTTCTGTCTCTTCCAAAAAATTTCCTTGACTTGCAGAGGAATAAAATTATTGTGAATGGATCAATACACATGTGTAGTTGTAGCTAATGTTCCCAACCAAACATAGGAATAAGATTATATTTGATATTTTCCCTCCACTAATGATGAGTTAAGAGTTATTTTTTTGTCCATTAAGCTCTATCTTTGTTAAGTACTGTTTAATAATGTATCAGCCCAACATTTCATTTTCTGAAAAAGTAGAAGGTGCTTGCTGGGGCCTCTCTGGTGGTCTAGTGTTCAGGGCTTCACCTTGCAGTGTATAGGGGGTGTGGGTTCCATCCCTGGCAGTGGAGCCAGGAGCCATGTGCCTTGCAGCCAAGGAGCCAAAACACATATGCACACCCAAAATAGAAGCAATATTGTAACAAATCCAATAAAGATTAAAAAAACAAGCATGCAAGGATGGATGATGAAGGTATTTTTCTAAGAACATCTAAGAGTATTTAATACTTGGGAAACTCTAGACATCTCATAAAATCCATCGGTAGATTGTGAAATTTTGCAGGTGAGTGACTTTCCTGCTGATCTTGGGAATCTTTGCCTTGAGGTGCAGGGATGTGATTATAAGGAGATATTATCAGCTGGTGGCTTGTAGGACATGTTCAGCCCAAATACGAGGTGTGTTCAGTCTGGAGTGCTCAGTGTGGAAATATAAAAATCCTAATCTCTAGTTGTGAGCAAAATATTAGCATATCTTTGTTACACTAGGTAGACTTAACAGATATATAAAAATATTCCATCCAAAAACAACAGCACAGATGGAACATTGTCCAGGATAGCTCATACATTAGGCCACCAAACAAGTCATAATACATTTAAGATTGAAATCATATCAAGCATCTTTGCCAACCACAGTGATACAAGACCAGAAATCAATTTCAAAAGAAAACTAGAAAATTCAGAAGCATGTGGAGATTAAACCACATGCTACCGAACAACCAATGGATCAAAGAAGAAATCAAAAGAGAAATTTAAAAAAATACTTGAAATAAATGGAAATGGGCCTACCATTTTGGACTTTGTTTTCTGTTTGTAACTTCGGTTTTTTGTTTCATGTTCCCCTTCTTGTCTTCTTTTGGGTCATTTGAATAATTTTTAATGTTTTATATTACTTTGTCTTTTGGCCTTTTGGCTATAACTCTTTTTTTTTTTTTTTTAGAGCTTGCTCTCAGGCTTAGAAGGTACATACTAATCTTGCCCAGTCACTGTAGAGTTAACATTTTGACACCCTGAGCAAAATGTAAAAGCCTTACGTGCATATAGATCCATTTATCTTCTTTACTTTATGTATATGTGATACATTGAAAACCCTACAGATAATGTTATAAGTTTTGCTTTCAATAGTCCTCCATATTTTTAAGAACTGAAAAATAAACCCTGTTTACCTATGTTTACCATTTACCTGTTGCTTTGCCATCATTGATGAAAGTCTAAGTTTCCCTCTAAAATGATTTCCCTTCAGCCTGAAGGGAAAAATCATCCCTAATAAATGGTACTCTTCTTTTAGAAGTATGCGACCAACATCGTTTCACTGATATATGTGGATATTTGTTGAATGTCTGATTTTCTTTTGTTTTCTGATGAGAAGCAAAGTTAATTTGTCCAATGAGATTTTTTTTTTTCCCATTCTTATTCTGTACCCAGTACTGATATTCATCAGAAAAATGATGACAGAGAGGTGAACAAAACAGATAAATACCTTTGCTTTCTTGAGGCTTATTACATCATGTGTGAAGGGAGATTGACCACAAATACGGAAGAACAAGCACAGTGCGTCATATGTCATGAGTTCTAGGGAAAAAATAAAACCACGGTCAGAGATGGAATTTTATTTATTTGCTTTTAATTTTCTTCTCTTTTTTTCTGCACTGGGTCTTAGTTGCAGCTCATAGGATCTTTAGTTGTGGCATGCAAACTTTTAGTTGCAGAATGCAGGACCTAGTTTCCTGACCAGGGATTGAACCTGAGCCCCGTGCATTGGGAGTGTGGAGTCTTAGCCACTGGACCACCAGAGAAGTCCCCGGAGATGGACTTTTAAAAAGGGTGGTCAAAAAGATGACCTCTCAGAGAAGGAAATCTGAGCACAAAGACTCACATGAGGGAACCAGCCCTGATGATACCTGGGGGAAGAATGTTCCAGGTGAGGGAACAGCAAGTGGAGATGGCCTGAGACAGAGGGTGACCAGCAAGGGCGATGAGGCAGCAGGAGTAGGGCCAGATGGGGGAAGATGTGGTCATAGAGATGGTGCTGCACGAAAGAGGTAAGAAGACCAGTCATCTGCTATACCACATGAGACTGATGTATGGAAAACTGTTATTTTTGTTTTATTTTTTAGTGCAAGCTTTATTAATCTCAGTTTATTCTTGCAACAACATAAAGTTAGAACAAAGCTCATATACTTACTTTAAATACATTTATCACTAAACTATTATGCAGTCATTTGCAACTGCACCTCCGGTCTGCCCCAGCTGGTTATGCATTGTGCATAAAATAGGCTGTTGGTGTTAATCACCTCAGTAAAAATAACATTTATGCTAGTGATGGCTCATTACGTGCCAAGCACTGTGTTGGAGGATGTTAAGAACCATTTCTCCTCTGGAGAGACAGCTGGAGTGGTGTCTGTTATTTATAATAATTCACTCTTCTGGGGCCATATAAAGGGTAAAAAAGCTCAAATACCTAAGACTAATCTTATCTCCTCTTGAAATAGGCAAATGCGGGCCTAGCATTGCAATCTTCCAGTTTTGCCAAACAAGATAGAGATAGACTGTTCAGGAAATTCTCTTAACTTTTAAATATTGACAACTGAAAAATGAGAGAATTTTTGGAGCTTTGAGCCAACATAACACCCATGGGTTAGAATGGGGCTGCAAATTGCTTTATATAAGTGCTGGTCTGGAAGCTTGATCAGTCAATAAGCAGCTCCTTTCCATCCCTCTTTAAGGAAAACAATGGTTTGTGCTCAGCTAGTTTTGGGTCTTGATTTGCAGCCTTCGTCCTCTTTTGTTTAATGTTGTGTGCGCGTGCTCAGTCCCTTCAGTTCAGTCGCTCAGTCGTGTCCGACTCTCTGCGACCCCATGAATTGCAGCCCCAGGCCTCCCTGTCCATCACCAACTCCCGGAGGTCACTCAGACTCACCTCCATTGAGTCAGTGATGCCATCCAGCCATCTCATCCTCTGTCGTCCCCTTCTCCTCCTGCCCCCAATCCCTCCCAGCATCAGGGTCTTTTCCAATGAGTCAGCTCTTCGCATGAGGTGGCCAAAGTACTGGAGTTTCAGCTTTAGCATCATTCCTTCAAAAGAAATCCCAGGGCTGATCTCCTTCAGAATGGACTGGTGGAGTCTTCTCCAACACCACAGTTCAAAGCATCAATTCTTCAGTGCTCAGCTTTCTTCACAGTCCAACTTTCACATCCATACATGACCACTGGAAAAACCATAGCCTTGACTAGACGGACCTTTGTTGGCAAAGTAATGTCTCTGCTTTTCAAGATGCTGTCTAGGTTGGTCATTACTTTTCTCCCAAGGAAGAAAGGTCTTTTAATTTCCTGGCTGCAGTCACCATTTGCAGTGACTTTGGAGCCCTCCCTCCCCCACAAAAAATCTGCCACTGTTTCCCCATCTATTTGCAATGAAGTGATGAGACCGGATGCCATGATCTTAGTTTTCTGAATGGTGAGCTTTAAGCCAACTTTTTTACTCTCTTCTTTCAATTTCATGAAGAGTCTTTTTAGTTCTTCTTTACATTTTGCCATAAGGGTGGTGTCATCTGCATATCTGAGGTTATTGATATTTCTCCTGACAATCTTACCTCCAGCTTGTGTTTCTTCCAGTCCAGCATTTCTCATGATGTACTTTTCATGGCTGCAGTCACCATCAGCAGTGATTTTGGACCCCCCCCCCCAAAAAAAAATAAAGTCTGACACTGTTTCCACTGTTTCCCCATCTATTTCCCATGAAGTGATGGGACCAGATGTCATGATCTTCGTCATTTTCTGAATGTTGAGCTTTAAGCCAACTTTTTCACTCTCCTCTTTCACTTTCATCAAGAGGCTTTTTAGTTCCTCTTCACTTTCTGCCATAAGGGTGGCATCAGTTGTGTCCAACTCTTTGCTACCCCGTGGACTGTAGCCTGCCAGGCTACTCTGTTCATGGGATTCTCCAGGTGAGAATGCTGGAGTGGTTGCCGTTTCCTCCTCCAGGGGATCTTCCTGACCTAGGGATCAGACTCGTCTCCTTCATTGGCAGGTTGATTCTTTACCCACTGAGCCACCTGGGTAGCCCAGGGACTGTGTACCACGGTGAATAACGTGGTGAAATACATATTTCCTTGCAGGTGTGGCTGCTTGTGGCATTGATTAGACATGACCCAGCGGGGTGGTTGGTGGGGCTCTGATGTGTAAGCGGCGCAAGGATGAGTCCCCCGATGTTACTGGGCGTCCACTCTGCCCTTCTGTCCTCCTGACTCGGCAGGTTGTGGACATTCATCTGACTTTATTGCCCGAGAGGTTCATTATACTTAGCACAGCTTTCTCCACAGCCTGGTGATATAATTATGATTGTTATCTTCTCCTTATCTTTCCCCTCTCTCCCTTTTATGAGATGAAAACCTCTGGTATAAATATGTGGCAGTGAGGGCATGCATTTTCCCTTCCTCTCCGCCTAATGGATGAACAGCTGGGAGTTAATGAGCTTTTAATAGGAAGTGTAGGGGGTGAGTTTGTTTCAGTTTCAGTCTCCGCAGAATACTCTGAGGTCTCGTTGTTTTTCTGTTTCTCTCTAACGTTAGCTTTATTGATACCTGCAAACACCTGTTTAAAATGCACTCAGCATGGAGGGAACATATTTCTCTTTCGATCACCTTGGCCTCCACTGACTCTCCTTTAATTATAAGGCTCCTGTGCAACCTCACACAAGGTTTTTATCTTCATTTTTAAGGACCTTGAAAATGTTCTATAGGCCTGAGTTTTTATTTAGCAATTTTTTTTAAGTTTACATGAGTATTTGTATATATTTTTTGCCCCTTTTTATTCTTCTATTCTGACCTTAAAGGCAAACAAGACCAAAGCCTTGTTCCACTCATATTTTGTAGCAGGGTTCTTAGCCTTTTTCATTCATCCTTTTCCCTAAAACTTTCCTCATACCTAGCCATTGTAAATCCTGGGTTATAAAATGATTTTCTGTAGCTAAAAAATCATCATTAGCAATAATACCTAACTTCTGTGCATTACAGGCTTCCCTAGTGGCTCAGCTAGTATAGAATCCGCCTGCAATGCTGGAGACCTTGGTTCAGATCCTGGGTCAGGAAGATCCGCTGGAGAAGGGATAAGCTACCCACCCCAGTATTCTTGGGTTTCCCTGGTGGCTCCGCTGATAAAGAATGCGCCTGCAATGCGGGAGACCTAGGTTTGATCCCTGGGTTGGGAAGATCCCCCGGAGTAGGGAAAGGCTACCCACTTCAGTATTCTGGCCTGGAGAATTCCATGGGCTTTACATTCCATGGGGTCGCAAAGAGTTGGACACAACTGAGCAACTTTCACTTTCACTTTCTATGCATTACTATGTAAAGCTGATAAATCTCTTTCAGTGCACCTGCGTTTTCTCATTCGGTATTCCAAATACCATCTGAAGTTAACTAGACAAGTATAATTACCATTTTACAGAGTAGAAAACCAAGATCATTGGTCAAGGTTAAATGCTTATAAAAGCTAATACAGGTAAACGGTAAAATCTGAAACAGCACAGAGGATGCACAGAAGTTTCCCTACCAAGAGATAACCATACTTAATCATTTTCTTGTGTTTCTTCCAGTAGTTTTCCACTTTTCCATGCATGTTCAAACTCGTGTCTGCTTTCTTTTTTAAACACAAAGAGGATAATGTTCTTCGTAGTTTTGCAACTTGCTTTATTTCTTTGTGTGGATGGAAAGTGAATATATATGATCACAGGTCCTGCAGCTATCCCTGTGGCATTGTAGGGACTTAACAGAGTTTATTTACCCAGTCCCCTATGGGTGGACATCTAGGTTGCTTCCACTTCTTTAGGACCATGCAAGCTATATTGCAGATGCCTGTTCCTAGACAAATGGGCAAATTCCTAGGAGTAGAATTGCTGAGTTGTCAGGTAGATGTGTTTAAAATTTTGATGCATGTTTCTATAAGTGTCTTAATACATCCTTACAATATTTACACAGTAAATCAGTTTTCATGAAAGTGGTGCCTTCATTTGCTGTTGTTGCTTAGTTGCTAAGTTGTGTCCGACTCTTGCAATCCTATGGATTGTAGGCCGCCAGGCTCCTCCGTCCATGGGATTCTCCAGGCAGGAATCCTGGAGTGGGTTGCCATTTCCTTCTCCAGAGAATCTTCCTGGCTCAGGGATTGAAGCCGAGTCTCTTATTGCTGAGCCACCAGGGAAACCAACGAGTCTAATATCCTAAATCATAAACCTTTTTAAACTGACAGTCTGTTTTAATCTGTATTTCTTTAATTAGTGAGATTGGTCATCTTTTCATAGAATTATAGGCAATTTGTATTTCATTTCCTGTTCTCTGTTCTGTTGTTCATTTTTTTTTAATCTTAATGATTCTAAGAACTCTGTGTATTGAAGAACATATCTGTCCTGCCGCAGATATTTTCCCCAACTTATCATTTATGTTTTGACCTTTATAAATTTTAAAGACCCACTTTTTATTAAAATAGTAAGCATGGCCATTGTAAGATTATAGTTGGTAAAATCTGGAAAGCAAAAAGAAGAAAATGAAAGGCAGCATAATTCTATCATTTAGTGACAACCACTTTTGTCATTTCGTTGTAACATCTTCTAGTCTTTTTCTAATATGTGTGTGCATGGTAATTGTTTTTCAAAATGTGTTTTAGCTTGCAGTTTCTGTAGCCCTGTGAGGGTCAGAAAGCTAGGTGGTAAGCTCTGAAGCAGATCCCTTAACTTGTGTGTATCACCTCCCTTTCCCCATTTTCTTTAGGGAGGAAAGTCCTCAGTGCTTATAAGGATCCTTCTCTTTGTTTCTCTAGGGAGGGTGTAAAAGGGTTGCTCCGTTTACTGTTTGCTCACATTGCTGAAGTTCCCAAACTGGATGGAGCTCCTTTGTCCGTATTTGTCTGTCTGATTCTGAGACTGTCTTTGTTTTGGTTTGTTATTAGTGGACATAATTATTACCCTTTAGGATCACTCTCTGCTTCTCAGCTCACATTTTTTTTTTATAAGTTAGATTTATTAAGACATAATTTACATATACACAGGTACCCTTTCCAATGTACAGTTTGATGAGCTTTGATAGACATATATATGTGTGTGTGTATATATATTATATATATAGTAAGTTTAATCATCATAGTCACAGCGAAAATTTCCGCCACCCCCAAAAGTATCCTCAGACACTTACGCAGTTTACCATCTCCTTGACATCCAGCTCTGATTTCTGTCTCTATAATTTTCCTCTTTTTAGGTGGATAGATAGATAGAATCATACAGTATATAGACTACTGACTTGGCTTCTTTCATTCACATAACACACCTAGGATTCATCCATGCTGTTGAGTGTCAGTGAGTCATTCATTTTTATTGTTCAGTAATAGTATTGAGTTCTATGGATATACCACAGTTTGCTTTTCTATTCACCAGGTAATGGACATTTGGGATGTTTAGACTTGTTGACTATTATGAAAGAAAGCTGCTATTGCCATTCATATATAAGTCTTTGTATAAAAATATGATATCATTCCTCTAATGAGGAATTAGATTGCTGAGTTATATGGTAATTGCTGAGTTGTATGGTAGTTGTGATCAACTGTGAACTTGCTTACCATAGTGACTATACCATTTTGTATTCCCACCAATAATATATGAGATTTCTAGTTGGTCCTCATTCTTATCAGCGGTTGGTTTTGTCACTTTTATGATTTTAGCCATTTTAGTAGATACTTAGCAGTATCTTACTGCAGTTTTAATTTGTAAAAGCTTCTCTGTTGGTGTTGTGAGTACTTTCATATGCTAAATTGTCCATTCATAAATTGTCTTTGATGAAATATCTCTTTAATGCTGTGCCTGTTTTTTTTGGTGAGAGAAGGTGTTTATTTTCTTATTGAGTTGGAAGAGTTCTTTTTGTATTCTAGATTAAAGACATTTATTAGATATGTTTTCCAAATTATATTTCCCAGTGTGTATCTTATAATTTAATTCTTAAATGTCTTTTGATGAATTAATATGTTTTTAATTGTCATGAAGTTCATTTTATCTTTTTTGTGATTTCTGCCTTGTTATTTTGGTATCAAATATGTATCTAAGAATCCACTGCTAAATCCAAGTTTATGAAGGTTTACTCCTCTTTTATCTTATAAAAGGTTTGGTTTTAGCTCCTATTGATTTATTTGATTTTAAATGCTGTGAAAGTGCTGCACGCAAAATATGTCAGCAAATTTGGAAAACTCAGCAGTGGCCACAGGACTGGAAAAGGTCAGTTTTCATTCCAATCCCAAAGAAAGGCAATGCTAAAGAATGCTCAAACTACTGCATAATTGCACTCATCTCACAAGCTAGTAAAATAATGCTCAAAATTCTCCAAGCCAGGCTTCGACAGTATGTGAACCGTGAACTTCCAGATGTTCAAGCTGGTTTTAGAAAAGGCA
>SJYT01001239.1:66803-184742 GCA_006410635.1 Cephalophus harveyi | reverse complement strand
TATCTGAGGTTATTGATATTTCTCCCAGCAATCTTGATTCCAGCTTGTGTTTCTTCCAGTCCAGCGTTTCTCATGATGTACTCTGCATAGAAGTTAAATAAGCAGGGTGACAATATACAGCCTTGACGTACTCCGTTTCCTATTTGGAACCAGTCTGTTGTTCCATGTCCAGTCTTAACTGTTGCTTCCTGACCTGCATACAGATTTCTCAAGAGACCTGGGACAAAATGAGTACTATGGCTCAGGAGATAGTATTTCAGATAGCTCAGAGAAACTGCTCCAAAGAAGTAGGGGGAAGGTCAGTATATATGTAATTTTGGTGAAGGGGTAGTCCATGCAATCAAGCACGTATATTTTTTTTGCAGAAGCTTTCTGCTAGTTACGAGGAGAATTCCTCACCATGAAGAATGTTAGTGCTTTTCTAGATATGAGGAGATACAAGAATTAGGCTGATAAAATTGGCTCCAGAAAATATCCATCTGAAAACCTACTCTGCCAGTTCCCCACTACCTCAGTCCGGAGTGCCTCATTTCTGCTCTCCCCCAAGCTCCTTTCAGAGGGTGTTGAAGGTCAGCAGCTGCAGCAGCTCATGATTTAATCCTTGTAGAGGTAGATAGCAAGTGCCAATCTGTACTTGTCAACACTAACATAGACCTACAGTTGAATAAAATCACCTAACACAAAGCCCAGTTTATAATAATGTATTGAACAACTGGTGCAGTTTACTGAATGCTGTACTGAAAATGAAAACCAGAATGGTTGTGTGTGTACTGGATGCTTGTAAGAGTATCAGTTGTTCACCCTGGTGATCCCAAGACTTGGAGCTGTGGCCGCCACTGCCCACCATCATGAGAGCGTCATAGGGCGTATCACTAGCCCAGGAAAAGATCAAAATACAAAGTGTGGTTTCGAACGGATGTGTATCATTTTTGTACCATCATAAAGTCGAAAAATTGTGTTAGACCAGCATAAGTCAGGCTCTGTACCTACCTCAGAGAGTGACTAGGTAAAGTGCTTTCCAAAATGGTGACTACAAGGAAAGTACTCGGTAAGTATCTATTGTTATTTCTTAAGGTAGAAACTTACCATTAGTGAAGAATATTATTGTTTAGTGCTAAGTCGTGCCTGACTCTTTTGCAACCCCTTGGACTGTAGCCTGCCAGACTCCCATGTCCATGGAATTTTCCAGACAAGTATACTGGAGTGGGTTCCATCCCCTTCTCCAGGGGATCTTCCCAATCCAGGGACTGAACCTGGGTCTCCTGTATTGCAGGCAGATTCTTTACTGCTGAACCACCAGGGAAGCCCTTAGGGAAGAATATATGCCCCCCAAAAAAAGAGTAGCTGAGTTTTAGTGTGCTCTTGCTGTGAAAGGATAATTTTGACTTTTAAAATCAAATATACTGGGAAATTATTTTAGAATTCTTGTACATGTGTATGTTAGTCACTCAGTTGTGTTTGACTTTGTGGCCAAATGGACTGTAGTCCACCAGGATCTCTGTCTGTGGAACTCTCTAGACAAGAATTCTGGATTAGGTAGCCATTCCCTTCTCCAAGGGATCTTCCCAACCCATGGATTGAACCTGGGTCTCCTGCATTGCAGGCAGATTCTTTACCATCTGAGCCATCAGGGAAGCCCATAATTCTTATATCCATAGTTAGTTTCTAATCCTCTTTTCAGAAACACTGATGGAAACAGATGACAGTTTTCCTCCACTGAGCATATAAATTGATCATGCTTTTTTTTTCTAATGGACTGATTCTGTCCATTAAACATAGTAAAATTCAATTAACAGACATAAAGGTTAATGGACATACAGTGCCTGCTTTATCCTGGACACCCAAAAAGTGAGTGAGGCCTGGGTCCCATCCTTCTTACACAGTCAGTCTAACTGGGGAGCTAGACAACCCCAGGACCCCATGAGGTTGACTTAAAGACCAGAAAGACCAAGCTGAATGCTCAGGAAAACTTCTATAGTGGCTCATATTTTATCATGATGTAATGACACATCAAAGACATTTTTTTAGACATTTAGAAAATAAAGGGAATCCAAGAAGACAGCTTAGACCCTACAGGGTGGCAGCAAATAGAAGCTTAGGCCATAGGAGGGGGAGGTAGCCAAGATGGGGTAGGAAGACCTGAACTCACCTCCTCCCATGGATGTGCTAAAATTGTAACTACTCACAGAGCTACTATCTGTGAGCACAACCTGAAGGCTAATAGAAAAAAGTTTCCACAACGAAAGGCATATAGAAGGAACCACAGTGAGATGGATAGAAGGGGTGGAGATGAGGTATGTCAGGACCCACATGCCGGGGCCAGCAACCCACAAGTGGGAGGATAATTACAATCGTAGAGGTCCTCCCCAAGGAGTGAGGGGTCCAAGCTCCACATGGGGCTCCCCAGCCAGGGCTTCTGCACTAACAAGTCCCCCAGCAGGAAAACTGGAGGGCTAAAGAAATAGATTCTGCTCTTAAAGGGCGCACACAAAATCTCACATGCTCCAAGTCCTGGGCGAGAGGCAGTAATTTGCGAGATGCCTGGGTCAGACCCACTTGCTGATCCTGAAGCATCCTGGAGAGGCAGGAGGCAACTGGGACTTCCCTGGGGCTAGAGACGCTGGCCACAGCCATTCTGGGGAGCTCCACCGGTGCTGGCTGGCACCATTAGGAATCCTCCCTCCAGCCTATTAGCAATGTATTCTTTGACATCAGTCTTAGCAGTGTGACGTGGATCTGTCTCCTCAGTCAAGGGGAAAAAAAGCAAAATTAAACAAATGGAACTATATTAAACTAAAAAGCTTTTGCAAAGTAAGGGAAACTATTAACAAAATGAAAAGGCAGCCTAAGAATGGGAGGCCACAGGCCAGGCTTGGGACCTTGGCTTCCAGTCTATCTCCAACCTTGATGGCATAAGAACAGAGTTATTAAGAGCTTAAGGACAACAGGAAGCCAGCATCCCTGATGGACAGTTATACCACTTTGTCACTGCTCCAGGACTCAACTATGTATTTCTTCCTGACTCATGAGATTAAAAATCTGTGCCCAAATGTAGTCCCTCCATTTACAGTCCCAAAGGAGAGGAAACTAAGACCTCGAGATCATTATCCTTGGAAGTAGTGAGGTTCACTCAGATTTGCCTGATCCCATTCCCAGCATCCTTCTAACCCCATGCCTGGTACTCTTATCTATGAGGACATAGCATCTATGCTGTGGTGGGAATTTCCTTTTGAAATTGAGCCTATCAAAATTTGCTTATGTTGTTGACCATTTTTCAGTGGTTAAGAAAATCGCATTGAGAAAAGGAGTCCCTTGGGAAAGAGTTGGTGGAAGATACTATGTTTGTGTGTGTGTATGCTCATTCATATCCGACTCTTTGCGACCCCATGGACTGTAGCCCACCATGCTCCTCTGTCCACTAGATTTCCTAGGCAAGAATATTGGAGTGGGTTGCCATTTCCTCCTCCAGGGAATCTTCCTGACCCAGGAATTGAACCCAGGTCTCCTGAATCAGCAGGCAAATTCTTTACCAGTAAGCCACCTGGAAAGCCCTGGAAGAAACACAAAAAGAAGGAATATATGAGACACAGGACAAAAGATGAGAAAGAGGAAGTATTCTGATGAAACTGTGTCCCAATTAGAATTCTCATATACCTTCTGACTTTTTCTGAGTTCAGGGGAAAATGTTTTAAAATTGTTGATAAAGAGGGAAGATATGAAAGCCAGGACAAAAAAATGAGAAAGAGGAAGTGTTCTGATAAAACTGTGTCCCAATTAGGATTCTCATTTCCCTTCTGAATTTTTCTGAGTTCAGGGGAAAATGTTGCAAAATTGTCAATTATTTCAGCTATTCTTGTAGGGCTGGATACCTCAGCACATGGAGCCACAAGAACGGGAATAGCAGAGCTAAATGTTAACTGTTGCCTCCAAGGGCTGCTGTCCAACAGTGAAAGCCTCTTCAAATCACGAACTTCAGTATTTTTTAAATGTTTCTATAGTCTAAAGAGATTTTATAGTTTATCACCTTGGTAATAGCAGCTATCCCAGAAAGCATTATTGGAATACAAGTATTCATTCCTCCTTGCAGAGATTCGATGTTTTCATAAAAACACAATGAATGAGGCTTTTTTAAAAACATCCATTTTTTTTTCCTTAAGTCAGATTAGTTATGATTACATGAACAGTTTTGGAAAATATGTGACAGTTATAGCTTATAACTAAGTGGTGCTATAACTTCAAACAGCACTTCTTAATGTTTTCATATCATGACACATAAAAGATGAAAATATTTGGCATCTGGGATAAAGTGAAGAGAATTGTGTGTGTGTTGGCACCTAGGATAAAGTGAAAAGAACTGGGGAGAAGTTTATAGGGCTTGGTTTTAAAAATCATTGCTTTTTAATATTATGATTTTATGGTAAAAACAAAGTATTCAGGAAAACAATAAATATTGAATTTGCCTAAAATTTCCACATATGATACTTTCTAAATTTTGATAGATTTGAGTTTTCTAATATCAGTAATATTATAACCAATTCTTACTGAAAGAGAAAAATTTTTCATTGAAAAAAGCTGAATTCACTGTGAAAGAATTCTATTTCAGTCACAAAGTGTATTATAAGACCATAGTTCTTGATGTTTCATGATATTTCAGAATTAGCCATGTTGACATTCATAGTTTCGAATGCATCAATCCCTACTCTAGCACCAGCTGGGGGCTGGGGTCCAAGCCTTGTTGTTTACCAGGACTGATTGCCTTCAGCATTAGCCCTCTGAGAGGTCAGCTTTTTAAAAGAACAAGTAAGTCTACGCTTGCACAAGCTTCCAAAAACCTGGAGAAAGGGAACGCTCCCCAAGTCGTTTTGTAAGACCAGAATAAATTTAACACAAAAACTGAAACGGATATTGTTGGGGGTGGGGGGCATTGGGGAAGCCACTAGCCAATCTCATTTATGAAAAATAATGCAAATATTCTAAAATATTAAAATATTTTAATATATAAAATATCAAGAACAAATTGGGTGTATCTTAGTGTCAAATTGTCCAGTATAACTCCATGCTCTAAAAGAATAAAATAAAAAAATCTCAACCAGTAAAGAGAAAAATCATTTGACAGAAATTCAAGGTCTATTCATGCTTTCCTCTTTTAAAAAAATTTTTAAAATTCATTCATAAAGATCCTGCCATCTGCCTCTCGATCCACCCTCTAAGTCAATCTGTCTGACAAGAATCAGATGATTTTAATTTGTTTATATCACGGACTAACCCACCCCACAGTAACTCTCAATAACAAAAATGTAACTGTCCTCAGGTTTAGAACCAGGGAAAGAGGAAACAGACACTGGTAATTCAAGCCTCAGTCTCCTTCTCAGGAGCTGACTCCGACTGCAACTGACTGGGAATCGGGGCAGCACTGTTATGCCCGAAGTCCGAGTCCCCAAAACTGAGAGAATAAGACATCCACAGCAATGCAAGAGCAAAAAGGGGTTTATTTCTAGCTCAAGCTAGGGCTCAAGTCACACTCCAGCGCAGTGGAGTGGAGCAAGAGCCCTGAGCCCTGAATTACACCAGTATTTATAGAGTTAAGACAAAGACAGGGAGTTGGTAAGGGCGGATTGGTTGCAAGGGTTTTATGGTATGTACTAATGGGCTAAATTTTCGCGCACGTGGGCTTTCTTAGGGGATTTCCACCCTCTTCCTGATAGGCTGAAACTAGGCTACGGGAGCATACTGATTGTTCGAGTCTTGATGCCACACACCAACAGCCATCTTCTTCCTGGCAATGACCCAGCTCCTCTGCAAGGGAGATTTTGGCCTGCCTTGGCCCCCTGAAGCCTGTCATGGCGCCTGTTTGGGTCCTAACAAGCACGACCGCTCTCCGGAGCCACGGTCCTGGACTGAGCTGCAATGCACCATGCTTCTCCCAGCTGTCACCTGAGGAGCAGATGACTGCATCTGGCCTCTGCATCCCTGGGCCCTCTTACAAGGAATGTGTTTCCAATTCCCAGCACACAACCTGAGTGCTTCTCAGCTCCAGAGTGAACACAAATCACCTGCGGGTACCTTTAAAACTTTAAAAACGAATTCAGTCAACCTGTAACAGAGCAGGACCCCATGGGGCCTTTGTGGTGGGGTTGGGGGGTGAGGAGGGCCAGCCTTCCCCCACATCCTCTACTTTAGCTCCTCTCTGTAGTCTCTAGATAATAGTATTTTATGCAAATGTCCTGAGTTGTTTTGCAGATGTGAATTTCCACAAGACCACCACCAAAAGGAAAATGTTAACTACTCGATAATCTGAAGCACACTCCAGGCCTCCTGGAGCCTAAGGACTGATAGGCTGTGAAACCGCTTGCCATCTCACCATCAACCAGTCAGAGGGCTGTGCACAAGCTGACCCTAGACACTGCCTCCACAGCCGCCCCCCTCACCTGGCCTTTAAAAGAGACCTTTTAGGCATTGCCTAAACCTTTTGGGGAGCTCAGGGTGTCTTAGGCATGAACCAAGCTTCTGCTTGCATGGCCCTGCAAGAAACCCTTCTCTGCTCCAGACTCCCAACATTTCTGTTTATTTGGCCTCACTGTGTGGGAACTGGCACTAACAAATCTGGAGTAAATCTGCCAGGTGATGCCTGCGGTGCTCCTTCTGCTGACCACACTTTAAGCAGCAAAGTAGACTACACACTCTCCCAGCTTGCATCCCACCCAATGGGAGGGCAAGGCAGGAAGTGGGGAAAGCCATTGCTGTTTTCCATTAACCAGTCAGGCCCTGCTGTTGGCAGCTGCAGCCACCGCAAAGGTGGAAGGTAAGTCCACCTGGGGAGGTATGAATGAGCTTCTTTTGAGGGTGACAGTTGGGAATGGGGTACAGGATGAATAATATCTAAGCAAACAAACAATGTTCTGCACTGTTTCTGTTACAAATCAGTCAGAAACACTCATCTTCCAGGATGTGATCTGGAGACAGCAGTCAGACTGCAGTTTCAAATTCTGAATAACACTGAGGTCTTAGTGATGTTGGAGAATAAAGTTTCATTTTAGGCAGTGAAATGCATTTTTAAATCTCATGTCTTTACATTTTCAGATCCAATGATCTCTAGAGTGATTAAGAATAGATTTTATGAATTATCACTAGCCATGTTTAAAATATTTTCTCTATTTTCTAAAACATCTTGTCACAGACCTCAAAATAACCATAACCTATAGATCAAGAGAGTATCTTTTCACAGTTCTTGGTAGGAAACCAGAAAAGTAGAATTTATTTATCTGAATGCTACCAATTATGAGTCAAAATTAAGTCCCTTCATTCTTGAGTGAAAGTCACTCAGTCGTGTCCAACTCTTTGCCACCCCTTGGACTGTACAGTTTATGGAATTCTCCAGGTCAGAATATTGGAATTGGTAGCCTTTTCCTTCTCAGGGGATCTTCCCAACCCAGGGATCGAACCCATGTCTCCTGCATTGCAGGCGGATTCTTTACCAGCAAAGTCACAAGGGAAGCTCTCAGAAGAGAAGGAATCCCTTTTCTTCTGTTCACTCTCTCTGTTATTTTCCCCCTCTACTTTTCTCACTCTAAATCAATACAGTGGGAGGGAAAAGGGAGAAATTTCACTTTTCCATCACAAATTATGTTCTTTACCAATAAGAAGATGTAATGAGACTCCTTTATGGAATCCTGAAAGATGGAAGAAGATTGTAGCCAAGGGAGAAGCCAGGCTCTCTATCTCTCTCCATGTATATATGGAGCACACTTGGGCTGAAGCTAAACACCTCTGAATATAGTTTGTAGATTTTGATTAGAAAAAAATTTTACTACGCTAAAAATTGTTTATAATTATGTAAAATAATGTTTAAAATTGAAACCAAAATGAATAAAAAAGATGCTAAATGTGTAAAAGCTGGTGTCATAACCACACAAAGAGGAATTCTTTCAAGTGACTTTAAAGACAGTAATTTTACAATTTCTCTCCAGTGGGATATACCTAAGATTTGAAAAACTGCCCCCAAATTATAGTGATTTTGGTTATCATATTATTGGTGTTGAAACTGTTATTCTGACAAGGTTTTGTTGCATTGTGTTTGTATTGGAAATGACTGGGTCACAGGAGGGGGAGAGAACAGGGAGGAAACTTGTTTCATCTGGAGAAAACTTCTCTCTCTGGTTCAAACTCCTTTCTATGCTCCCATTTTTGTTTTTGTCTTATTTTTTAAGAAGTACAATATAATGATTTAATATACAGTATCTGTTGTGAAATGATTAATATAACCAAATTAACACATCCATCACCTCACATAGTTGTGTGTGTGTGTGTTGAAAACAGTTAAGAGTGTTCCCCATTCTTGTTTAGTGTCAGGCAAGTGTATTCTCCTCGGTTCTGTCATCACAGCAAAGATTTGGAGTGACGGATATTAAAGCCCTCAGCGCGTCACAGCTCTAGGGTCTTGGACAGACTGTGTTATAGCTCTTAGACAAATCAGTGTTACAGCTCCGTGTTGCAGTTCTATTTTATTTAGAAAATAGCAGGCAAATCCATTCTTGAGGCATGAGGGCATGTCGACCCTAAGACGCGAAAATAGTGCCACAGCAAGCGGGGGAGTGAGGCAGAGCCCCACCCCTTTGGCTTCTCTTTTTATATCCCCCCATCCCCTCCCCACCCTCCCCCGGGCCTGCCCTATGTAAATTTGGCTAGCCAGGAGTGTGTGTTCTACTGAGGTCCTCACTCCGGTCCTTGGACCTTCCTTTGTTCTATTTTCCTGGGCTTTTTCCTTCCTTGTCTTTTAGCCACCACCATTCTGGACTCCTGTTTACTATTCTTGCTACCTAACATCTAGGTTTCAGCTTTTTTGCTTTAATGGCTACCATCCACTTGGTCACTTTTAATGTGAATGTCTTCTTAGTGTTGCCTAATAATGCTGTGCAATTGGGTCACTAGTCTTATTTTAAGCAAACTTAGATTTGAAATGCAAGCTAGTACTTTCAAATACACGTCAGGGCTTAACCCGGAAGGCAAAAGATGAGCACTAAAGACTTGCATTTTCCCAATTAACTGAGTTCTTTGCTCTCCTTAACATCTAAACGAAAAAATCAACAAAATGACTTACTTTAGGGCTGGGAAGGTAAATTGTCATGTAAAACATTTCCTCATAGTCTATAAAACCTGTCAGGACAAATTGTTACCTTATTATTGACCAAATGCAGGTGATACAATTCAGGAAATTTTTTATATGCGTAGAAAATGAGAGGTACAGAAAGGAAACTGCCCCTGCCTGCGCTGAAGCCCTCGATCACTGTGTATCCCCAGCTCATGACCTCAGTCCGTGCTGCACCCGCCTTCCTGCCTGCTGTGCCCAGTCCCAACATGCGTAAATCCCACAGCGCCTGCAGAATTCTGCACCCGCTTCAGGCTGAAGAGAAGTGGGCATTAGTTGTCTTTGTATTTGTAGTGAAGGAGGAAACAGAACAGGCTCTATCTTGAAAGCAGGACTCCATCTTGGCCGGACTGTGGACTTTGAACTATATGCCCAGTATCTATGGAAATGACATACCAACTGGAAAAACCAGGCCCCCTGAAGGAAGAGCCCCAGGGCTCTCCATTGCCTAAAAGAATACCCTAATTATCTGTGTAACGGAATAGAATCATATATTCTATTATGCTTATTGGGGTATGACCACAGGCCTATTGATAATTATCCATTGTTAACTACCTAGGCTTAAGGCATATGAATCAACCATTAACTTTGATTGTCAGGGAATGTGGCTAGGTGGGTTTGTGCACATACACTTAGGGTATATAACGTTTTCCAAAACCTGGTCGGGGTCCTTGGCTAAGAGGAGTCTCTACCTTGGGCCTGCCGGTGTAATAAACTGCACTCCACTATATGCATTGTCCTTCTGAGAGAGTTTGTTTCCCGGAACGCATGACTATAATAGTAGCTCTTTTCATAAAAGCTGACAAATGCCAGGCTCTCAATAAAGGATTATTAAATTAATGGCATTATGCAAAGTTTACAACACTGGAGAATAAACTTTGGTCATGAAAGATACTAAACAGAGGATGGCTATTCTTGTTACCGTTTTACTGTGGAACCATATAATAATGTAAAAATCTACCTTAAAGATATTTTTAAAGGGC
Organism: Cephalophus harveyi; assembly: GCA_006410635.1. Classification (NCBI taxonomy): domain Eukaryota; kingdom Metazoa; phylum Chordata; class Mammalia; order Artiodactyla; family Bovidae; genus Cephalophus; species Cephalophus harveyi. The sequence continues at coordinate 174,614 of SJYT01001239.1, read as the reverse complement.
ATTTGTTCTTCATTGGGAGTATCCTTCTATCATAATGTTGTTGTTTAGTCACTTAGTTGTCGAACTTTTTGTGACCCCATAGACTGTAGCCCGCCAGGGTCCTCTGTCCATGGGATTTTCCAGGTAAGAAAACTAGAGTGGGTTGCCATTTCCTTCTCCAGGGGATCTTCCCTGCGTCCAACCAGCCTCTCCTAAATTGCAGGTGGATTTTATTTTACCACTGAACCACCGGAGAAGTCCTCTATCATAATAGTATTGATCAAATAATGATGATTATACCTTTACTAGGGTTATTAATTATTGTGTCAGAAGTTATCACTATAAATAAATAAAATGACTTTTTTTTAAAAAAGTACAGAGGAACTGTTAAGGGACCAGACCTGAGCCATGACAGGCTCAACAAGCTATACTAAGCCTAAGATTCAGATTCTTGTAAAACCTGAGTCATGATTCCTGGAAACCACACCCTGGCAAAGTCCCCAGTGGCGCCAAACCTGAGCCAATCCGGATAGGGGTGATCATGCGCACGTACGGCTCAGCCAATCATTACCCGCCAGCTGTACTAAGAACCACCTGTATAAAAGCAGCTGTGATTCAGAGCTCGGGGCTCTCATCAAGACTCCATTGCGCTGGATGAGACGGGAGCCCTAGCTCGAGCTAGCAATAAAACCCCTTTATGCTTTTGCATTGCTGTGGACGTCTTACTCTCTCAGTTTTGGGGACTCGGATTTCGGGCATAACAGAACAAGAGGAGAGGGAGAATATATACGTGAGAAAGTGCTTTTTCTTTCTCTTTAATATTTTGAATTACAGTTTTGATCTGGAGAAAGGCAAAGGGCAGGGGACCACACTCTGATCTTGAGCTCTCCTGCAGTCTGCTAACAGGTCCTCTCTTGGTCCTGGGCATGGCAGTGGGAAGTGTTCAACCTGGCCAGTGGCAGAGGCATACTGATTATCAGCCTCACATAAAGCCGGTCTTTAAATCTGGGCAGCTATGAGAGTGGATATGCAGTGAGGCAGGAATCTGGTTAAGTGGGAGATATTTCTGCTTGGAAAATGTTCCTTTCCTGAGAAACATCTTTTAGGTCTTCCATTTCTTGACCCTCTACGCTTGTCACCAGTCCACCACCACCACTCCCAGACCCTAGCCACATTCAGACTCCAGTCTCTGGCCTAGCAGAGCAGCACCCAGTCTGGATCCCACGAGGTCCCAGGATGCAACCCTCCTCGCTCCTGTCCTAAGATCCCCATGTTAATGAAAATTATCACAAAATATCTTTATTTAGATAACAGATAATTCATAATAGAAAGGCTGATAAGAAAGGGAAAAAAATTTTTAAGATGTAATATTGAGAAAAATTTGGGTTTTTTCTTTTACATTTCCCTTTTTCTCATCTAAAAGTCATGAATGATATCAAACCGTTAGGTAGAACAGGGAAAAGGAGTCCAAAATGGCGGTGGCTACAGACAAGGAAGGGAAAAGCCTGCGAAAATGAAACAAAAGAAGGTCTGAGGACCTCAGGTAAAACAAACAACACTCCTGGCTGGCCCAATTTACATAGGACAGGCCCAGAGAGAGATAGACATATAAATAGAAGAGCCAAAGCCAGCTCTCCCTCTCTCTCTCCCGCGCGCTGGGGCGCTCTTCTCCTCGTGTCTTTAGATCGACGTGCCCTCATGCTTTGAAGATGAATTTTCCTGCTATCTTCTAAATAAAATAGAGCTGTAACACTGATTTGTCTAAGAGCTATAACATGGTCCATTCGAGACCTGAGAGCCATAACACGGTCTATCCAAGACCTGAGAGCTGTGACACGCCGAGGGGGCTTTAACGTCCGTCACTCCAAATCTTTGTTGTGATGAGACAAAGAATCAAGGAACATACACTCGCATGACAAAACTAATATTCTCAAAATATCCTGAACACAGAAAAGAAAAAAACCTTGAATACTTGAATATTTTCTAAAGACAATCTAGATTCATTCTATCAAGGTTGCTAAAAGACAGAGAGACTGTAATAAACTTTAAGAAGTATAAAGTTGAATGTCACTGTTGTTTCTTTTTCTGGTGTTTAGCAACAGAAATAGAATGCACTTAACAGTTTAAGCATAACAGGATTTACTAGGATATAAAGATCACTTAAAATTCAATAGAAAAATGAATCCAGATTTTAGACTGAACAACAGAGAGTATCTTTCAGAAGCTCACTGCAAGCTAAGGCACAAAGAGAGATTCTGTCAGAAATCAGAAAATACTGCATCTGTGGCTACCACCACACATCTGCTGAGAACCATGCAGCCACTGGCAAATGTTGGGATTTGGGGTCAGAGTGTTTGTGGGAAATGTGTGCATCAAGTGTTAATAAACTTCATGCACTATTTTTAGAGGGTAAATACTACATTCATTCTAAAGAACCACCTAGCAAAAGTTGGTAGAGTTAGGTTTATACATTTTCTATGACATGATTCTGCTCATGGGTATATATCCTACAGAAATTTTCTCATAGATCCATAAGGGACTATTATATATGATGGTGGTGACTAAACAGCCAGCTGAGCACCCGCTGGGGACAGCAAATATATAAAGGGGCAGACTTATCAGAGGCTAATGTGCCAGATGTGGAAGCAAATCAACAGCCCATGTAAAGATCATGAAGTGAAGTGGCTCAGTCATGTCCGACTCCTTGCGATCCCATGGACTGTAGCCTACAAAGCTCCTCCGTTCATGGGATTATCCAGGCTTTCCATTTGCTTCTCCAGAGGATCTTCCTCTTAGGAATTTGCAAATGAGTGGGAAATAATAAATAAAATAACATGTTTAGCCTAATAGCTTTTACATGAATTGAAAATATAAGCACACAAAAGAATAAACCACATATTACAAGACTGACACAAGAGACTTTTTTTTTTTAATTTTATTTTTACTTTATTTTACTTTACAATACCGTATTGGTTTTGCCATACATTGACTTGAATCCACCATGGGTGTATAAGGAAGAAACTTTTTAAATAAAATATTCATAGGAAGAAACTGCAGTAGAAGGGAAAGCAAATAACAACTAGTTGTGCCTCCCCCCACATTGGATTTCAGCTGTGACTGGAATTCTGAGTTGGCCTGACTCTCCATCCACAAAGGCAGAGCTCTGCAATGTACTCTGAATATTTTTGTCTGAATCTTCACCTCAGCTGTAAATGTCTTTAAATTACCTCCTAAATTCATCCAGCTAGAGTTTTCAATCATCTGCCATCTTTACTGTCTGTTCTGTTTGATTTTTCAGTTTTGTTACTTTTACCATTTATTATTTCTATTATGGTCTTCCCCCACTGCAGCTAACAATAAAAGCTGGCTTTCAAAAACAGAAATATAGATCAATGGAACAGTACAGAAAGCTCAGAAATAAACCCATACACCTATGGTCAATTAATCTATGACAAAGGAGGCAAAAATATACAATAGAGAAAATACAGTCTCTTCAATAAGTTGTGATGGGAAAAGTGGACAGCTACATTTAAAAGAATTAAATTAGAATATTTTCTCACAACATACAAAAACATAAAATGGACCAAAGACCTAAATGTCAGACCAGATACTATAAAAATCTTAGAGGAAAACATAGGCAGAACTCTGACATAAACTGCAGCATTATCTGTTTGGATCTACCTCCTCAGTTCAGTTCAGTTCAGTCGCTCAGTCATGTCCAACACTTTTTGACCCCATGAATCGCAGCACGCCAGGCCTCCCTGTTCATCACTATCTCTTGGAGTTCACCCAGACTCACATCCATAGAGTCCGTGATGCCATCCAGCCATCTCATTCTCGGTCATCCCCTTCTCCTCCTGCCCACAATCCCTCCCAGCATCAGAGTTTTTTCCAATGAGTCAACTCTTCGCATGAGGTGGCCAAAGTACTGGACTTTCAGCTTTAGCATCATTCCTTCCAAAGCAATCCCAGGGTTGATCTCCTTCAGAATGGACTGGTTGGATCTCCTTGCAGTCCAAGGGACTCTTAAGAGTCTTCTCCAACACCACAGTTCAAAAGTGTCAATTCTTCGGCGCTCAGCCTTTTTCACAGTCCAACTCTCACATCCAAAAATGACCACAGGAAAAACCATAGCCTTGACTAGACGGACCTTAGTCGGCAAAGTAATGTCTCTGCTTTTGAAAATGCTATCTAGGTTGGACATAACTTTTCTTCCAAGGAGTAAATGTCTTTTAATTTCATGGCTGCTACCTCCTAGAGTAATGAAAATAACAAAAATAAACGGGACCTAATTAAACTTAAAAGCTTTTGCACAGCAAGGGGAAGCATACACAAAATAAAAAGACAACCCACAGAATGGGAGAAAATATTTGCAAATGAAGTAACCAACAAGAAATTAAGCTCCAAGGTATACAAACTCAATATAAGCTCCAAAGTATTCAGCTCAATAACTAAAAAAAAAAAAAAATCAATCAAAAAATAGAAGATCCAAATAGACATTTCTTCAATGAAGACATACAGATGGCCCAAAAAACACATGAAAAGATGCTCAACATCACTAATTAATACAGTAATACAAATCAAAACTACAGTTCACATCATCATAAAGTATACAAACAATAAGTGCTGGAGAGGGTTTGCTGAAAAGGGAACTTCCTACATTGTTGGTGGGAAGAGAAATTGGTACAGCCTCTATGGAGGTTCCTTTTAAAAAGTAAAACTAGAGCTACCATGTGACCCAGCAATCCCACTACTTGGCATGTATTTGTATAAAAGCACACTTAGATAAGATACACCCCGACGTTCATTACAACACAATTTACAATAGCCAAGACATGGAAGCAACCTAAATATTCACCAACAGATAAAGAAGACAATATAGATAAATAGATGCAATAGAAAATTGCCTGCCTGCTCAGACTCTGCAACACTATGGACTGTAGCCCACCAGGTTCCTCTGTCCATGGGGATTCTCCAGGAGCAGGTCGCATGCCCTCCTCCAGAGGATCTTCCCAACCCAGGCATTGAACTCGTGTGTCTCACATCTCTTGCACTGGTAGGTGAGTTCTTTACCACTAACTCACCTGAGAAGCCCTTCTATACCCCAGTGTTCGCTCAAACGTTTTTTTCCCTCCAGTGTTCTAGTACTTTTCCTTTTCAACCCTAATCCAACCTATCTTGAAGAGATTTGATCTGTGTAATGTTATCCGAGATGTATGTTTTTGTGTTAATAGTATTAGGTATTCTGATGCAGTTATCTCCTAGGATTAATGCCACCACCTAACCTCCTTCTATCTGATAGGGCCGCCAGGAGGCCAGAAGAGCATAAAAACTGTGGACTGAGGACTTCTGAATCTCAGACACTCCTGCATCTCCTGGTGTGAGAGCCACGCTTTCCCAGCTGTGAGCTCAGAGCCTAGAGTACAGCCGGCGGGGCTCCGGGGCCCTAGAAGCCGCCAGACCAGAGCTCCGTGGACTCCCCGTGGCCGCCGCTCCCTTTCCACACTGCCCTGTGTGAGCTCTCCCGGGACCGTCCGGGTTTCGATGGGGAAATGCTCTCTAGTTCCTGCGGGCTCCGGCGAAACGGACGCTTTGCTGGAGCCCGGAGCGCCTCGCGGCGGGACGCAGAGCCCCCCAGCCCCGGACACTACGCCGGAGACCCGCCCGGACCCAGAGGCGCCCGGGGGAGAGGCGGCCGCCGCCCCTGCAACCTCCCTCGCCGGGTGGCACCTTTTCCTAGACCGACGAGAGGATCCAGGGAGCGCCGAGAGAGGGGACACTATGGAGCCTCGCGCGGCTCCTGCCTTCAGAAGCCACCGCAGGTGCCAAGGCTGGAGGCACCGGATCCGACGAGCAGGGGCCCGGAAGACCCAAGGATGCCAGGAGTCCGAGGTTTGTGCTGAGTCCCTCATCTCCGCGGGCTTATGCTACCGTAACAACTCTGCCTTTGCTCCACAAGGATGGAAGCCCTTTGCCTTCAGAGTTCTCGGATAATTTTCCTTTCTCTAATCATAAAGACGACGAAAAACGATGTCACAGTTCGTTGTTCCTCCGGTGAGTGAGTCTCTGGTTTGTCTTGGGAAGACGACGCGCACGGACGGCGATGGCTGCCCGTTCCCCGCGGAGATCCTTGGTCGCCCGACTTTGATGGGCGCCGCTGGGACCCTGGGGTCGCCTGTGCACCCAGGGGAGGGAGGGGGGACATTGGGGGAAGGGCGTGGCCTCCCGTCGACTCCCCGACCCACCTCCAAAGAGAGCAGAGTAGCCCCGAGGACAACGCTCGCCCGGGAAGGGCCCGGTTCCGCGGCCGTGGTCCCGTGGGCTCCTAGTCCAGCTCAGGGCCCTCCGGTACCTGCACGCGGTTCTGGCGCCGCCTCCACCGCATTCCTCTACCCTTTCCCCGAACTAGAGCAGAAGTTCAGGGCTCCTAAGACCCAGATGTTTCGGCTTCCTCAGGCGCAATCCAAATCCCAAAAAAGAGTCCCTTAATCCCTCTAACCCTACCCATCCTCCTTACCCAACGCACGCCAGCGACCGGCAGAGATGACCTGCTCCGAGACCGCTGGCGTGGAAGCCGAGGGGATAATGACCGTGGACGAGAGGAAACCAGCCACCCTGCTCTGCTGGGACGGGCAGATCGCTGCCTTTCCTACTCCAACCGAGTGACTTTGGAAGGTGGGACTCCCAAATAGAGAGGATTGTACCAGTGAACGGAAACGACAAACTTCTCTCCAAGAGGACCCTCCTCTCCTCCCCTCCCCCTCCTTTAACCCAATCACCAAAAACCACTCAGAACTTCCGTGCCCCTCCCAGAAAGATGTTATCTCCTCAGTCCCCAGGGACCCCGAGGTAATTTGCAATGCAAATGAGTGTGGATTCCACCTATCAACACCCGGGTTTCCCAAAACCAGGTCAGGCGGCCGCTATAAAAGGCACACTCCGCGCCCAGCCCAGTCATTCGCGCCTGTGCTTAGACCCACTGAGCTCTCGGGCTGGTGAGGAGGCTGAAGCCATGGAAGCGCAGTGTTGGAGGAGGGCACGTCCCGAGCCCGCCTTGCCTCCGGGCCTGAACCCAGAACAGGCCTGGGCCTGGGCTCTGGATAACTTCCCCGCGCTGAGCCGCCCCTCCTGCCTGAGCCCCGAGTTCTGCGGGGACGCGCACTACTGCGCCTGCGGGCTGCCGCGCCACGCTTGCCCCGGGCCCGCGGACGGTCTCCGCGTCGAGATCGGCCAGAAACGCTGGCGAGACCCGCAAGGCCCGGAGCCGGCTGCTAGTCCGGGATGCAGCGACAGTCCCGTCAACAAGAGGCCCAAGCCGCACAGCGCCGGGCCCAGGAGGGTCTGAACGGCCAGCCCATGCCAGCAGCTGCGGAGGCCGCCAGCCTCGCGGCCAGATCGCCTCCAGGAGGCCAGGACGCCTCCACCCCACACAATTCCAGGTTGCCGAAAAGTGAGACTTGAAACCCGGGGCAACCCGGCAAGGAAAGGAATAGCAGCCTCCTGTCTGGCCCACAGCACCCGTTCAACCGCTGCCCTGGACTGGAGCCTGAGTCACCCCAGCGGAGGCCCAGTCTGCCCGGGGGACTTCTCCCCTAGACTCCGCCTCTCTCTGGGACGAGCCTGGAGATATCTGTGGGGCAGAACATTCCTTCTTTGTTCTTCCGTTCTTGGATAATTGACTGGCTTTTCAATTAGAAATCTCTTCAGCCATAAAAAGGAACGCATTTGAGTCTAGTCTAATGAGGTGCATGAACCTAGAGCTTATTATTCAGAGTGAAGTCAGTCTGAATGAGAAGGAGAAATCTCCTATACTAACGCGCATATATATGGAATCTAGAAAGATGGTACTGATGAATTTATTTGCAGGGCAGCAATGGAGAAACAGACACAGAGAACAGATTTATTGACAGGGCAGGGGGAGAAAGGAGAGAGTGAGCTGTATGGGAAAAGTAACAGGGAAACTTATATTAGCATATGTAGATAGCCAATGGGAATTTTCTGTATAACTCCCTGAACGCAAACTGGGGCTCTGTAAGAATCTAGAGGGGTGGGATGGTGAGAGAGATGGGAGGGAGGACATATGTAGACCAATGGCTGATTCATGTTCATAGTTGGCAGAAAACAACAAAATTCTGTAAAACATTACCCTTCAATTAAAAAATAAATTAGAAAAAAAGAAATCTCTCTTCAGGAATCTATGCTATCAAGCAACTTTCCTGTCGATTTACTCAGAAGTGTCATACTTCTTATATTAATTCCAATTTGCACAATGATTAAAACATGCTTCCTATTCTCTGCTTGTGAATTGATTGGGTGAGTGGAATCAGGATTGATTTGGGTGGGTGCAGTCAGGACTGGAAGTGGTATTGGGATGGGGGAGTCTGGCTGAAAGAACTGAGACCCAGGTTGGGGCTCCAAAAGATTAACGAAATACAAAAGGAACCCATGACATATGACCTTGAGTATCTTGGTGGCCTCTATTAATCTTTTTCATTTGTTCAAATATTGGTAAAGTAGCACTCCCCAGCATAGCTTTTGAGAAAAATTTTGAAAGGATCTTTGGAAAGCCAAGATGATAATACACATTAAATATTTCGACATGAATACTCTTCAGCCAGAGTACTAATTCTATAAGTAGAAATTGTAGTCAAAAACAGACGTGTACGCCAATACAAGATTAAAAATGTAAATGATAGTCATATCTGCACAATTCCAAACGATACTGCTCTTAGAGATAAAATGGAAGGCATGGTTTTTAAACAATTTTTAATTTTTGACTGCTATGTCTTCATTGCTATGCTGGTTTTTCTTTAGTTGTGGTGAGTGGGGGCTACTCTTCAAGTGCAGTGTGCAGACTTCTCATTGCAGTGGCTTCTCTTGTTGCAGAGCATGAGTTCTAGGGCTTGTGAGCTTCAGTAGTTGCAGCATGTAGGCACAGATTCAATGGTTGTGGCACCAGGGCTTAGCTGTTCCCACAGTATGTAAGATCTTCCCAGATTAGAGCTTGAATCCATGTCTCCTGCATTGGCAGGCAGATTCTTTACTGCTGAGCCACCAGGGAAGACCCTGCAAGACAAGATTTTTAAAAGACACCCAGAGGCTGAATGTACCACAGCAGTACTTGAATCTTAGACAGGTAGTGACTATAGCAAGTAAGCTTGAAGGGGGTGTTTCTAAGCAAGTTGGAAGGGAAAGCACTAAGGCACAGCCACCCATAAGGCTGAGAGAGGGCAGAGCTTCCAGAGCCTTTCGTATGTAACATTCTGCTGCAGTTCCTTCCACAAGTGCCTTCGTCGGTCTTTCATGGCTTTTCTGGGTCTCATGCAGCCACCTGATCTACAGTATTCCGCTTCCTGGGGGCTGAAGTTAGAGATGATGGGGAACCATCATTCACCACACAATTCTCATGCTAGTTCAAGTGGAGCATTCCCCCAGTCTCTCAGCTCCGGGGGTGGTCCAGACCCAAGTTCCTGTCCCCTGTGGGACAGGGAGTAACCCAGGCTACCCCTCTGGCTTCCAGACAAAAAAATGCTTGAGGGTAGACACATGAAGTTCCAAACCTTTGGTCTCCTAGATGCTGAATCAATATACCTGGGCCAAGAGCTTGGACCCAGAAAGAGTTTTGGGAGAACAGGCAATGCCCACATGACCGTAACATGCAGAGCTGTGTAGTTTTCCAATGGGAATTACAGATCCCATCATGTGCTAATCAGCACTTCATGCTGAAATATGACTTCAATTCTGTAACCCTACATTTTCTTACTTATAAAATGTAATTTATAATAGCACTTAAATAAATGGGGTAATAAAAATGACACAGCACAGTGCTTATCATAAGTTCTTAGTGACTGTTGCCTGTAGTAGCTTTAAAGGTAATGTGAATAGGCATTAGAATCCTTCAATTTCTTGTTAAACTATCTCTAAACATTTTAATATCAAATATTTAATATAAATATTTTAAAGTGAAATAGGACAGTATACCTTATAAATGGAAAATATAACTTACACCCTATTCCTTCCCAAATGATGAGTAAATATATTGATGTATTTTGAAGTTCGTTTTTATGTTTTACAAATGTAAACATACTAATGCAAAGTAATGAAACAAATATTATTTCCCTCCAAAGAACCACATTATATGCATGGATTAATAACCTGACTTGTTGGTCATTGCTACTTTAGACATTTTGCTTTCTTTATTCAAAGGTGCCTGTGTGCATTCTGAATTTCTTCAGTTGTGTCTGACTCTTTGTGACCCAGTGGACTATAGACTGCCAGGCTCCTCAGTCCATGGAATTTTCCAGACAAGAATACTGTATCAGGTTCCCATTTCCTCCTCCAGGGTTGCTTCCTAAACCAGAGATCTAACTGGAGTCTCTTGTGGCTCCTGCATGGGTGGGTGGATTCTCTACCACTGAGCCACCTGGGAAGCCCCATAACACAGGCTACTTGCTGCTAACCTCTGTGGGGCAAGGAGCTGTCATTTGTGTTCAAACAACTTTCTGGGAAGTTTACACATCACCAGAGCCTAATAGCACCATGCTGAGCCTTTAGAGAGGACAGTGTTGTTGTCCTTCCCTTAAGCCTGGACCAGCAGAGCTTTCTGCCTTGAATATCCTTATTAGATTTCCCCAAGTCAGTTGCTTCCCAGGTGACTCAGTGGTAAAGAATCTGTCTGGGACACAGGAGACTTGGGTTCAATCTCTGGGTTGAGAAGATCTCATAAAGAAGGAAGTGGCAACCCACTGCAGTATCCTTGCCTGGGAAAAACCCATGGACAGAGAAACCTGGTGGGCTACATAAAGTCCATGGGGTTTCAAAAAGTCAGACTAGACGTAGTAACAACAAGAACAAAGTCAGTTGCTCTAATGAGCCCCTTTAACTTACCACTCTCGGCTGCCTTGACCAGAGCTTCCAATGCCCTGCCTCTTGTGCTGTCCATGTTTTCCATCCTCTTTATTTCCTTATTTCTCCTTTTTGGTTTTGATTCTCTTCCCTTTTTTTCTCTCTCTCCTTTCTCCCTTTTATTCCTACTTTCCCCCCCCCCCCCCTCAGCTCATGCACAACACTGGCTTTAGTGGGAATCATCTTAGAGTTTACTTCCCTGGCAGAGAATCAACTACCATAGGGAAGAAGATTCAGCTGTGTCCTCACGGTCTCTTGTCTATGCTCTTCCCTTAAAATTCAGCTCTGCCAAAGCAGGAGCAGGTTCTACAAGTCGGTGTGCAGTACCCATCACAGCACCTTGCTCACGGCAGGTTGTGGAAACACACTTGTTTAAAACGCTTTGAATTAAACTGACTTGGTTAAGTTGAAGATAAATGACTGATCAAGGACATCTAGGCTTCAATGCACTGACATGTTTGCCAAGACAATGTCTGAAACATCTGAGAAAGGATATAAGGAGATGCAATTTCACTATAAATCTGACACTAGAAAGGAAAAGCAAACCACTATGATTAAACACAGAAAAAGACAACGTTTTGAGATTGCTGTTGATTGATGTTTTGTTTAATAGCCATGATTATAGCACTAAGAATGATAATGAAAGTAACAATAACTGTAATGGAGCAACTTGTTATTTTGCCTGAGACTATCTAATTACCTGACCTTTGTTCATGAATTTAATCCAAAAAGTTGCCTTTAAAATGTTAAAGTTCAGCTACCATCCAGGGAAGAATATGAAGACAAGAGAGGTTAGACAACTAGCTGAGTATCTTCCACCAAAGAGTCTGCATCTAAATCTGTAGATCTTGCCCCTGACACTTCTACTTTTGGCTGAAAGTCTGAAGCAATTTTATCTTAGAATTGAAGACCAAAAGGGAAGTCTGACCAGCAGTGTGGTTTCATGCAAAGATGGCCACATTTTGATCATCTCGGTAAAATCTAATGATACTCTGTTTCTAGGCGAAAAGCCCTGAGAATCAATGGACATAGTAACTTAAAAATAACGAGCACTTAGGATACTTTTCATAAGAGTAGCCTCCCAAATAGCTTTTCTTGACAGAGCCCCTGTACCTCTATTTCGTTTAAACAAACAACAGAAGTTTTAATCCTCTCAAATCAAGAAAATCAACTCAAAGTCTAATAACTCCACCCAAGAAGTTTGAATTTACCCTTAACCTTCCCAGATCCCACCTTCCGAAGCAATTTGCAACCACCCACCCTAATAGCCTCTGGTTGGACGCCTAAGAATCCAGAACTCTATACATTCGCAAGCAAGGGGTCCCGGAAGACCTCTCTTCTCACCCGCTGAAGCGATGGAGCACTTTCCCTGCTGTGTGCGCGAGGCCTGGGATTCCGCGGAGGAGCCCTGGGAACCAGCGGTGCGGCAGCTCCTGCGCTCAGTGAACCCTAAGGAATGGCAGCTCCCTTGCTATCCTACGCTGGGCGAACTCTCTCCGGACGAGGAGGACTTCGATCCGGAAGAACCTTCTGCTCCCTGCAGCCTTCTGCGCCGATATTGCCCCAAACACCGACCCCGAGGACAGAGCCCCTGCAGGCGACACGGCGAGTCTCGGGCTCCGGACACCACACCCGCTCCCGGCCAGGAGTCACCGACGCCCTCAGGACAGGAGGACGCCGCGCGCCCAGAAACTTTCCCTGGTCCGATTTTGCCACAGGAGGAACCCAGTGTCTGAAACCCGAGACCTCTGACGACGGACACCCTTCCGGAGCATCGCCCTCTTGCTGATCTGGAGAGACACCAACAGACGCCCCACGCACTGGACTGAAAAACCCTAGGTTGTCTCTCAGGCCGCCTTTGTCCCTAGGACCCCTCCTCTCCGCTGAGACCCTTCCTTGGAGGATTCCCTGCGACAGATGCCATTACAAGAAAACCTCTCCGTTGAGCAATCGTGGAAGAATTCTTCATAGGCATTTGGGAATCTCTGTTATTTAATAAATTGAATCTGTATTACTTACTTAACCATTACTTACTTGATTCCACTTCCTGGGGGCTGAAGTTAGAGATGATGGGGAACCATCATTCACCACAAAATTCTCATGCTAGTTCAAGTGGAGCATCTTTCTCTCTGCTGCTTTGGCTCTTGGGGGAGGACCAGGCGCGCGTGCGGGGTGGCCAGTTCAGTTCTCCCGCGGGACCCTCGGTCCTCTGATTTGCTGAACTGGGGGTGGGAGGTCGTGGGATATCTTGGGCACACCGGACGGCCAGGGGGCCAACACAGCTGTTGTCAAACTGGGTCAAACTTGCCAGGATCCAGGAGATCGCACAAAGCGCAGCCAGCAGCCCTGAGAACTCCGCTTCGCCCTGGAAACGCTCCTGCTCTCTCGACCCGCTCTTTCCCTTCCACTCCATCTGCGGGCCGTCCAGTCATCTGCACGTGGCTCCCCGGCGCCCAGCGCAGGTCGCCGCTCTAAACGCATCCAGAAGCCTGGACCCCAGCAGCGCAGAGCTCCTGTCTCCCTCGGACACTTTCCTGGGTGCGTCCCTTCTTTCTCTGAGCCGCTCCAACCCAATTTCCAGCTCGCATGTCCGAGCTGACCTGGAGCCAGGGTGCTGGGGCCGCGGACAAGCGAAAACTCGAGACTGGCTTCGTGAGGAGGGATTTCTGCGGCCAGATTCTGAGCCGTTGGCTCCCTTTACATCCTCATTTCAACCCGCCGACTTGCCAAGACTCCTGACTTCTCATTACCAATCGCAGCAGAACTCTTGTTTCCACCAAACTCGGGGTTGAAATGGGGGAGCTGAGAGAACAATGCAGGCCACGTATAAGACCTTGTTTAGTTGCTAAATCATGTCCGACTCTGCTACTGTGGCCGCCAGGCTCCTCTGTCCATGGAATTCTCCAGGCAAGAATATTGTATAATGGGTTGCCATTTTCTTCTCCAGGGAATCTTTCTGACCCAGAAATCAAACTTGCACCTCCCTCATGGGCAGGCAGGTTCTTTACTATTGAGCCAGCATGGAAGCTCATGTAAGAGTATCAGAAACATTAATACAGTCATTCTGAGATTTTCTCAACTGCTGTGCTTCTTCTGAGGGCAAATCTGTCACTGGGATTAAACTGGTAGGAGTCTGAAAGTGGGGGCTCCCTCCCCAGGGAGCTATTTCCTAGGATTCTTTCAACTCGCCTTTCTAGTTTCTGGTATCACACCCTAAGCCACCCTTTTTCTTTTTCCCTGCCAGGATTCAGTGGATCCTGTGCCCCGTGCATGGGTGGCTTGACCATTGTGTAACCCTGACCTGTACCAAGGAATTACAGAAGTATTCTTTTCACCCCTGTTGGAACACAGGATGATATTTTATTTTTGCAGATTCAATCGAAAATTTTCCAGCGAGGCTTGAGCCTGTAACATACAGCACGTACCCAGAGGACGTGAGGACGGGGCTGTGTGTTGTAGTTACTGCTGTGCCTCTATTAATGTACTTTCATGTTCTACTTTGTCCTTTATTTCTTCAAAAGTGTATGTGAGAAATGAAATCGATAAGAACTGGAAATAAATTACTTTTACATTTCATCTTCATTTTTCAGTAGTAATTTCAAATTCTTAGATAAATGAGATAGCCCTTGAATTCATGGAAAGACAGGGTTCTTTATAAGCCCACTTGTCAAGAAGCACTGGCAGGATTTGGAATATACAGTTCTAGAGTTCTTTTGGAAATTTGAAAATCCAAAATTTTAGGCAACCTAACCTTTAACCCAATCACCAAAAACCACTCAGAACTTCCGTGCCCCTCCCAGAAAGATGTTATCTCCTCAGTCCCCAGGGACCCCGAGGTAATTTGCAATGCAAATGAGTGTGGATTCCACCTATCAACACCCGGGTTTCCCAAAACCAGGTCAGGCGGGCGCTATAAAAGGCACACTCCGCGCCCAGCCCAGTCATTGCGCCTGTGCTTAGACCCACTGAGCTCTCGGGCTGGTGAGGAGGCTGAAGCCATGGAAGCGCAGTGTTGGAGGAGGGCACGTCCCGAGCCCGCCTTGCCTCCGGGCCTGAACCCAGAACAGGCCTGGGCCTGGGCTCTGGATAACTTCCCCGCGCTGAGCCGCCCCTCCTGCCTGAGCCCCGAGTTCTGCGGGGACGCGCACTACTGCGCCTGCGGGCTGCCGCGCCACGCTTGCCCCGGGCCCGCGGACGGCCTCCGCGTCGAGATCGGCCAGAAACGCTGGCGAGACCCGCAAGGCCCGGAGCCGGCTGCTAGTCCGGGATGCAGCGACAGTCCCGTCAACAAGAGGCCCAAGCCGCACAGCGCCGGGCCCAGGAGGGTCTGAACGGCCAGCCCATGCCAGCAGCTGCGGAGGCCGCCAGCCTCGCGGCCAGATCGCCTCCAGGAGGCCAGGACGCCTCCACCCCACACAATTCCAGGTTGCCGAAAAGTGAGACTTGAAACCCGGTGGAACCAGGCAAGGAAAGGAATAGCAGCCTTCTGTCTGGCCCACAGCACCCGTTCAACCGCTGCCCTGGACTAAGTCACCCCAGCGGAGGCCTCATTCTGCCGGGTTAGACTTCTCCCCTGGGCCCCGCTTCGCTCAGCTATCTTAAGGAACTTAAACCTGTAGCTGCACTCAGAATCGTTGTGTTTCTTATGTATTCCAGTTGTGCACAATGATTAAAGCCAGTTTCCCTATTCTCTGCCCGTGGAATTGATTTGGGTGGGTGGAGTCAGGACTGGAAGTGGTATGGGTGCGGGGCAAGGCTGTACCTGAAAAGGGAGCTGGGACCCAGGTCAGGGCTCCTTAACATCAATGAACTGAAAAGTGAAACAGTGACAAAACTCTGACTACCAAGCTGCTGCTGCTGCTGCTGCTAAGTCGCTTCAGTCGTGTCCGACTCTGTGCGACCCCATAGACGGCAGCCCACCAGGCTCCCCAGTCCCTGGGATTCTCCAGGCAAGAAGAGGCCTATATTAAACTTTTTTGTTTTATCCACTGTTGGTAACATAAAAGCTCCACAACACAGCTTTTGGGAATTGATTTGAAAGGATCTTTGGAAAGATCCTTCTCCAATACGGGAGACCTGGGTTCGATCCCTGGGTCGGGAAGATTCCCTGGAGAAGGAAATGGCAATCCACTCCAGTATTCTTGCCTGGAGAATCCCATGGACGGAGAAGCCTAGTAGGTTACAGTCCACGGGGTCGCAAAGAGTCGGACACGACTGAGTGACTTCACCTCACCTTGGACAGGCAATATTGTATGGAAAGCACATTAAACATTTCAATGTGAACACTATTTTGACGCAGAATTTCACTTCTTACAAGCAAAGAATTATACTTTTTTTAAAAATGTGCTTTCCAGTAAAGGCTGGGAAATAAATATGATACATCTCCAGGAGCCCCTCTCCCATTTTAACAACTATTTCCCACTTCCCTATTTATATGTCTGCAGGAGTAGTCAAGTTAATACTTACAAGTTTGTTTTTTTTTTTTTTTTTGGCTATGCTGGGTCTTTGCTGCACCAGGCTTTCTCTAGTTGTGGCGCATGGGGGCTACTCTTCACTGGGGTGTCCGGGCTTTTCATTGCAGTGGCTTCTCTTGCTGAGGAGCAGGGGCTCTAGGCGCTTGGGCTTCAGTAGTTACCCACAGGCTCAGCAACTGTAGCTTGTGGGCTCCAGAATGCTGTCTCAGTAGTTGTGGCTCAGGGCCTTAGTTGCTCCACAGCAGGAGGAATCTTCCTGGATCAGGGATTGAACCTATGTCCTCTGCATTGGCAGGCAGATTCTTAGCCCCTGGACCACCAAGGAAGCCCTAGAGTTGATCTTAACTTGTACTGCAAGTACCAATTTCCTTCCCAATTTCTTGTTATCTATCTCAAGTCTACATGTAAAAGGATGTTCGCAAGTCTCTTCCTGGATCATTCATACAACCATTACATCACTGTGGCCCACTCTGTTATTCCCAGCTCCTCTATAAGAAAACTTCACATCCCTGCTCCTCTCCCACTGGATGGATTGATGCCAGGACATGTGTGCGTGTTAAGTCACTAAGTCGCTTAAGTCGTGTGCAACTCTTGGTGATGCTATGGACTGTACCTGCCAAGCTCCTCTGTCCATGGGATTCTTCAGGCAAGAATATTGGAGTGGGTTGCCATGCCTATCTCCAGAGAATCTTCCCAACCCAAGAACTGAACCTGGATCTCCCACATTGCAGGCAGATTCTTTACTGTATATTCTGCACTAAAGTCTCCTGCATTACAGGCAGATTCTTTACTGCTGAGCTACCAGGGAAACCCCCTGATGCCAGGACATTATCACCCTAACAGCACACAGTTGTCAGTGAGCTAGTTCTGAAAAAAGATTACTGTTTCAGGATGCATTTCCTCTTTACTGCCCATTCTTTAATCCCATAAAGTATCACCACACAAGGTTGAACAGCTATATTTATTTTTATAGAAGGATGGGGTAACTGAAGGAAACTACACATCAAACAGGAGAAAATTAAACTAAATATTTAATTGCTAAAAAGTTATCCTTCTGAGAATACCCTTTGACCCACTGTAGAAGATGAGGCTCTTTAGAATTAGCCTACTTACAGGGCACAATAACGATTCAAAATAGAATCTGGATACTTACCCTGTGCACTTAACAGAGTCAACTGGGTTTCCCAGACTGTCCAGAGTGTACTGCTCCCTTAAATCAAGTGGGCTCACAGCTATCACCCTCTTGTGCTAAGAGGGCTGAAAGACAAAACTGTAGCTCCTCCTTCTGACTGGACTGGAGCCTGAGTCACTCCAGCTTCCTCCTTCTGAACATTTTGTTTCGGTTCTTTCTCAAAACATAAAGAACAGCATCACTAAGCAGGTGGTCAATAAGCAAGGCCTCCTCATCCTCAAACTGGAATCAACCCCCAGGAAAAGGAACTCACTTTTTGAAACATATAGTTAGCATCCCTGAGAATAGAAGGATCCTTGAGGATCCTGTAGTCCCACACTAAGACTGTCCCTGACTCTCACCAGAAGCCAATCTGTGCCTCACATACCCTTGTTAACTCTTCTCACAGATCTATCTATATTCTATCATGATACTCTTTTTTGTAACAATGGACCAATACTTATTCTTGGTATTGCTAGAAAATGAAATGGTTTACTTTGTTCAGAAGGCTGTCTACATTATTTCACATTCATTTTGATGATTATTCGTTGAATCTATAAAATACTCATTCTTTCTTCCCTTCTTGAAACCACCTCATTCCTGCCTTGAGACTACAGCTACCTGGAAGATATATTCCTATTTCATATGCCCAGTATTGAAGGATGAGTCTGCTCCATGCTGGCTTACAGGATCAATGGAATTCTCCTATTCTTGATGCTCAGAAGTTATTTATGAATGAAATTTAGAAAAAACAGGTGGGACAGAGTACTTGATTTGCCATTTTCTTTGAAAATTGAAAGAGAAAGCATAAAAGAAAATGGAAACCCTTACAGATTAAAAGAGACTGTTGCTGTCTGGTCACTCTATCATGGTGTCCAACTCTTTTGTAACCCCATGGACTGTAGCTCACCAGGCTCCTCTGTCCATGGGATTTCCCAGGCAAGAATACTGGAGTAGGTTTCTTTCTCCAAGGGATCTTCCCAGCCCAGGGATCAAACCCACATCTCCTCGTTACCCCTTCAACTTACCACTATTGGCTCTCTTGACCAGAGCTTCCAACCCTCTACTTCCTCTGTTGTTCATACTTTCATCCACTTACTTTATTTATTTATATCTCATATTTTCCATTTTGATTGTTTTCCTTCTTTCCTCTGTTTCCTTTTCCCTCATTTTACCCCTACCATTGTCTTTTTTCCTCAGCTTATGCAAAATATTGGCTTTAGTGAGTCTTTCAAACATTAGAGTTTTCTTTCCAGGCAGCAAATCCACAAACAAGTTCTTCAGTTCTAAACTAAAACTACTGCAGACTTTGAGCCAATGTTGGTAGGGGGAGTTGGTCTAGGAATCTAGATGCAGATGTTTTGGGTACAAGTTCTATTATTTCTATATGACTCAGCTAGTTACCTAACCTTTCTTGTCTTCATATTTTTACCTGGATAATAGGGAACAAGATTCAGCTGTATCTTCATGTTCTCTTGTCTGTGTCTTTGCTCCCCCCTTAAAATTCAGCTCTGCCAAAGCAGGACCCAGTTCTACAATTCTGTATGTGCAGCACTATCACAGCACCTTGCTCATGGTGGGCTGTCAAAACATTCTCGTTTAGAACTCTTTGAATTAAACTGGCTTTGTTAAGTTGAAGATAAATGACTGATTAAGGAAATTTAGGCTTGGATGCACTGACATGTTTGCCAAGACATTGTCTGAAAGAAATGAGGAAGGATGTAAAGAGATGCAATTTCACTTTAGATCTGACACTAGAAGGGAAAAGCAAATCACTCTGATTAAACACACAGAAAAAGACATTTTCAGTTTGCTATTGATTGATGCTATGTTTAATATCCATGATCATATGACTAAGAATGATGATGATAATAACAATTGTAAGTGAGTAATAGGTTTTTTTAGATAGGAAATATCTAATTATTTGACTTTGTTATTGAATTAGTCATAAAAGCTTCCTGTTAAATTTTTGCTATTATCCAGGTAAAAATATGAAGACAAGAAAGGTTAGGTAACTAGCTGAGTCATATAGAAATAATAGACAGAACTTGTACCCAAAACGTCTGCATCTAGATTCCTAGACCAACTCCCCCTACCAACATGTTGGCTCAAAGTCTGCAGTAGTTTTAGTTTAGAACTGAAGAACTAGAGTGAGAGTCTGACCAGCAGGGTGATTTCATACAAAAATGGCCAACTTCTCATTCTGATCAACTGAGTAATATTTGATGGAACTTTCCCAGCAGAAGGGCCCTGAGACTCAATGCACATACAGTTACCTAAAAGTGTCAGGCACTTGGAATACTTTTCATAAAAGAGTAACCTTTCAAAGGACTTGTCTTGACAGAGCTCCTGTATCTGTTATTCCTGTAAAAACAAACAACACAAGAACATTAATTCTCTCAAACCACTAAATCAACTCAATTTTGAATAACTCAATCAGAGGACTGGATTTTCCTTTAACCTCCTCGGATCCCTCCTTCTAAACCAATTTGCAACGGGAATAAAAAGACAGGTCAGGATCAAAAGCCTGGCTGCTGTAGAGTCACTAAGTCCCCTCTGACTCTCTTGTTTCTCCAAGAACTGTAGCTCCTGCCAGGCTCCTCTGTACATGGAATTCTCCAGGCAAGAATATTGGATGGAGTGAGATCCATTTCATTCTCCAGGGTATGGAACCGGGTCTCCTGCATTGCAGGCTGATACCTTACCGCTGAGTCTGAATTTTCCTTTCATCTCCTCAGGTCCGGCCTTCTGAACCAATTTGTAACAGGAGGACAACCACATATCAGGACTATAACAAGGAGGGGATTCCTGGAAACTTCTCCTCCACTGAGGGGCGAAGCGATGGAGCACTTTCCCCGCTGTGTGCACGAGTCCTGGGGTTCCTCAAAGGAGCCCCAGCAAACAGAGGTGCTGCAACTCTTGAGCTTAGCGGACCCTGAAGAATGGCAGCTGCCTTGCTATCCTATTCTGGGCGAACGCTCTTCGAACAAGGAGAACTTCAGTGGGAAACAACTTTCTACCCCCTGCGGGTTTCTGCGCCCATACTGCCCGAAACACGGACCCGGACGCAGAGCAGCTGCGGGCCGGGAGCCGGGCCGCCAACTCTGGACACCACGCCCGCCGGGCCACCGGCGCTCTCAGAAGGGGAAGACGCCGCGCACCCCCAGAGCTTCCCTGGGCGGATTTTGCCGCAACGGACCTATCGCCTGAAACCCGACCTCTGACCCCGGGGACTGTTTCGGAGCATCGCCCTCCTCCTGACCTGGGGAGACACCACCGCAAGTCCCAAGAATGGTGGCCGCGGACCTATTCTCAGCGGCCGGAAAGACCTAGGCTGCCTCTCCCGCCGCCTGTGGCCCCAGGAGCCCTCATCTCCGTTGAGACTTCATTGGACGATCCTCTGCGACAGACGCTATTACAATAGCACCTCTCTGTTTAGAAATCGTGGAAGAATTCGTCTTCATAGACATTTGGGAATTCCTCTTTCTCTTAATAAACGGTACCAAATTCCAACGTCTTTCTCTCTCCTGCTTTGACTTTTGGGGGAGGACAGGGCACGGGGGCGTGGCGGCCGGTGCAGTTCTCCCGGAAGACCCTCAGTCCCTTGATTTGCTGAACTGGGGGTGGGGAAATCTGTGGGGTCTCTTGGGCACACCGAGTGGCCAGGGGTCCACACAGCTGTTGTCAAAGTGGGTCACACGTGTCAGGATCCAGGAGATCCGGCAAAGCGCAGCCAGCAGCCTTGAGAACTCCGCTTCCCTGAAACGCTCCTGCTCTCTCGCCGGGACTCGTTCCCGTGCAGTCCATTTGCCGGGCGTCCAGTTTTTTGCACGTGGCTCCCCGGCCCCCAGCGCCCGTCGCTGCCCCAAACGTTTCCAGAAGCCTGGACTCAGCGGCGCAGAGCTCCTGTCTCCCTCGGACACTTTCCTGGGCGCGTCCCTTCTTCCTCTGAGCCTCCACGAACCTGATTTACAGCTCGCACGCCCGAGCTGACCTGGAGCCAGATCGGTAGGGCCGCAGACAAGAGAGAACCGGGAATGGCTTTGTGGTGAGGGATTTCTGCGGCCAGATTCTGGAGCGGTTAGGCTCACTTCACATCCTAACTCCAGCTCCACGACTTGCCAAGGCTCTTGACTTCTCATT
Source organism: Cephalophus harveyi (assembly GCA_006410635.1). Classification (NCBI taxonomy): domain Eukaryota; kingdom Metazoa; phylum Chordata; class Mammalia; order Artiodactyla; family Bovidae; genus Cephalophus; species Cephalophus harveyi. The sequence goes on along the minus strand of SJYT01001239.1, from coordinate 152,942 downwards.
GCCAATCAGAGCAGAACTCTATTTCCCCCAAACCTGGGGTTGAAATGGGGCGCTGAGAGGACAATTGCAGGCCAAGTGTAAGAGTTTAATCAATGTTAACACAGTCATTCTGAGGATCTCTCAACTGCTGTGATCTGGGGGTAAAATCCTTCACCGGGATTAAGCTCACAAGAATCTAAACGTGGGGACTCTCTTCCCAGGTAGTTGTTTTTTTTTTTAATTCTTTCACCTCACCTCTCCAGTTTCTGGCATACCACCCAACCCCCCCCCCCACCCCTTTCTCTCTTTTCATGCTAGGATTCCATGGACCACCTGTGCAGACTTCATGCTGTGGCTCAACCAGTATGTAATCCTGACCTGTCCCCAGGGAATTGCAAAAAGTATTCTTTTCACCCACCTATTGGGCCCCAGGGTGATATTTTACCTTTTAGACTCAAATAGAATTTTTCCAGTGATACTTCAGCGTGGGAAACATACAGCACATAATAAGAGGATGTAAAAGCAGCTTCATACGGGGACAAACGATGGAACCTGAGAGCAGGAACAGATAACTGGCAAGTTATTAGGGAACTTCAGCAGTGACCCCCAAAAAAAACTGGCTGCAGCATTGCTGTGCCAAGTAGCAGGAATATGTCTGTCCCAGTATGAACAGTGAGTTGACCTTTGCATAGTAGAGAGAGAAAATAGCCTGAGTGGCTATAGCACACAAGAGGAGTGGGGTTTCCCAATGGGGAGCCCCATTAACCAGGCAAAGACCTATTAAGCAGCTTTCCAGCTGACACCCTTCTCCCTCCAAGCCATACAAATCATGTTATTGGTTCCTTACAACCTCCCCAGAAAGAAACTGCTGAGAGGGGAGATAATGTATTAGAGAATCTTCAGTTTACACAATTCAAATTACACTGTTGTTTTAAAATTCTACTAGTCACTAGTGTCTTGGAAAACTTCTGGAATCATCACTTACAATATGTTTCTTACAAACATTTGTATCTACCATGGAAAAACAGTGTCATAACCTAGAAACTAAATAACTCAGCTGATGTATGGAGTCATATAATCTGACAGAGTCAGGAAGGAAATGTGAACAGATCTTCAAAGACCATCAGTTAGGTCTCACTTATCAATCCTTCAGATACATCTATAGTCAATCTCATAATTTACTAGGTCAATATCATGTATTTGAGCAGTTTCATAGCTAGTAATTAAGTCATCCAATCAAAACTAACTAAAAACTTGAGCCATCATCCAAATAATCTATCAAGTGTACTTTGAGGCTCTCAGGGCCTCTTGAACAGAGAACTCCACAATTGCTGTGGTCAAGATACATTACACTTAGGATTGGTTCAGAATGGTGGAGTAGAAGGACATGCACTCATTTTCTCCTGCAAAAGCACCACAATCACAACCAGCTATTGAACAACCATTGACAGGAGGATGCTGGAACCCACCAAAAAAAGATACTGCACATCCAAGGACAAAGGAGAAGCCAGGAGGTGGTAGGAGGGGAGCTAACAGGATAAAATCAAATCCTATGCCCATTGGGTAGGCAACCTACAAACTGGGAAAACAGTAATACCAAAGAAGTTATCACACTGTTGTAAAGGTTCTAGGCCCCACATAAGGCTCCCCAGCCTGGGAATCCAGAAAGGGACCGGGGATCCCCAGTGAATCTGACTTTGAAGGCCAGAAAGATTTGATTACAGGACTTCCACAGCACTGGGGGAAACAGAGACTCCACTCTTGGAGGGCACAACAAAACCTTGTGCACACCAGGACCCAGGGGAAAGGAACAGTGACCCCACTGGAGACTGAGCCAGACCTACCTGTGAGTGTTTGAGGGTCTCCTGTGGAGGCATGGGTTGGCAGTAGCCCCCTGCTGCAAGAATGGGGGCACTGGCAGCAGCAGTCCTGAGAGATGTGTGTTTGCATAAGTCCTCTTAGAGGTTACCATTAGCCCTATCATGGAGCCTGTAGATTCCAGGACTGGGTCACATCAAGCCAAGCCACTAACAGGGAGGGAGTACTGCCCTACCTGTCAGCAGACAATTGGATCAAAGTTTTACTGAGCACAGTCCTGCCCACCAGAGCAAGATCCAGTTTCCCCCACAGCCAGTCCCTCCCATCAGAAAGCTTATGCAAGACCTCTTATACTCAGCCACCAGAGGACAGGTGGGAGATACAGGAACTACACTCCTGCAGCCTCCAGAACAAAAACCACAATCACAAAAAGCCAAACAAAATTTTAAAAAAAGAATTATATCCCAGATGAAGGAACAAGATAAATCTTCAGAAAAACAAGTAAATGAATTGGAGATAGGCAATCTTCCAGAAAAAGAAGTCAGAATAATGATAGCGAAGATGATCCAGGATCTCAGAAAAAGAATGGAGAAGATGCAAGACATGTTTACCAGAGACTTAGAAGCAATAAAGAAGAAACAGAGAAGAGCAATACACTAGAAAGCATCAATAGCAGAATAACTGAGGCAGAAGAACAGGTAAATGACCTGAAAGACAGAATGGTGAAAATCACTGCAAAACAGACTATAGAAAAAAAGAATGAAAAGAAATGAAGGTTCATTATACTTGGGCCATGTGAAGCCAGGATTTGCCCTCCTTCTCTTCCTGACTCATTAATCTTGTTCTATGGTGCCCCTCAAATTTATATTCTCTCTTCATGATGACCCCTCCTCTAGATTTTGCATGATTTTCTATCACATAACTCAGATCTAAGTTGAAAGGACACTCCCATACCTCTAATAATTCTATCTTGACCCTTGCGGATAGTAGGAGGACCCTCCCAAAAACATTCTTTCAATTAGTTTATAACCATTCTTGATACACTAAAATAACCTTGTAAATGGACTTGTTGACATGTTTACTGTCTGTTCTTCCCATGAAAGTATCTGGCACTTTATGGCAGATCTCACTGTCTGCTGGGTTTTGTGTTTATACCCAGGACTATGTACACAGGTAGCATAATATTCATGCTTAGTAAGTCTTGGGAATGAAGAAAGAATGAATGCACAGAACATATTCTCCAGCCACAGGCTGAACAGAAGAAGGGCAGATTTCTTTGAAAAGGAGAAAAATACCTTTCTTGGAGGGAATTGTTCTTCCATGCTATTTCTCAGAAGATGCTACTAGACTTACTGTAACTTTCTAATGCTAACACAACCGAACCAATCAAACCTGACCAAACCTTACTCAACTTTGTTTCATTGAGTGGCATTCAAGAAGGGCATATTTAGATATTTCTTCTCACCAGTCCTGGCATCCTGAAGCAACGTGCAATGAAAGTTACCACATCCGTGTTTTAGCACCTTGTTTCTGATGCCTTAGAGGTCATAGGCTTGAGGGCTTCTGTTTCCTGCTCTTCTCTCTCTATGTGGGGACATGCTGCTTCACCCTATAGGAGAGTGAAGGTTTGGCACTTCACCTGTCTTGCAGCAAAGGTGGTCTGTAAGCAAGAGGCAGGAACCTGGCTACTGTTCTCCCTTCACTGAGTAGAAGCCTGGGTCTGGACAACCTCCAGGGGCTGGGCAGAGGCTCCGGGGAGTGCTCTGCTTCTGGGAGCATACCATGTGGGAGAGAAATAATGAGAGCTCAGATGCTATCTCTGTGCTAAGAATATTTGAGAAGCTTCCAAAAAGGCCTGCCTGGGAGTTGACACTTGGGTTCCTGCCTGGTCCCACTGCAGCCCCAGAGAAGCTGAATACCCAGAAAAGCCACAAAACTCCACTGCAGGAGGTCAGAGGGTGCCCACAGGGTAAGGACCTGGAATTCTGTTTTCTCCAAGCCTATGTGGGCGGTGACCTCAGTGTTTTCGCCTCTAACTTGGTTAAAACCATCTCCTTGAATTCAAAGTCCTGTTGTTATAGTCACCGCCTGCCCAGTGTTCAGTCCCCCTAGTATACCTTCAGCCTCTGGGACAGACAACTTTTCAAAATCATGCCTTCCATTTATTTCTTCTGTGCTTTCCTGGTGGCTCAGACGGTAAAGAATCCGCCTGCAATGAGGGAGACCTGGGTTCGAGCCCTGGGTTTGGAAGATCCCCTAGAGGAGGACGTGGCAGCCCACTCCAGTGCTCTTGCCTGGAGAATCCCCATGGACAGAAGTCCTCTGGGGATTCTCCAGGCCTGGCAGGCTACAGTCCGTGGGGTCGCAGAGTCGAACACGAGAGACTAACCACAACCATTTATTTCTAGGGCTGTGTCGTTTTGGATCATGCTGATATAACCATAATTTTAAAAACCATGTAAAAGGATGGTCCCGAGGTTGCTCGCTGGCTGGCAGCTGTGTGCACTCGCTCCTTCTCAGTACTTTTAAGCGTCCCGGGGCGTCGTTTCCTGAGTCTGTGACTGGCGCACCGGAAGGGCGGTTTATCCTTCCAACCAAAGTGTTTCCGGATGCGTGCACCAAACCTTCTCCACTGTCCCCGCTTTCTCGCCAGCAGCACAGTAACTCTTGAGCGGCTCAGGGATATCTCCCTTGATAAAAGCAGTAAGTTGCCCAGAAACCGCCGTGAGGCACAGAACTCACCTTCCAGTTCGACCGGAGCGCAGGGCGTGGGAAAGCTCTCCACAATCGAACCTCTAAGTTCTCCCAGGACATCTTCCCCACCCCTGTTACCGGTGGTACTTTCCCTGGTTGTGCTGAGCCCGAGGCCTTTCTATCACAGAACACGTTTGCATGCAGTCGTTTTCTCGGTGGCCTCGGTGCTCCTCCTGCGTCCCTGCGCGGTTCCTTGCTCCCCTGTCGCGTTGCTTGGAGACAGCGCAAGTTGCGGCGCCGGCGTTCATGTTTTGCGAATCGCGGCTGGAGAAAGCGCTGGTCAGCGTGGTTTCTCGAGCAAAGCGAGTCGCTATTGAGGACCAGCAGGGCGTTAGTCCCGTCTGCGATTTCTCAGTCGTAGAAAGTCGGGCTTTAATTTTGCTCTCGGGATTTTTAGTCTGAGCAAGCCGGGCTGGAGGTATTCCTTAGGGTAGCAAGTCGCCCTTCATGGCGGCCTGCGAGTTTTCAGTCGTAGCAGATTCCGGTTTCAGAACAGCAAGTCCTGGCTGGCGGTTCCTGGTTTGAGGTGCCGCCGAAGTTCCAAAGCCAAAGTATGGGCCCGGCGGGCCGATCCCTCCCATATGTGGTCGCTTTGTGGGACCTCGCAAAGCTAGTGTCTGCCTGATGCCCTTGGAAGGTGGTGGAGCGATGAGATTAGCCTCCTGCGACTGTAGCCCTTAGTGGCAGTGTGTGTGTGTGTGCGCGCGCGCGCGCACTCTCAGTCGCTCAGCCCAACAGAACTCTTTGCGACACCATGGACTGTAGCCTGCCAGGCTTCTCCATCTATGGGATTGTCCAGGCAAGGATACTGGAGTGGGTTGCCATTTCCTACTCAAAGGGATCTTCCCAACCCAGGGATTGAACCTTTGTCTCCTCCATTGGCAGGTGGATTCTTTACCACCGAGTCACCTGGGAAACCCTTAGTTTTGTTTACGTGGCCCAAACCCATTATGTCCCCTAAGGGGATTTTCAAGCCTTATCTATATTTTATTTCCTTTCATCCCTCTTCATTCAGCTCATTTTATCCCCTGCAACTCTCATCTTTCCTGAGAGTTGCTGCTGCTGCTGAGTCGCTTCAGTCGTGTCCAACTCTGTGCGACCCCATAAATGACAGCCCACCAGGCTCCCCCGTCCTTCAGATTCTCCAGGCAAGAATACTGGAGTGGGTTGCCATTGAGTTAGCAGCCCTCATTTCTCAGTTTCCGCTCTTTTTAGTGCCTTGAAAGTTCCAAAACGAATAGTTGCCTTTGAACACAACGCCGCTCAACTGTGCCTACCTGGCTGGGTCCCTGCACTGGCCCCATTAGAGGCTCTGTGTCATAGTTTTGGAGGTTGCAGCCCTGGCCAGTACACTGGACCGGAGTTTTCTCAGAACTTGCCGTTAGAGCCCAGTCGGCACTTTCTCAGGGTTGCAGCCCCTCGGCCATCCCCATCCTCAGAACGAGTGGCCAGAAGCAATGTACTTGCTTAGAGCCGGTTTCAATTTGGCAAGTTCCACATTAACCTCTGCTTCCCATTTCACTCTTGTACAAATCACAAGTCTTATAAGTCGTTGTATGTCCCGCTCAGCGATTTTTCGCGTGGCCAATACTGGTTTAGCAAGAGGGACAGTAACCATTTAATGGTAGTGTTACTAACCAGGGTTCTTGGCCTCTTTAATCAATAAGAATTGAAGAGAGGCTAGATGAGAAATTCAGGCAAGTCTTTACTGGGGCCCCTGCTGCAGAATGTGGGAGCTGAGAACTGGTTTTCTCAAGGAGGTGGGGTAGCTGGTTCCTTATATGGGGTGAGGATAGGGGTGTGCCCAGGGGTTGGTGGATTGGGTGGTTTACCAACCCCTTAGAGGGCGTCGTGTGCAAGGAGCATGCTCAGTACCCTACTCTTGCTCTCCGCTCTATGTAGTAAGTAGCAGGTGTGATTTTAGGTCTCTTTGTGTCTCCGTGTCCAGAATTTGCCCCAACTGGGCAGGCACGCTGTTCTTTTTAGTCCCTTATAGTTTCTTTGTATCTTGGTGCCTCTGGAGGAGACATCATTGTCCAGGTGCAAGCATTACAGGACTGCAGCAAAGGGTCCCAGATCTCAGGTCATCGCAGTAGACTACACCTATCCACGGTGTCTGCTGTCTGATCTTTGTAGAGTTAGCTTCTCTGAACGGTTGGCTTGCAGAAATTCTTTTTCGGCGTGGTTTGCTCTGCAATCGGTGCGATCGTGTTGTTTTGTTTTTACTTGTATCTGCGCCTGATGACTTATTCTCATTTGTATTATTATAATGTAAGTGTAGTTTTCCACCGAGTCGCTGGGTCTGTCTGCGCTCAACGGTAACCCTCTGGGGCACACCCGGATCTTGCGCCGCCAGTGGAGGGTCCTGGAGCCAAGGTTGCGGACGGTTCCAGCTGCCCAGCCGGGGTTGTCTCAGCTTCACTTCGGTCTGCAGCTCCTAGCCGGCGCTTTCTCTTTGGCATCCCCCCTCCCGGGACCAAAGGGAACTTCTCTCCCTCGCGTGGGCCCCAGGTCCCCTGTGCTGTCACTTCTCGGCCCTAGCACCGCTCGGTTCGTGCCGCCGGGTCAGCGTCGCGGCGCCGGGATTCGCCCCGACCTGGGGAATCTATTAACATCTTCTCTGGGAGAAGGACGGGCTGCCATTGTTCTGACACATGGCGAGTCTGCTACCCGCTGGGTGTCTTGTTGGCAGCGGCACCTTTCCTTCCTCCAAACCCGAAGTTTCTCGGCCGCTGACCGCTAAGTTCTCAGAGTTTCTCGGTGAGTTTCCCGGCGCCAGGCGCCTCACCTGCCTTTTAAAGAAAGGGGGAGTTAAACTAGAGTATAGACGCCTTGTCCTGAGCTGGTGTGGGGCGCCGAGTTAGAACCACGTCCAGCACCGTTTAAACGCTCGGTGAATGTTAACTACAAGTCTTCTTAGAATCGTTCTCCTACTGCGGTTTCTCGGGGGCCAAAATAGTTTCAGAGGCTTGAACTCAGCAGTGATTGAAAATCTGCACTCTTCCCCGGGCGGGCGCGTCTCCTGTAATCTCTTCGTCTCCCTTGGCTGGTGTCTGGCACACTAGACTCCCCCTCCCTTCGCTGGCAGGACTCTGTGTGCGCAGTTGTAGACGTGAGTGCTGTGACTCAGTTGTTACAAAGCTGCAACCCAGAGAAAGGGACAGCTCGGCTCTGGTGGAAACTACTGAGAAAATACCGGCCCAGTGCACTCGCCCGAGGGCGATCGACAAAACGCTGCCCCAGAGACCTAAGGGTGGCGGCGCCCAGCAGACGGGCACAGCGCAGATCGCAACGTTGTGTCCAAAGGCACACGTCAGCTTTGGAGCTTTTCGAGGGTGCTCTCCCCTAGAAACTGAGAACCGAGTTTCAAAAGAGTTTGAAATCTTGAAAGATCGGAGGTGCAGGGGATAAATGGCATGAATAAAGTCGGGTGAAAAGAAATAAAACATAGACCGCCGTGAAAACTCCCCTGATCGAGAAAACTGAATAAGGCACATAAGCAAAACTAAATCGAGTTTATTCAAAACACACGGGTAATTTAACTCAGCCTATTTCTTACAAATGCCTTTGAAAGTGATTTTTTTAAACTGTTGTTATCTTCTTAAAACGAAGTAGGATAATCACTTTAACCAGTCCCCTGCTTCCTGGAAGCCCCGAGCTTAATAACCAAGTATTGTAAAGGTCAGTTTCCTCATGTTCACTTTATAAGCTGCCCTGTGACTTCAAGGCTCTGAGCTTCATCCTAGTTTTGAATTTGAAATCTTCCCTTTTGAGAAGTTTGTTTCTTCTTCAATAAAATATTTATATGCAGTAAAGCTCTCTGAACTTTCTTTTAACAATTCTTGTTGTTAAAATAGGGTAGGAAGTAATCTGAAGATGGTGAGTAACTGCAACAGGTACCCATGGAGCCCACTGCGCTCACTGATTTCTGACTGATTTGAGATCTCAGCTCTTCTTCCTTTGTGTTGAGTTCTCCAATTCTGTTGAGGGTCCTTTGTAAGCTAAGGGAAGCTTCTTGGTAAGTCAGTCTACTTTGTTCCAAAAGGGGGTACCTCATGATTCTCTGTGTTTTTTGAAAAATGGCTTGGCAGTGTTGTGGCCTTAGGGAATAAATGCAAAGATGGGTTCCACTGGTACAAAACTAGAAATATGAACTTGTGCCTTTTGGGGAAATGGGTCAACTATTGGATGATTTGTGAGGAAATAAAATTTCTATTTCAAGGCAGGACAATAAAATTTAACATAAAACTCTCTTTCCCTTCATGCTCCCCCTTTCATCCTCCTCATTCCCTCCTAGTGTACATCCTGTGACACACACCAGCCAGACCTCCTGAAAGAAGGGAATGCCTGTTCCACAGCAGAGATATTTTCCCCTCTTTTTGTGACCCTAGCAATGCAACTTCTTAAAGATGACCATTCTTTTCCAACTCCATAGGGGGTCATAGCGACCTACTGCTTGCTTTGTGTTTACTTGGACAATGTATCTTTGGTGAACTTAATGTAAAGTGGCCTTTTGTAAGCTCCTTTGTCTCAAAAATGTATATGACTATGCCTTGGGCTGCTAATAGGAGGAACTGTTCTCATAGCTTCTAAGGGTCTATCTCCTGGGTTACAATCCACAGTTTGACTTGAATGAAATTCTCTTTTGCTTCTTGATTGTTCGTTGAATTCCTGTCAATATTTGCTTGGCATAGTTGGCAGGATATAAGATACACCCAACAGAGAAAATCTGGACTCTACCCTGAACAAGTGCTTGGACACATGCTCTGCCCTTTGAGCTTAACCGGCTTTTCGATTTTCCTTTTCAGTATTTATCTTTTGGGTGAATTCTCCTGATATCCTGGCATCATTGCTTTAAATTTAAAGTTTAAATGACATCCAAAGTTTCACTCAAGCCGTTTTCCTTGGGACTTGGAGTCCCAGGTAGTACTGACATTCCCTACGCTGGGACGGGGAAGGGGGGTTGGAGTGAACAAGCTTAATTGACTTTTTAATTTTTGATTTAAGTTGGAAAGACTGTGTATCTGTGGTCTGAACAAACCGTTTGCTAGTGAGAGACAGCCGGCTCAGCTCCGAAAAAAAGGGAACCTTGTTCCTCTCAGCCACAAGGCGTTCTCCAGCGACTGAGAACCTAGCAGAAGTGTCTGAGGGTTAGTCCTCATAAAGGGAGGCAGGGATCCCGCGATCGAGCCGGCTGTGCTGCCGCGGGCTATGTCCGCGGCGTAGAGACCCCGGCCGTCCGCGCCTTGCCCGCCCCCAGGACGACCGCTGACCCGCCGGGCCGGAAGCGCCAAGCCGGCCCAGGCCAGCCGCGCCTCCCAGCTCCTCCATGTCCAGCCGCCGGGCGGGCTGGCCGCAGCCGCCCTGCTCGCCCTCGCTGCGGACCCAGTCTGCCTGTCTGCCGTGCCGGCGGCCGCGGGTTCGAGGCCGCCTGGATGCCCGTACCAGACCCCAGGATGCAGGGCTTCTCGCTGGAAAGCGGAGCTGGCTCTTCTGCTCCTGGGCTTGCCGGAGCCGCATAGCCGTCAAGCTGGCCTTGCCGCCTCCTGAGTCCATCTACCACGATGCTGGCGACCTTTCCTGGCCTCGGTTGCCGCCAGCGCCCTGGCCCAGCCGCACAGCAGCCGCCAGAGGAGGGCGCGGGGCCTGGCGCGTGCAACCTGCGCCAGAGCGAGCGCGCACACTTGGAGATGCTCCCGGTGCGAGCTGAACGCCGTTCAGGTTTTCTAGCGCACCGCTTGGGACAAGCGGCTCGGCTGCATGTTCCTGTGCTGGGCGCCTTCAGCTGCTGCACGCTGTTCTCTCCCACCGCAACGCCGCGGGCCTGGGCCAGATGCGCAGCTTCTATTGATACATCGGCCTCCGCGCATCAACTGCAACATCTCCTACCACGACTAGGGCTACGGCATCAGCTAGGGCAAGCCCTCTAAACTGATACCGACGCCACCTGGCGGGTGCTGCACCCAATATGGCGTTAAGTCCTGAGACCATCATCTCGTATGATCATAGCTTTGGGAAGCACCTACCCCGTGGTAGACCTGACCTCCAGGTATGAGTGTGCAGCTGTAATTCTCCATTCGCCGCTGATATGTGGATTGCGTGTGGCTTTTCCCGATACCAGGAAAACATACTGCTTTGATGCTTTCCCTAGCATTGACAGGTATTTAAAGTCACCTCTCCCATACTTCGGCGGTACACAGGACGAAGTCATGGCCATGTACGTACGAGCGCTTTCCCGGGGCCGTCGAGCCGCTCTGGGTCAAAGGGACAGGGATAATGACATACAGTTTTATATATACAATACCTAGAAAGACGAAGACAGTTCATATCTCACGAACTTCCTAATTCCTGAATATGACTTGATTTTACTTCATCAATTGTGAACGTGCTTCAGCTGGATGGCTGTCATGGGCCTGATAACCACGAGGAAACGCTCAGCGTTTTGGGGCGTCCTAATCAAAGAATGATGCTAAAGCTGAAACTCCAGTACTTTGGCCACCTCATGCGAAGAGTTGACTCATTGGAAAAGACTCTGATGCTGGGAGGGATTGGGGGCAGGAGAAGAAGGGGACGACCGAGGATGAGATGGCTGGATGGCATCACTGACTCGATGGATGTGAGTCTGAGTGAACTCCGAGAGATGGTGATGAACAGGGAGGCCTGGCGTGCTGCGATTCATGGGGTCGCAAAGAGTCGGACACGACTGAGCTACTGAACTGAACTGAACTGAATCAAAGACCTGAGGACATCTTGGTCTTTGGTATATAGAGGTTCTTCTAACTCACACATCATGTTAAACCGAACAGTTGTGATTTCCAGCTTTGTTGCCTTGTGGAATGGAAAAGAGAGCTGAGTTGGGGGGATGGTTTTCTTGTGCTTTAAGAAGGATGCTCACACCCCTTTCTCCACCTTGCCCATCAGGTGGGAATCATTTATGTAGGACTCAACCTCTCTCCACCAGTGTTCTCAGTATCTGACCCTTTCAGCCACTGAATTCATGGCTCTAATCCACTGTGAAGCTGTGGTAGTGTAACTGGAAACCACTCTGATGAAAATTCCTTTGTTAATTTTTGTTAACATGCTGATCTTCCCCCCACACAAATCAAACTAAAGGGTAATTTATTGGAACAATTGTGAACAGCTTCATCAACTGGAACGAAATAAATATAACTGGAGCCTTCTTATATAAAAGTAAACAGGATTTTTAAAGTGTGAATTTATTACTAGTCCACAGAGTTTTAATATTTTGATCACCTGATTAGTCTAACAAAGAATCTAGCCCACTGTCCTTCTGTAAAGTCCTCCTTGTACCTGACATTCCAGGTTCCTATGCAAAAGGGAGGCGGGAGGAGATGCCCCTCATCCAAGGTAAGGAGCAGCGGCTGCGCTTTGCTCAAGCAGCCATGAAGAGATACCGCATGCCCAAGGTAAGAGAAATCCAAGTAAAATGGTAGGTGTTGCAAGAGGGCATCAGAGAGCAGACACACTGAAACCATACTCACAGAAATCTAGTCAATCTAATCATACTAGGAAACTAAGCCATGCCAGTGGGGCAATCCAAGACGGGCAGGTCATGGTGAAGTGGTCTGACAGAATGTTGTCCACTGGAGAAGGGAATGGCAAACCACTTCAGTATTCTTGCCTTGAGAACCCCATGAACAGTATGAAAAGGCAAAATGATAGGATACTGAAAGAGGTACTCCCCAGGTCAGTAGGTGCCCAATATGCTACTGGAGGTCAGTGGAGAAATAAATCCAGAAAGAATGAAGGGATGGAGCCAAAGCAAAAACATATGCATAGAGTAATCTGTAATCCTCATGCACTACTTCCTGATCATAAATGCTGCATTGTTCTCAAAGAATCATCTGGCAGTTCTCCCTTAAATTTGGTTGATGCATTTTCCATGACATGCCAGTTCTGCTCCTGGGTACCTATCCTAGAGAAATTGTCTCACTGACCAATAGAGATGATTCCATATGGTAATGGCAATAATTCCGCATGGTAATGACTTAGCAATCTGAGTGTCCCTGGGGTACAGTGCAGGCTGAAGTATGACAGAAGCTCATTAGAGGGGAACAGGCAAGAGAAGGAAGCAGCAGATGAAATTTTCATACAGAGATTTTGCAAATTGGCAAACAAGTGAAATGTAACAAATAAAATCAGAATAGAACACATTTCCCTTTACATGAATATAGAGGCATGCAGAAAAATATTATATAATGCAACACTGAAAAATATTAAAAATACACACTAAAAATACACTAGTTATTAATAGAAAAAATTATACCTAAAGGGGAACAGACAAATGAGAATCACTTATGATAGAATGGCAATAATTACAAATAAACAAGATAGGGGCCATACAAACGACATGATTAAAAACACGGTGTTCACTCAATTCAATGTGCTCTGGGAAGTATGAAAATCAGGGCAAACCAGATTGGTTAAGAACCCACCTACTAGTGCAGCAGATGTGGGTTTGATTTCTGGTGGAGGAACTAAGATCCCACAAGTGGCAGGGCAACTAGAGAGACTTCGTGCTCCAAAACTACACAGACCTTTCACTCTGGAGCTGACAGAGCCACAAGGAAGACCTGAAAAAGAGTGAAAGTGTTAAGAGCCAAGTTCTCTCTGCAACTTCATTGACCTGTAAGGAAGACTCGGTGCAGCCATAAATAAATATTTTTTTTCTTAAAGAAATAGAAATATCAGAATTCTAAGTAGGCACCGCACTATCCTTTTCCCCACCCCTACATGACCACTCCGTTCCTCTTTTCCCTTCCTGATGTGAAAGCAAGAGGACCTGGAATCTCAGCCCAGCTCCAGCATGAACCAGCTGTGGGTTTTGCAAAGGGGCAACCTGGCTGAGCCTGTGTCTAACACCAAGCCACCCTCTCTCATCTGCTCAAAGAAGAGAACCTGACCAGTTGTGCCTCCCAAGCAAAGAGGCTTCTTCCAGTGAATGGAAACTACCAGGGACCCTCATCTTCTCCCCTCCCCCTCCTGTAACCCAATCACCAAAAACCACTCAGAACTTCCGTGCCCCTCCCAGAAAGATGTTATCTCCTCAGTCCCCAGGGACCCCGAGGTAATTTGCAAGGCAAATGAGTGTGGATCCCACCTATCAACACCCGGGTTTCCCAAAACCAGGTCAGGCGGGCGCTATAAAAGGCACACTCCGCGCCCAGCCCAGTCATTGCGCCTGTGCTTAGACCCACTGAGCTCTCGGGCTGGTGAGGAGGCTGAAGCCATGGAAGCGCAGTGTTGGAGGAGGGCACGTCCCGAGCCCGCCTTGCCTCCGGGCCTGAACCCAGAACAGGCCTGGGCCTGGGCTCTGGATAACTTCCCCGCGCTGAGCCGCCCCTCCTGCCTGAGCCCCGAGTTCTGCGGGGACGCGCACTACTGCGCCTGCGGGCTGCCGCGCCACGCTTGCCCCGGGCCCGCGGACGGCCTCCGCGTCGAGATCGGCCAGAAACGCTGGCGAGACCCGCAAGGCCCGGAGCCGGCTGCTAGTCCGGGATGCAGCGACAGTCCCGTCAACAAGAGGCCCAAGCCGCACAGCGCCGGGCCCAGGAGGGTCTGAACGGCCAGCCCATGCCAGCAGCTGCGGAGGCCGCCAGCCTCGCGGCCAGATCGCCTCCAGGAGGCCAGGACGCCTCCACCCCACACAATTCCAGGTTGCCGAAAAGTGAGACTTGAAACCCGGTGCAAGCGGCAAAGAAAGGAATAGCAGCCTCCTGTCTGGCCCACAGCACCCCTTCAGTCACCACCCTGGACTGGAGCCTGAGTCACCCCAGCGGAGGCCTGATCTGCTTGGCTGGACTTCTCCTCTGAGTCCCTTGCCTTGCTCTAGGATGAGCCTGGAGATCTCTTTGGGCAGAGCGTTCCTTTATCGTTCCTTTCCTGAATTTCTGACAGGCTTTTCAGTTAGAAATCTCTCTTCTGCTTTTGAACTGTGGTGTTGGAGAAGACTCTTGAGAGTCCCTTGCAGTGCAAGGAGACCAAATCAGTCAATCCTAAAAGGAATCAACCCTGAATATTCATTGGAAGGACTAATGCTTAAGCTGAAACTCCATCACTTTGGCCACATGATGCAAAGGGCCAACTCATTAGAAAAGACTCTGATGCTGGGAAAGATCGAAAGCGGGAGGAAAAGGGGGTGACAGGATGAGATGGTTGGATGGCATCACCAACTCGATGGACATGAGTTTGAGCAAGCTCTGGGGAGATGGTGATGGACAGGGAAGGCTGGTGAGCTGCAGTCCATGAGGTCCCAAAGAACCTGACACACTGAGGAACTGAACAACAACAACTTCTGGGAACCCATGTTTTCTTAAGAAACTTTCTTGTAGCTGTACTTAGGTCATTCTTCTTATATTAATTCCAATTGTGCCCAATGATTAAAATGTAACTTCTTAATCTCTGCGTGTGGAATTGATTTGGGTGGGTGGTTGAAAAGATAACCTGGAACACAGTGCAGTGACTGTAACAACAGGGCTTGAACTCAGGGCGGAGATTCTCACCAACTGCAGAGGAAAGCAGCGAGAGGACCACCATGTAGGCTATGAGAGGGCAGAATTCCAGGTCCTTCCCCTGGGGACACCCTGTGACCACCTACCCTGGGATGTCCTGGCTTTTCTGGATCCCATTCAGCCACTTGATCTGCAGGATTTGGCTTCTCTGGGGCTGCAGTGGGACCAGCCTGGAACCCAAGTGTAAACTCCCAGACAGGCCTTTTGGGGAGCTTCCAAAGTACTCAGGGCACAGAGAAAGCCTCTGAGTCTTCATTATTTCTCTCCTGCTGGGTAGTTCCCACCCTCCCAGAAGTAGAGAACTCCCCTGAGCCTCTGCTCAGCCCCTGAAGGTTGTCCAGACCCAGGATTCTGCTCAGTGAAGGGAGGGCAGTAGCCAGATTTCTGCTTTTGCTTGCAGACAACATGGCCCTCACAGCAAGACAGGTGAAGTGCCAAACCTTCACTCTGCTATACCATGAAACAGCTTGTCTGGGCCAAGAAAGAGGAACAGGAAGCGGAAGTCCTCTAGCCTAGGACCCCTAAGATGTCAGAAACAAGATGCTGAGAAATAGACATAGGTGTCTACCCTCAGTACACATTCCTTCAATATGCCAAGTTCAGGGGAAGAAGCAAATTAATATCCTCTTCTGAATGGCAAAACTAAGTTGAGTGTGGCTTTGGTCAGATCTGATTGATTAGGTAATCCTAGCATTTGATGCTCACAGTATGTTTACCAGCATTTCTGAGAAGCAGCAAGAGAAAAACAAAGAAATAAATCCCCCCAAGAAAGGTGTTTTTCTCCTTTTCAGTGACATCTGCCCTTCCTCTGTTCAGTGTGTGGCAGAAGAATTTTTTTTTCTATGTTCACTATTTCATTCGAAAAGCCTTACTAAGCATCAGTATTGTACTGTGTGTGTACATGATCCTGAAGCTAAAGCCATCAACCAGCAGACATGATCTGTCATACAGTGTTTGACTTTCATGGAAGGAACAGGCAGGAAACATGCCAATAAATAAGCAAATAAAACTCATTTCATATGATAAGTGCAACCAAGAATACTTCATAAGTGAATTGAAAGAAGGTAACTAGAAGAATGCTACGCTTACCTTGAAGAGTCAAAATAGCATGATTAGAGATATGAGGGTGTCCTTTCAAATTAGATCTCAATAGTGTGAATGGAAATGCTAGTGGAAGGAAAACTTCACCATCAAGAGAGGACACCCAGTTCCCAGACAGCCTAGGAAAAGGTGAACACAGTCACGGACAGAGGGAAAGCAAATGCAGGATTTCTATGACCCTAGTGAGATATATCTGGCCCTTCGCAATCTCAGTCTTCTTTCTGAGAGGACCTGCTAGCATAAAATCATACCTAACAGACAATTACAATGAAAGATTTAAATTTTGTGTTAGATTTGATTGAATAGTTGAATTACTGACTTTGCTGACTTAATCAATTATCCGATTGACCATAGATCTCACAGCCAAGAGATTGATAACGGAGAACTAACTGATGGTATTTGAAGGTGTGTTCACATTTTCTTTTTCACTCTGTAAGATTATATGACCCCATATATCAGCTAAGCTGTTTAGTTTCTAGGTTATGACATTGTTTTTTTCTGCAGTAATACAAAATAAACAGAAGGAAAAAATGTTGTGATAATTCAAAAATCTTTTCCAAGACACTAAAGAACAGTAGAATTGGCTTTAAATATAACAGAGTAATCTGGAGTGTGTAAACTGAAGATCCTTTAATACATCACTTCCCCTCATAGCAACTTGTGTCTAGGGAAGTTGAAAGGAAACAGTATGGTGATTTTCACGGTTTGGAGGGGGAGGAATGTCAGCTAGAGGGTTGCTCAGTAGGTCTCTGCCTGGGTAATGGGACTCTCCATTGGGGAACCTCATTCCTCTGTGTGTTATAGCCACCCAGGCACCTTCCCTTCTTACGATGCAAATGTCCACATACTGTTCACACCTCAACAGATATATCTCTGCTACTTAGCACAACACAGCTGCACTCAGCTTCCTTTTTAACTTTAAAGATGTTATAATATACTTAATAAAACACTGGGGTCTAGAAGTAAAGTAATAAGAGCTTACCTGATAGAGTGCAACCCTATCTACAAGGTCCAAGACAGCCCCAGGAAGCAGTCATTCCTACAAACACTCCTGCTGCTTTGGGCCCTATGGCTTCACAGCACTCTCTGCCATATTTTGCTTTCCACAGAGCTTGAACCAAAATTTATACACAAAAGGTTAGGTTGCATAAAATTTTGGATTTTCAAATTTCCAAAAGAACTCTAGAACTGTATACTCCAAATCCTGCCAGTGCTTCTTGACAAGTGGGCTTATAAAAAACCAATACGGTATTGTAAAGTAAAATAAAGTTAAAAAATAAAAGATCTTTCAAAAAAAAAAAAAAACCCTGTCTTTCCATGAATTCAAGGGCTATTTCATTTATTTATCTAAGAATTTGAAATCACTACTGAAAAATGAAGATGAAATGTAAAAGTAATTTCTTTATTTCCAGTTCTTATTGATTTCATTTCTCACATACACTTTTGAAGAAATAAAGGACAAAGTAGAACATGAAAGTACATTAATAGAGGCACAGCAGTAACTACAACACACAGCCCCATCCTCACGTCCTCTGGGTACGTGCTGTATGTTACAGGCTCAAGCCTCGCTGGAAAATTTTTGATTGAATCTGCAAAAATAAAATATCATCCTGTGTTCCAATAGGGGTGAAAAGAATACTTCTGTCATTCCTTGGTACAGGTCAGGGTTGCACACTGGTTGAGCCACCCCATACACTGGGCAGAGGAGATCCACGGAATCCTGGCAGGGAAAGAGAAAAAGGGTGGCTTAGGGTGTGATGCCAGAACTAGAAAGGCGAGTTGAAAGATTCATAGGAAATAGCTCCCTGGGGAGGGAGCCCCTACTTTCAGACTCCTACCAGTTTAATCCCAGTGACAGATTTGACCTCAGAAGAAGCACAGCAGTTGAGAAAATCTCAGAATGACTGTATTAATGTTTCTGATACTCTTACATGAGCTTCCATGCTGGCTCAATAGTAAAGAACCTGCCTGCCCATGAGGGAGGTGCAAGTTTGATTTCTGGGTCAGAAAGATTCCCTGGAGAAGAAAATGGCAACCCATTATACAATATTCTTGCCTGGAGAATTCCATGGACAGAGGAGCCTGGCGGCCACAGTAGCAGAGTCGGACATGATTTAGCAACTAAACAAGGTCTTATACGTGGCCTGCATTGTTCTCTCAGCTCCCCCATTTCAACCCCGAGTTTGGTGGAAACAAGAGTTCTGCTGCGATTGGTAATGAGAAGTCAGGAGTCTTGGCAAGTCGGCGGGTTGAAGTGAGGATGTAAAGAGAGCCAAGCGCTCAGAATCTGGCCGCAGAAATCCCTCCTCACGAAGCCAGTCTCGAGTTTTCGCTTGTCCGCGGCCCCAGCACCCTGGCTCCAGGTCAGCTCGGACATGCGAGCTGGAAATTGGGTTGGAGCGGCTCAGAGAAAGAAGGGACGCACCCAGGAAAGTGTCCGAGGGAGACAGGAGCTCTGCGCTGCTGGGGTCCAGGCTTCTGGATGCGTTTAGAGCGGCGACCTGCGCTGGGCGCCGGGGAGCCACGTGCAGATGACTGGACGGCCCGCAGATGGAGTGGAAGGGAAAGAGCGGGTCGAGAGAGCAGGAGCGTTTCCAGGGCGAAGCGGAGTTCTCAGGGCTGCTGGCTGCGCTTTGTGCGATCTCCTGGATCCTGGCAAGTTTGACCCAGTTTGACAACAGCTGTGTTGGCCCCCTGGCCGTCCGGTGTGCCCAAGATATCCCACGACCTCCCACCCCCAGTTCAGCAAATCAGAGGACCGAGGGTCCCGCGGGAGAACTGAACTGGCCACCCCGCACGCGCGCCTGGTCCTCCCCCAAGAGCCAAAGCAGCAGAGAGAAAGATGCTCCACTTGAACTAGCATGAGAATTTTGTGGTGAATGATGGTTCCCCATCATCTCTAACTTCAGCCCCCAGGAAGTGGAATCAAGTAAGTAATGGTTAAGTAAGTAATACAGATTCAATTTATTAAATAACAGAGATTCCCAAATGCCTATGAAGAATTCTTCCACGATTGCTCAACGGAGAGGTTTTCTTGTAATGGCATCTGTCGCAGGGAATCCTCCAAGGAAGGGTCTCAGCGGAGAGGAGGGGTCCTAGGGACAAAGGCGGCCTGAGAGACAACCTAGGGTTTTTCAGTCCAGTGCGTGGGGCGTCTGTTGGTGTCTCTCCAGATCAGCAAGAGGGCGATGCTCCGGAAGGGTGTCCGTCGTCAGAGGTCTCGGGTTTCAGACACTGGGTTCCTCCTGTGGCAAAATCGGACCAGGGAAAGTTTCTGGGCGCGCGGCGTCCTCCTGTCCTGAGGGCGTCGGTGACTCCTGGCCGGGAGCGGGTGTGGTGTCCGGAGCCCGAGACTCGCCGTGTCGCCTGCAGGGGCTCTGTCCTCGGGGTCGGTGTTTGGGGCAATATCGGCGCAGAAGGCTGCAGGGAGCAGAAGGTTCTTCCGGATCGAAGTCCTCCTCGTCCGGAGAGAGTTCGCCCAGCGTAGGATAGCAAGGGAGCTGCCATTCCTTAGGGTTCACTGAGCGCAGGAGCTGCCGCACCGCTGGTTCCCGGGGCTCCTCCGCGGAATCCCAGGCCTCGCGCACACAGCAGGGAAAGTGCTCCATCGCTTCAGCGGGTGAGAAGAGAGGTCTTCCGGGACCCCTTGCTTGCGAATTTATAGTGTTCTGGATTCTTAGGCGTCCAACCAGAGGCTATTAGGGTGGGTGGTTGCAAATTGCTTCGGAAGGTGGGATCTGGGAAGGTTAAGGGTAAATTCAAACTTCTTGGGTGGAGTTATTAGACTTTGAGTTGATTTTCTTGATTTGAGAGGATTAAAACTTCTGTTGTTTGTTTAAACGAAATAGAGGTACAGGGGCTCTGTCAAGAAAAGCTATTTGGGAGGCTACTCTTATGAAAAGTATCCTAAGTGCTCGTTATTTTTAAGTTACTATGTCCATTGATTCTCAGGGCTTTTCGCCTAGAAACAGAGTATCATTAGATTTTACCGAGATGATCAAAATGTGGCCATCTTTGCATGAAACCACACTGCTGGTCAGACTTCCCTTTTGGTCTTCAATTCTAAGATAAAATTGCTTCAGACTTTCAGCCAAAAGTAGAAGTGTCAGGGGCAAGATCTACAGATTTAGATGCAGACTCTTTGGTGGAAGATACTCAGCTAGTTGTCTAACCTCTCTTGTCTTCATATTCTTCCCTGGATGGTAGCTGAACTTTAACATTTTAAAGGCAACTTTTTGGATTAAATTCATGAACAAAGGTCAGGTAATTAGATAGTCTCAGGCAAAATAACAAGTTGCTCCATTACAGTTATTGTTACTTTCATTATCATTCTTAGTGCTATAATCATGGCTATTAAACAAAACATCAATCAACAGCAATCTCAAAACGTTGTCTTTTTCTGTGTTTAATCATAGTGGTTTGCTTTTCCTTCCTAGTGTCAGATTTATAGTGAAATTGCATCTCCTTATATCCTTTCTCAGATGTTTCAGACATTGTCTTGGCAAACATGTCAGTGCATTGAAGCCTAGATGTCCTTGATCAGTCATTTATCTTCAACTTAACCAAGTCAGTTTAATTCAAAGCGTTTTAAACAAGTGTGTTTCCACAACCTGCCGTGAGCAAGGTGCTGTGATGGGTACTGCACACCGACTTGTAGAACCTGCTCCTGCTTTGGCAGAGCTGAATTTTAAGGGAAGAGCATAGACAAGAGACCGTGAGGACACAGCTGAATCTTCTTCCCTATGGTAGTTGATTCTCTGCCAGGGAAGTAAACTCTAAGATGATTCCCACTAAAGCCAGTGTTGTGCATGAGCTGAGGGGGGGGGGGGGGAAAGTAGGAATAAAAGTGAGAAAGGAGATAGAGAAAAAAAGGGAAGAGAATCAAAACCAAAAAGGAGAAATAAGGAAATAAAGGGGATGGAAAACATGGACAGCACAAGAGGCAGGGCGTTCGGAGCTCTGGTCAAGGCAGCCGAGAGTGGTAAGTTAAAGGGGCTCATTAGAGCAACTGACTTTGTTCTTGTTGTTACTACGTCTAGTCTGACTTTTTGAAACCCCATGGACTTTATGTTGCCCACCAGGTTTCTCTGTCCACGGGTTTTTCCCAGGCAAGGATACTGCAGTGGGTTGCCACTTCCTTCTTTATGAGATCTTCTCAACCCAGAGATTGAACCCAAGTCTCCTGTGTCCCAGATAGATTCTTTACCACTGAGTCATCTGGGAAGCAACTGACTTGGGGAAATCTAATAAGGATATTCAAGGCAGAAAGCTCTGCTGGTCCAGGCTTAAGGGAAGGACAACAACACTGTCCTCTCTAAAGGCTCAGCATGGTGCTATTAGGCTCTGGTGATGTGGAAACTTCCCAGAAAGTTGTTTGAACACAAATGACAGCTCCTTGCCCCACAGAGGTTAGCAGCAAGTAGCCTGTGTTATGGGGCTTCCCAGGTGGCTCAGTGGTAGAGAATCCACCCACCCATGCAGGAGCCACAAGAGACTCCAGTTAGATCTCTGGTTTAGGAAGCAACCCTGGAGGAGGAAATGGGAACCCAATCCAATATTCTTGTCTGGAAAATTCCATGGACTGAGGAGCCTGGCAGTCTATAGTCCACTGGGTCACAAAGAGTCAGACACAACTGAAGAAATTCAGCATGCACACAGGCACCTTTGAATAAAGAAAGAAAGGTGTCTAAAGTAGTAATGACTGACAAGTCAAGTTATTAATCCATGCATATAATGTGGTTCTTTGGAGGGAAATAATATTTGTTTCATTACTTTGCATTAGTATGTTTACGTTTGTAAAACATAAAAACATACTTCAAGATACATCAATATATTTACTCATCAGTTAGGAAGGCATACGGTGTAAGTTATATTTTCCATTTATAAGGTACTGTCCTATTTCACTTTAAAATATTTATATTAAATATTTGATATTAAAATGTTTAGAGATAGTTCAACAAGAAATAGAAGGATTCTAATGCCTATTCACATTACCTTTAAAGCTACTACAGGTAACAGTCACTAAGAACTTATGATAAGCACTGGGCTGTGTCATTTTTATTACCCCATTTATTTAAGTGCTATTATAAATTACATTTTATAAGTAAGAAAATGTAGGGTTACAGAATTGAAGTCATATTTCAGCATGAAGTGCTGATTAGCACATGATGGGATCTGTAATTCCCATTGGAAAACTACACAGCTCTGCATGTTACTGTCACGTGGGCATTGCCCGTTCTCCACAAAACTCTTTCTGGCTCCAACCTCTTGGCCCAGGTATATTGATTCAGCATCTAGGAGACCAAAGGTTTGGAACTTCATGTGTCTACCCTCAAGCATTTTTTTGTCTGGAAGCCAGAGGGGTAGCCTGGGTTACTCCCTGTCCCACAGGGGACAGGAACTTGGGTCTGGACCACCCCCGGAGCTGAGAGACTGGGGGAATGCTCCACTTGAACTAGCATGAGAATTGTGTGGTGAATGATGGTTCCCCATCATCTCTAACTTCAGCCCCCAGGAAGCGGAATACTGTAGATCAGGTGGCTGCATGAGACCCAGAAAAGCCGTGAAAGACCGACGAAGGCACTTGTGGAAGGAACTGCAGCAGAATGTTACATACGAAAGGCTCTGGAAGCTCTGCCCTCTCTCAGCCTTATGGGTGGCTGTGCCTTAGTGCTTTCCCTTCCAACTTGCTTAGAAACACCCCCTTCAAGCTTACTTGCTATAGTCACTACCTGTCTAAGATTCAAGTACTGCTGTGGTACATTCAGCCTCTGGGTGTCTTTTAAAAATCTTGTCTTGCAGGGTCTTCCCTGGTGGCTCAGCAGTAAAGAATCTGCCTGCCAATGCAGGAGACATGGATTCAAGCTCTAATCTGGGAAGATCNGAAACACCCCCTTCAAGCTTACTTGCTATAGTCACTACCTGTCTAAGATTCAAGTACTGCTGTGGTACATTCAGCCTCTGGGTGTCTTTTAAAAATCTTGTCTTGCAGGGTCTTCCCTGGTGGCTCAGCAGTAAAGAATCTGCCTGCCAATGCAGGAGACATGGATTCAAGCTCTAATCTGGGAAGATCCTACATGCTGTGGGAAGAGCTAAGCCCTGGTGCCACAACTATTGAGTCTGTGCTGTCGAACCCACATGCTGCAACTACTGAAGCTCACAAGCCCTAGAACTCATGCTCTGCAACGAAAAGCCACTGCAATGAGAAACCCGCAGGCTGCAACTGAAGAGTAGCCCCCACTCACCACAACTAGTGTGGGAAGAGCTAAGCCCTGGTGCCACAACTATTGAGTCTGTGCTGTCGAACCCACATGCTGCAACTACTGAAGCTCACAAGCCCTAGAACTCATGCTCTGCAACGAAAAGCCACTGCAATGAGAAACCCGCAGGCTGCAACTGAAGAGTAGCCCCCACTCACCACAACTAGAGAAAAACCAGCATAGCAATGAAGACATAGCAGTCAAAAATTAAAAATTGTTTAAAAACCATGCCTTCCATTTTATCTCTAAGAGCAGTATCGTTTGGAATTGTGCAGATAAGACTATCATTTACATTTTTTATCTTGTATTGGCATACACGTCTGTTTGACTACAGTTTCTACTTATAGAATTAGTACTCTGGCTGAAGAGTATTCATGTCGAAATGTTTAATGTGTATTATCATATTGGCTTTCCAAAGATCCTTTCAAAAATTTTCTCAAAAGCTATGCTGGGGAGTGCTACTTTACCAATATTTGAACAAATGAAAAAGATTAATAGAGGCCACCAAGATACTCAAGGTCATATGTCATGGATTCACTTTGTATTTCCTTAATCTTTTGGAGCCCCGACCTGGGTCTCAGTTCTTTCAGCCAAAGACTCCCCCATCCCAATACCACTTCCAGTCCTGACTGCACCCACCCAAATCAATCCTGGTTCCACTCACCCAATCAATTCACAAGCAGAGAATAGGGAAGCATGTTTTAATCATTGTGCAAATTGGAATTAATATAAGAAGTATGACACTTCTGAGTAAATCGACAGGAAAGTTGCTTGATAGCATAGATTCCTGAAGAGAGATTTCTTTTTTTCTAATTTATTTTTTAATTGAAGGGTAATGTTTTACAGAATTTTGTTGTTTTCTGCCAACTATGAACATGAATCAGCCATTGGTCTACATATGTCCTCCCTCCCATCTCTCTCACCATCCCACCCCTCTAGATTCTTACAGAGCTGTCAAAAATTAAAAATTGTTTAAAAACCATGCCTTCCATTTTATCTCTAAGAGCAGTATCGTTTGGAATTGTGCAGATATGACTATCATTTACATTTTTAATCTTGTATTGGCGTACACGTCTGTTTTTGACTACAATTTCTACTTATAGAATTAGTACTCTGGCTGAAGAGTATTCATGTCGAAATATTTAATGTGTATTATCATCTTGGCTTTCCAAAGATCCTTTCAAAATNAGCAGTATCGTTTGGAATTGTGCAGATATGACTATCATTTACATTTTTAATCTTGTATTGGCGTACACGTCTGTTTTTGACTACAATTTCTACTTATAGAATTAGTACTCTGGCTGAAGAGTATTCATGTCGAAATATTTAATGTGTATTATCATCTTGGCTTTCCAAAGATCCTTTCAAAATTTTTCTCAAAAGCTATGCTGGGGAGTGCTACTTTACCAATATTTGAACAAATGAAAAAGATTAATAGAGGCCACCAAGATACTCAAGGTCATATGTCATGGGTTCCTTTTGTATTTCGTTAATCTTTTGGAGCCCCAACCTGGGTCTCAGTTCTTTCAGCCAGACTCCCCCATCCCAATACCACTTCCAGTCCTGACTGCACCCACCCAAATCAATCCTGATTCCACTCACCCAATCAATTCACAAGCAGAGAATAGGAAGCATGTTTTAATCATTGTGCAAATTGGAATTAATATAAGAAGTATGACACTTCTGAGTAAATCGACAGGAAAGTTGCTTGATAGCATAGATTCCTGAAGAGAGATTTCTTTTTTTCTAATTTATTTTTTAATTGAAGGGTAATGTTTTACAGAATTTTGTTGTTTTCTGCCAACTATGAACATGAATCAGCCATTGGTCTACATATGTCCTCCCTCCCATCTCTCTCACCATCCCACCCCTCTAGATTCTTACAGAGCCCCAGTTTGCGTTCAGGGAGTTATACAGAAAATTCCCATTGGCTATCTACATATGCTAATATAAGTTTCCCTGTTACTTTTCCCATACAGCTCACTCTCTCCTTTCTCCCCCTGCCCTGTCAATAAATCTGTTCTCTGTGTCTGTTTCTCCATTGCTGCCCTGCAAATAAATTCATCAGTACCATCTTTCTAGATTCCATATATATGCGCGTTAGTATGGTCGGGAAGATCCCCTGGAGAAGGAAATGGTAACCCACTCCAGTATTCTTGCCTGGAGAATCCCATGGACAGAGGAGCCTTGCAGGCTACAGTCCATGGGGTCGCAAAGAGTCGGACACGACTGAGCGACTTCACTTTCACTTTCACTTTCACTTTCATACCTAATTCACAAATACACTGAGTTAATGCCAAGTTTTCAAGACTTTTTTCTTTCATTCTTTTTTCTTATTTGCAGAACTCTTATCCTTTCTTATGTAATTATGTTCATTCTATTATTCCGGGCTCCTCTTTCTCTCTGCTCTCCCTACTTCTACTGCAATTCTTCCTATTAAAGAACTATTTTATTTTTTACATATNTCACTTTCATACCTAATTCACAAATACACTGAGTTAATGCCAAGTTTTCAAGACTTTTTTCTTTCATTCTTTTTTCTTATTTGCAGAACTCTTATCCTTTCTTATGTAATTATGTTCATTCTATTATTCCGGGCTCCTCTTTCTCTCTGCTCTCCCTACTTCTACTGCAATTCTTCCTATTAAAGAACTATTTTATTTTTTACATATGCTTCCCTGGTGGCTTAGAGGTTAAAGCGTCCGCCTCTAATGCGGGAGACCCGGGTTCAATCCCTGGGTCGGGAAGATACCCTGGAGAAGGAAATGGCAATCCACTCCAGTATTCCTGCCTGGAGAATCCCATGGGCAGAGAAGCCTAGTTGGTTACAGTCCACGGGGTCACAAAGAGTCGGACACGACTGAGTGACTTCACCTTCACCTTCACCTTGTATCAGACTTGTAATATGTGGCATAGTTTTGTGTACACATATCTTCAATTCATGTAAGGTTATCAGTTTAAAGCATCTACTTCTGCTTCATTGACCATGAAAACCTTTGACTTTGGATCATAACACACTCTGGGAAAATCTTAGAGATGGGAATACTAGACCACCTTACCTGTCTCCTGAGAAACCTGTATGCAGGTCAAGAGGAAACAGAACCAGACATGGAACAACAGGTTTAAAATTGGGAAAGGAGCATGTCAACGCTATATGTTGTCACCCTGCATATTTAACTTGTATGCAGAGTACATCATGCAACATGCCAGGCTAGATGAATCTCAAGGTGGAATCAAGCTTGCCTGGGAGAAATATTAATAACCTCAGATATGCAGATGACACCATCCTAATGGCAGAAAGCAAAGAGAAACTAAAGAGCCTCTTGATGGAGGTGAAAGAGGAGAGTGAAAAAGCTGGCTTAAAACTCAACATTCAAAAAACTAAGATCATGGCATATGGTCCCATCACTTCATGGCAAATAGATGGGGAAACAATGGAAACAGTGACAGACTTTATTTTGGGGGGCTCCAAAATCACTGCAGATGGTGACTGCAGTCATGAAATTAAAAGATGCTTGCTCCTTGGAAGAAAAGCTATGACAAACCTAGACAGCATATTAAAAAGCAGAGACATTACTTTGTTGACACATGTCCGTTTAGTCAAAGCTATGGTTCTTCCAGTTGTCCTGTGGAATCCACAGGTAAAGACCCTGACACCAGAGGGCCTCAGTTTGTATTTAGAGTGGGCTCCTTTTCTATTCATTTACACCCATGTGCTGCTATATTCTCCAAAATTATCTCCTCCTAATCCATTCATACCACTTTAAAGAATAAGATACAGCTTTTCCACTTTGAGAAACCTTCTTAAAGATATGCTCATATAGTGTTTCCACTATATGTAGGCACTTTCTCTTGGGTCAACAGAAGCACCCCTCCACTTTATCACATCAGGACTTCCATTACATTCTGTGACTTTTCACATCTTTGCCCTCTCATTCAAAAGGGACACAAGACCACATCACAAACTTGTGCAACAATCCTGTTTCCCCACTGGTAAGTAACAAATTCTTTAACTTCTGTCATCTTCAGTGTTGATATATATTTATGTCCTTAAGCTCACCATCCCTCCCCCTTCCTCAAAAGGGCAGGGGTAAAGAACCAACCTTCTACTTTGATGATAAACACAGTGATTTCTGAAACATGTTCAGAGAATGAAGGAAACAGGCTGGGTCTCTTCTACATCTCTAGGATGTGAATTTACCTCTGAATAAAGAGGCAGAGTCCAAAATCTGATTCCTGAGGGAAGGCAAACAAAGGATGGCATGACTCCCCCTCACAGGGGGTTGAAGGTAAGAAGTGTGTCTAGAGAATTCTTCCTCCCATGCCACGTCTTCATAGTTTGGTGGTGCTTCTGGCTGATCTGGCAGAGTCAATGTCAACCAGCTCATTTGAACCGCCTGGATATTCTGGAGTTCCTGCTGCCAAAACCATTACTAATGGAATCATGCTGATCACTAACAACAGCTCAAGCATCAACTTGTTTTAGCACCAGGAATGTGAACAGACACAGCTAAAGAGTAGTCCCCTTTATGCTGCAGCAGTTCAGGATGGTTGGCATCACTGGAGGGTTCCTAAGGATCTTCCCTTTCCAGCTGCTGGTGCTCCTGGAGGCAATGTGGTTCCCAGTCACGTTGGCCACCTCCAGCCTCATAGTCTTTGCCACTTTGGGATCAATCAGACGAGAGCAACAATTCTCTACTTCTGTGTAGATTGGAATAGATTCTCCATTGCAAGTCCCTTTCCTTCAGTCTTGGCACTCAGTGAAATTGGACCAGAGGTGAAAAACTAAAAACTAACAGAGTGGGGTGGGAGAATAGGAAGGAGGCTCAAGAGGGAGGGGATATAGGCATTCATATAGCTGGTTCATACTGTTGTACAGTAGAAACTAACACAACACCGTAAAGCAATTATACTCCAATTTTAAAAAAATGGAAAAAATTAATTAAAAACCCAACAGCCAACTGTTTTCTCTTACAGGGGTTCTCACACAGTACTGAATAGTTGCATATTTCCCAATGAATGAGGCTACCAAATGTTCAGTGGGAGCTGAAAGCTAAATGGAAATGCATGTTTTCCAGGTTGTAGTAGGCAGATGCTCGGCTCAGGTGCAGGACCAGGTACTCCACCTGCAGGCAGCAGGGACTCTGGGTTTCCAGGCACAGATTGCACCCTGGCTCCGCAGCATCTAGCTTCCAGCCCCCAGCCGCATACTGAGGCCCTCGCAGCCGCTGTGTGGTGCCCTGGCGGGAGACCCCACAAGTTATGTGTTATCCCCTAATAAATTACGTTTACATGATTGAGGTATCCCATTTCTGTTCCTAAAAACTATAAAAAGAAATACAACAGCGGCACCAGTCAATATTATATTTATTATATTATATTGCAATCTGTTTAACAATCATAGTGGAATAAATCTAGACTTCCTTAATATGTAAATATTCAAAGTTTTCTTTTTGTTTTCAGGATATTTTGAGAATGTTTGTTTTATATTTATTAGTTTTTTTTTGAGGGGGTCAAAAAATCCTATAGACTTTAGAGTCGAACCAAACTACGAGGCACACTTTTGTCCACTAGAGTCACCGCCTCTAAAACCGACAACCAACAAAATTCATTTGCAAAAGTCAAGTAAAACAAAAAAAAATTTTTGTTTTCCCACAAATTTCCCACACAGTTTAGACCTGGGTTCCTGCGAGAAGATCCACCCTGTCCACCTTCTATGTCGTGTTCTTTTCACATCCACGCCAGTAGGGAGATGGTACTGACTAGGAAAGGGCTCAGATCCGGCACCTCAGTTGAGGGATCCCATCTCAGCCCACCCTCACAGGGCCGGGCCTGACCCTTCCTCTTGCCTGACTCAGTTATTTGGCGAGAGTTAGGGGGAGTAGACGGGGTGTGACAGCTTTCAGTAGTCCAGCCAATTTCAGCCTTTAAACCTCCAGGCTGGATGTTTGGGGCTCCCTCCTTCCGGAAGGAAAGCAGTGGGGCCTTTGCCACCCACTCACCACTAGGGGGCAGCAGCAAGCCAGGCTCTACGGTGGTTGAAGCGTTCTTCAGTTCAGTCGCTCAGTCGTGTCCGACTCTTTGCGACCCCATCCATGAATCACAGCACGCCAGGCCTCCCTGTTTATCACCATCTCTCGGGGTTAACCCAGACTCACGTCCATCGAGTCAGTGATGCTATCCAGCCATCTCATCCTCGGTCGTCCCCTTCTCCTCCTGCCCCCAATCCTTCCCAGCATCAAAGTCTTTTCCAATGAGTCAACTCTTCGCATGAGGTGGCCAAAGTACTGGAGTTTCAGCTTTAGCATCATTCCTTCCAAAGAAATCCTAGGGTTGATCTCCTTCAGAATGGACTGGTTGGATCTGCAGTGATTTTGGAGCCCAAAAAAATAAAGTCTGGCACTGTTTCCACTGTATCCCCATCTATTTCCCATGAGGTGATGGGACCAGATGCCATGATCTTCGTTTTCTGAATGTTGAGCTTTAAGCCAACTTTTTTGCTCTCCTCTTTCACTTTCATCAAGAGGCTTTTTAGCTCCTCTTCACTTTCTGCCATAAGGGTGGTGTCATCTGCATATCTGAGGTTACTGATATTTCTCCCGGCAATCTTGATTCCAGCTTGTGTTTCTTCCAGCCCAGCGTTTCTCATGATGTACTCTGCCTAGAAGTTAAATAAGCAGGGTGACAATATACAGCCTTGACGTACTCCTTTTCCTATTTGTGATTTGCCCCTGACACAAACCCAAACACTGTGGTTCAGGGAAAACCTAGAACTTGCAATGGCCTAAAGCTACAGGCTCAATCCTGAGAGGATTAACCAATTAACCAAATTCAGCCACCAGGGAAGTGATGTCACTTTCTCAAAAAGTGAAAGTGAAAACATTTTGTTCCCCCCCAACCTTTATTGATAAATAATGAACATGTATTTTGTAAGTTAAGATATACAATGTGTTGATTTAATATACTGATATACTGTGAAACAATTGCTATGGGAACATTAGTTAATACCTCGTCAGGTTGCATAATTACTGTTTCTTTTCCTGATGAGAGCATTTAAGATCTACTCTCCTGGCACCTCTTCAGTTCACAGTGTGCCCTTTGACCTCTCTTCTTCTCCCCCACATCCCAGCGCTGGCAACTATCATTCTACTCTCTGTTTCTATGAGTTCAGCCTCTCTAGATCCCTCATGTAAGTGAGGCCATATAGTATTTGTCTTTCTCTGACATTTCACTTAGCATTATGCCTTGAAGTTCTGCCCATGTTGTTGCAAGTGGCAGGATTTCTTTCTCTCTCACAGCTGAGTAGTATTCTACTGAGTATATATACGTGGAGTTAGTGGTAAAGAATCTGCCTGCCAATGTAAGAGATGTAAAACTCACGGGTTTGATCTCTGGGTTGGGAAGATCCCCTGGAGGAGGGCATGCAACCCCCTCCAGTATTCTTGCCTAGAGAATCCCATGGACAGGGGAGCCTGGCAGGATACGGTCCATAGGGTCATGAAGAGTTGGCCGTGACTGAAGCAACTTAGCACAGGCATGCACGCACCACGTCTTCTTTGTCCATTCATCTGTTGACTGACACAAGGGGTGTTTCCATGTCTTGTCTATTATGAATAATGCTGCAATGAACATGGGAGTGCAGATATCTCATCCGGATCCTGATTTTGTTTCCTTTGGATATACATACCCAGAAAGGGGATGAGTGGATCACGCAGTCATTCCATTTTTAGCTTTTTCAGGAACCTCCATATTACTTTCCCTAGTGACTGCAACAAGTTACCTTCACATCAGCAGTGCACATCCCCATCCTCACAAACGCTTGTTACCTCTTGTCTTTTTGGTGACAGCCATTCCAACAGGGGTAAAGTTCTATCCCATTGTGGTTGGGTTTAGAGTTCCCTTGTGATTAGTGATATTGGTATTTTTTCTTGTACCTGTTGGTCGTTTGTATGTCTTCTTTAGGAAAGAATATCTATTCATTTCCTCTATTTCTTAATTAGATTTTGTTGCTATTATGTTATGAGTTCTTTATGTATTTCGATATGAGCCCTTTTAGAGGATATATGATTTGCAAATATTTTCTCACATTCTTTAGGTTACCTTTCCATTTGGGTGACTGATACCTTTGCGATACAGAAGCATTATTTTTTATATAACCCCACTTACTAACTTTTGCTTTTGTTGCTTGTTTTTTGTGTGTCATGCCAAATCATCATTGGCAAGACCAGTGTTAAGGAGATTTCCCCTATTATTTCTCGACAAGTTTTAAGGTTTCAGGTTTTCTGTTTAAGTCTTTTTGAAACAATGTGTTTGTTTTTGGCTGTGCTGGGTCTTCATTGCTGCATGTGGGCTTTTTCTAGCAGCAGTGAGCGAGGGCTGCTGTTCATTTTTACCGTTTACTGCTCCATTCTTATTTCAGCCGCTTCTCTTGCGGCAGAGCACAGGCTTTAGGCACGCGGGCCTCAGGAGTTGCAGCAGGAGTTGCAGCTCGTGAGCTCGGTAGTTGTGGCGTGTGGCCTTAGTTGTCCCACAGCATAGGGGATCCTCCTGGACCAGGAATCAAGTGACACTTTGAGAGTGGTGTAAGATAAGGATCCAATTTCACTTTTCTGAATGTGGTTATTTTTCCTAACATCATTTACTGAAGAGACCATCTTTTCCCCACCAAGTATTTTTGGATCTCTTGTCACATATTAGCTGACTGTGCCTGTTTGATTTTATTTCTGGGCTATCAATCCTATTCCATTGGTCTTCTTTTATGCCAATACCATATTGCTCTGATTACTGAATCTTTGTAGTACAATGTGATCCCACCAGCTTTGTCCTTCTCTTTCAGGATTGCTTTGCTATTTGGGTCTTTTATGATTTCATACAAATTTTAGGATTTTAAGGACTTTTTTCTACTTCTGTGAAAAAGGTCAATGAGCTTTTGTTAAGGATTGCACTTAATATATAGAAGGCTTTGTATAGAATGAACATTTTAACTATATTAATTCTTCTGATCCATGAACATTGGCTATTCTTCCATTTATTTGTGTTTTCTTTGATTTCTTTTATCAGGATTTTATAGTTTTCTATGTACATATCTTTCACAATCATAGTTAAATTTATTTCTAAATATTTTATTGTTTTTGGTGCTATGGTTAATGGGATTATTTCCTTTATTTCTATGTCAGGTCATTTGTTGTTAGTGTATAAAAACACAACTGATTTCAGCATGTTGATTTTTTACTCCTGCAACTTTACTGAATTTGTAGATTAGTTCTAAAAATTTTTTGGTGGAGCCTTTAGGATTGTATATATAAGATCATAACATCTGCAGACAAAGTTTGCTTCTAACTTTCCTGTTTGGATGTTTATTGCTGTTTCTCTTTTGTTTCTTTGTTTGTTTGTTTTGCCTGATTTCTGTGGCTAGAACTCCCAGCACTATATTTCTAAGAGTGGTGAAAGTTGGCATCTTGTTTTGTTCCTAATCTTACAGAGAAAGCTTTCAACCTTTCAACACTGAGTATGATATTAGCATGGCTTGTCATGTTGCTGCTGCTACTGCTGCTGCTAAGTCGCTTCAGTCGTATCCAACTCTGTGCGACCCCATAGACAGCAGTCCACCAGGCTCCCTCATACCTGGGATTCTCCAGGCAAGAACACTGGAGTGGGTTGCCATTTCCTTCTCCAATGCATGAAAGTGAAAAGTGAAAGTGAAGTTGCTCAGTCGTGTCTGACTCTTAGCGACCCCATGAACTGCAGCCTACCAGGCTCCTCCATCTATGGGATTTGCCAGGCAAGAGTACTGGAGTGGGTTGCCATTGCCTTCTCCGATGGCTTGTCATATATGACCTTTATTATGTTGATGTATTTTCTTTCTATGGGCTTCCCAGATGGTACTAGTGGCAAAGAATTCACCTACCAATGCAGGAGATATGACTTCAATCACTGAGTTGAGGAGATCACCTGGAGGAGGGCTCAGCAATCCACTCCAGTATTCTTGCCTGGAGAATCCCATGGACAGAGGACCTTGGTGGGCCATAGTTCACAGGTATCCAAAGAGTCGGACATGACTGAAGCAACTTAGATTATATGCATTTCCTTCTATACTAAATTAGCTGAGAGTTTTTGTCATAAAAAGATTTGGGCTTTGTCAAATTATTATATGAACCTGTTAAATTATTTAATAATTTTTATCTTTTCTATTAATGTGGTGTGTCACATGTTTTGAGTTGTGTATCTTGAAACATCCTTATACTCCAGGGATAAAACCTGCTTGATCATGGTGTAGGATCCTTTTCATGTACTGCTGAATTCAGTTTGTTAGAATTTTGTTGAGAATTTTTGCAGTTGAATTTCTCAGAGACATTGGCCTGAAGTTTTCTTTTATTTACAGTGTCCTTATCTGACTTTGGTATCGGGTAAAACTGACTTCATAAAATGATTCTGTGAGTGTTCCCTTCTCTTCATTTTTTTGGAGAGGAGAATTATGTAGGATTTGTGTTAATCATTCTTTAAATGATTGGTAGAATTCACCAGCAAAACCATCTAGTCCTTGGTTTGTCTTTTTAGGCAGGTCTTGGATTACTGGTTTAATCTTACTTATTATCAGTCTGTTCAGATTTTTCTATTTTTTTCATGATTCATTCTTGGTAGGTTGTATGTTTCTAGGAACTTTCCAGTTCTTCTCGGATATCCAGTTTGTTGGTGTTCATAGTAATTTCCTATGATTCTTTGTATTTCTGAGGTATCAGTTGTAATGTCTCCTCTTTACTTTCTGACTTTTAATTTCTTTTCTCTCTTTTTTTCTTAATCTAGTTAAAAGTTTGTCAATTTTCTCTATCTTTAATAAAAACAGTTCCTAGTTTCCGTGATCTTTTCTATTTTCTATTGTTTTTCTGGTCTACTATGTCATTCTTTCCACTCTGTTTTTTATTTCCTTTTGTTGCTAACTTTGGGCTTAGTTTGTTCTTTTTCTAGCTCCTTAAGTTGTAAAGTTAGATTGCTTATTTGAATCTTTCTTTTTTCTTAATGAAGGCATTTATCACTATAAACTTTCCTCTTTGAACTGCATCTGCTGTATCCCATATGTTTTGGTATGTGGTTTTTTCATTTTGGTTTGTTTTAAGATATTTTTACTTCTCTTTTGATTTCTTCTTTGATCATTAGTTCTTCTGTAGTATGTTGCTTAATTTCCATATATTTATTATTTTTCCAGTTGGCATACTGATATTCATTTCTAGTTTTATACTATTGTGATAATGAAGTATTTGGTATAATGTCAATCTTCTTAAACTTGTTCTATGACCTAGGATATGAGCTGTCCTGGAGAATGTCCCAGGTAGAATATGTTGGTTGGAGTCTTCTGTATATGTCTGTGAGCCTCATTTAGGGTAAAGTATCAGTTCAGTTCAGTCGCTCAGTCATGTCCGACTCTTTGCGACCCCATGAATCACAGCACGCCAGGCCTCCCTGTCCATCACCATATCCCGGAGGTCACTCAGATTCACATCCATCGAGTCAGTGATGCTATCCAGCCATCTCATCCTCGGTCGTCCCCTTCTCCACCTGCCCCCAATCCCTCCCAGCATCAGAGTCTTTTCCAATGAGTCAACTCTTCACACGAGGTGGCCAAAGTACTGGACTTTCAGCTTTAGCATCATTCCTTCCAAAGAAATCCCAGGGCTGATCTCCTTCAGAACGGACTGGTTGGATCTCCTTGCAGTCCAAGGGACTCTCAAGAGTCTTCTCCAACACCACAGTTCAAAAGCATCAATTCTTCGGTGCTCAGCCTTCTTCACAGTCCAACTCTCACATCCATACATGACCATGGGAAAAACCATAGCCTTGACTAGACGGACCTTAGTCAGCAAACTAATGTCTCTGCTTTTGAATATACTATCTAGGTTGGTCATAACTTTTCTTCCAAGGAGTAAGCATCTTTTAATTTCATGGCTGCAGTAGTTCAAGTTTAATGTTTCTTTGCTGATTTTCTCTCTGGAGGATCCCTCCATTGTTGAAAGTCGGGTATTGAGGTCTTCTACTATTACTGAATTGCTGTCCATTTCTCCCTTCAGATCTGTTAGTATTTGAATAATATGTTTAGGTAGGTATGTGTTGATTGTTATATTTACTTCACGAATTGACACTTTTATGGTTACATAACCATTTTTATCTCTAGTCATTACTTTTGGCTTAAATGGTCTATTTTGTCTGATACAAGTATAGCTCACCTTGCTCTCTTTTGGTTTCCATTTGTATCAAATATATTTCTCCATTCTTCATTTTGAGCTTATATGTGTTATTTAATCCAAAGTGAGCCTCTTATAGGCAGCATATAGTTGGTTCTTATTTTTTCCTTCCAGCCACTATGACTTTTGACTGGAGAATTTAATCTGTTTACAAATAGAGGATTATTAATAGGTAAGAACTTATTAATGCAATCTTATTCATTGTTTTATGGCTGTTTTGAAGTTCCTTCATTCTTTTCTTCCTCTCTTGTTACCTTCTTTTGTGGACTGGTGATTTTTTTTGTAGTTGTATGCTTTGATTTGCTTCTCTTTATATTTTGTGAATCGACAGTAGGTTTTTGCTTTGTGGCTACCAAGAGGCTTAACATAAAACATCTTATAGACAGACAGTCTTTTATGATTATAGCCACATAGCTGATTGCATACATAAACTACCCGTTTACCACCCCTTTAATGTTGTTAACAATTTACCTCTTTTTATACTGCATATTCATACACATTATTGTAACTATAGTTATTTTTTAATACTCTTATCCTTTAAACTTTATTCTAGAGTTAAGTGGTTAAGACACCACCAAATTACAGTGTTAGAGTATTCTGAATTTGACTATATACTAACCTTCCCCAGTGTGTTGTGTGCTCTCAGGTTTTCATGCTCCTCCTAGATTTTTCATGTTCTTTGAAGTTACATCATTGACTTCTCATTTGAAACAGCAATCACCTCCACCAGGCTTTACTTTGTGAAGATAAATGTCTCTGTCAGCCCCTCTAGAGATTCGGAGGCTCTCTCAGCCAAGTTATGGACACACCTACTCCACTCTTCTTGTTCCCTCTTGTGGTTGAATTCTTCAGTTTATATGCCTTCTCTGGATTCTTAAGAGATGGGAATACCAGACCACCTGACCTGCCTCCTAAGAAATCTTTATGCAGGTCAAGAATCAACAGTTAGAACCAGATGTGGAACAATGAACTAGTTCCAAATTGGGAAAGGAGTACGTCAAAGCTGTATATTGTCACCCTGCATATTTAACTTGTATGCAGAGCACCTCATGCAAAATGCCAGGCTGAATGAAGCACAGCTTGGAATCAAGATTGCTGGGAGAAATATCAATAACCTCAGATATGCAGATGACACTATCCTTATGGCAGAAAGTGAAGAAGAACTTAAGGGCCTCTTGATGAAAGTGAAAGAGGAGAGTGAAAAAGTTGGCTTAAAACTCAACATTCAGAAAACTGAGATCATGGTATCTGGTCCCATCACTTCATGGGAAGTAGATGGGGAAACAACAGAAACAGTGACAGACTTTATTTGGGGGGGGGCCTCCAAAATCACTGTGGAGGGTGACTGCAGCCATGAAATTAAAAGACACTTGCTCCTTGGAAGAAAAGCTATGACAAACCTAGACAGCATATTAAAAAGCAGAGACATTACTTTGCCAACAAACATCTGTCTAGTCAAAGCTATGGTTTTTCCAGTAGTCATGTATGGGTGTGAGAGTTGGACTGTGAAGAAAGCTGAACGTTGAAGAATTGATGTTTTTGAGTTTTGTTGTTGGAGAAGACTCTTGAGTGCCGGGGTCCAGCCCTGGTGGATCCAGGGAATTCGAAGCAGGGATGGAGTCGGAGTCTGGAAAAGGACTATTTAATTAGGAATATAAAGAAAGATTAGGAAAGAATAGTGTAGTGGGAAATTTAGTGGAGAAAAGAGGCTGAATAACTTGGTTTATGGGGAAGGCTAATAAAACCTCAGGACAAGAGATTTGCACCATCTATGTTGGGCCACCGGCACCCGTTTGAATAGCAGAGGGAGCCCCACCTTAGGCTCCCTCTCTCACGGATCTTAGAAGCCAGGGCAAGTAAGTAGACATGGTGAGCCTCCCCACTCCAGATGGGAATTCAGCTTGAAAAGGAGAGGAGGGAGAGGGAGAAAGAGAGAGATTAGACACGGGGGGAGCCAGATTTCCAAGAAACCAGTTCGAGAAGCTGGTCTGAGAAACTGGTCCATCCTTTATTGTTCGAAAAGCTTTTTATACTTTTTGGTTGTACATAGAGATCAATGGATAATACAAAATCATGCAGTGTCAACAGCCCTGACTCTTATCGAGACCAGGCTTTCTCTCTGCATACCTAGTTGTATACATAAGTTTTTGGTGATTTACATCATTTTCCAGCCAAAAGGCAAATTAACATTTTACAGCCCTTTTCTGATAATGGTAATAGTGTTGTTCTTCCCAAAGTCTGGTGCCACTCTCAGAAAGCACTAAATAAAATTACATTCTTACATAGCAAGGATACAACATTTTATAACAAGAAAGTGCAGTACAGTGATTTATAATAAAGAGAAAATTAATTAACTCAAAAGTCTAGTATTGCTAACATCAAAACTACTATATTCCTATTTCTGCATCCCGATTACATTGATTAATATGCTCCCAGGTGCCTAAAAGATAAAGGATATGGAGGCCAGGTGGCAAACATTAACTCAACAAACTCTTCACCAAACTAATTCTTAGCTCCAAAAGGCTCTATATCTTTAAGATATTTTAAGCTTTGTGCCTCTCATGGTTGGGGGCTGTAAACAATCCACAAATTGTAAAGTCGGGCAGACCGGTCAGATAAGTTAGAAAGCCATCAAAGGGGTTTAAGCCGAGACATTCTTTTTATATGCAGGAGACTGTTAACTGGAGCCCTAAGTTAATTCCTTTTAGAGGTAGAAGAGTGGGAAGCACAGTACAATAAGGCAGGCAGACTCTGGTTTTGGGGGGTAGATGTTCAGGAAAACCCAGGGGGAACCCCTGAAGCCTGACTCGCCTTGCCCATCAGGCCTCTCCACATGACCTTGTCATGGGTGGGATCTCCTGTGCTGGCTCCCGGCACTTGAGAGTCCCTTGGACTGCAAGGAGATCCAATCAGTCTATCCTAAAGGAGATCAGTCCTGAATATTCATTGAAAGGACTGATGCTGAAGCTGAAACTCCAATATTTTGGCCACCTGATGCGAAGAACTGACTCACTGGAAAAGACCCTGATGCTGGGAAAGATTGAAGGAGGGAGGAGAAGGGGACAACAGAGGATGAGATGGTTGGATGGCATCACTGACTCAATGGACATTAGTTTGAGCATGCTCCTGGAGTTAGTGATGGATAGCAAAGCCTGGCGTGCTGCAGTCCATGGGGTCACAAAGAGTCGGACACAACTGAGTGTCCGAACTGAAATGAACTGGATTCTGCAATGAACCTGGCCTAGAGCTGACTGCCCCTCTTTGGTTTTCCCAAAGGTGCACTCAAGCTCAAGTT
The DNA here is from genome assembly GCA_006410635.1 of Cephalophus harveyi. Classification (NCBI taxonomy): domain Eukaryota; kingdom Metazoa; phylum Chordata; class Mammalia; order Artiodactyla; family Bovidae; genus Cephalophus; species Cephalophus harveyi. The sequence continues at coordinate 113,968 of SJYT01001239.1, read as the reverse complement.
TGGACAAACACTGGCATGCCGAGTTGGGCAGGCACAAGCTCACTTGCCATCTACCAAAGCACCTTCCTTCTGCCACAGCAGGAGAGGGCATTTTTGTCAGTATTTCAAAAGCTGGGGAAGCAATGTTCACTCACAGGCTCTCATTCCCTCAAAAAAGAACGTAGACCAAGAAGACCTTTCTTGGCCTTACTGTGCTACTTTGGGGAATGGGAGATGCAAGTAAAGTCAAGCTGTATTCTTATCCCCTTTGAAACATCTAAACTCATGTAAGTACACACACACACCCCCTCCCATCCAGTAACATGCTGGAACTTCTCTGGAAATTTGGACTTCCACAAAAGGCTCTTGTCATTCATTGTGATTTTCTAAGACACTGCTTTCCAGGAGCTCCTGGGCCTCAACCAAGAGAAGCTGGAGCTAGATCACAGATCACTGCAGGGTCCATAGCCAGAATCAAGTTTAAATGCATTTTACCTGATGGACAGTGATAAAGACTTCTCCTGAGCCCCTTGACATATGGTGCTGTATCCCACAACTTCCACAAAAACACCTTTGTTTGTAAACAGATGCCAAACTAATGTTGTTGATGGGGAAGACAAAAACAAGAAACATCTTATTCCACCATGATTGTGATGCCAGTTTCTGGAAACTCCTTTGTACCAGTCTTCCTATCAATGTCTGCTGGGAGAGGTGAAAGGAAAGAATAGAAGGCAAGTCTTTGTAAAGTTGAGCAGAAAAAGAAAATCAAGAGCCAGGTATGACTTTGCAGGTATGACCACTGCTGACCATTTTAGCCACAGGTGGTCTAAAGTAAGGGACAAATATTATCTACAATCCAGAAAGAACAATAAATGGAATTTTAATATATTTATTATTCATTTTATTTTTTACATTATAGAGATTAATTCAAAAATATTTATTAAGGGCTTCCTGGTGGTTCAATGGTTAAAATTCTGCCTGCCATTGCAGGGGACCAAGGGCCTGATCCTAGGTCCAGGAAGATTCCACATGTCTCAGGACAGCCAAGTTCATGTGTCACAACTACTGAGCCCACATGCCTAGGACCTGTCTCTGCAACAACAGAAGCCACCACAATGAGAAGCCTAAGCACTGCAATGAAGAGTAGACCCTGTTTGCTGCAACTAGAGAAAGGCCGTGCACAGCAGCGAGGACCTAGCATAGCCAAAACTAAATAAATAAATTAATTAAAACTATTTATTACACATCTACTATATGCAAAACACTGTTCTGGGCACTTCAAATACATAAGGGAGCAAAAAATACCTCTGTCTTCATGGAACTTACATTTGATAATAGCACATGCTTGGTGTAAAACATTAGAAAATACTAAACCTTGTAAGAAAGAAAAGAATAAGTGTCTATTACTCTACCAACAAAAGATAGTGAGTTTTTAACATTTTGATGCATTTTTAGTTCTTTTTTTTTTTTTGCTTTGCCTATTGTTGTTGTTCAGTCGCTAAGTCATGTCTGACTCTTTGTGACCCCATGAACTGCAGCACACCAGGCTTCTCTGTCCTCCACTGTCTACCAGAGTTTGCTCAGATTCATGTCCTTTGAGTTGGTGATGCTATCTAACAATCTCATCCTCTGTCACTCCCTTCTCCTTTTGCATCCTGTCTTTCCCACCATCCGGGTCTTTTCCATTGAGTCAGCCCTTAGCATCAGGTGGCCAAAGTATTGGAGTTTCCACTTCAGCATCAGTCCTTCCAATGAATATCCAGAGTTGATTTCCTGTAGAACTGATCAGTTTGATCTCCTTGCTTTCCAAGTGACTCTCAAGAGTCTTCTCCAGCACCACAATTTAAAAGCATCAATTCAACAGCACTCAGCCATCTCAATGGTCCTACTGTCAGATCTGTAAATGACTACTGGAAAAATAATAATTTTGACTATAGGGACATATGTTGGCAAAGTGATGTCTCTGCTTTTTAATACACTGTCTAGTTTTGTCATAGCTTTCCTTCCAAGGAGCAAGCATCTTTAAATTTCATGACTGCAGTCACCCTCTGCAGTGATTTTGGAGCCCAAGAAAATAAAATCTATCACTGCTTCCACTTTTCCCCCTTCTATTTGCATGAAATGATAGGATCAGTTGCCATGATCTTAGGTGTTTGAATGTTGAGTTTCAAGCCAGTTTTTTCACTCTCCTCTTTCACCCTCATAAAGAGGCTCTTTAGCCCCTCTTCACTTTCTGCCATTAGAGTGGTATCATCTGCATATCTGAGGTTGTTGATATTTCTCCCTGAATTCTTGATTTCAACTAATGAGTCATTCAGCCCAGCATTTCCCAGCTTTCCTGGTGGTCCAGATGATAAAGAATCTGCCTGCAATGCAGATCTGAGTTCAATCCCTGGGTTGGGAACATCCACTGGAGAAGAGAATGGCTACCTACTCTAGTATTCTTGCCTGAAAAATCATGGACAGAGGAGCCTGGTGGGCTACAGTCCATGGATTGCAAAGAGTTGGACATGACTAAGGGACAAACACTTTCACTTTCACTCTGGATATAAATTAAATAAACAGGGTGACAATATACACCCTTGTCGGACTCCTTTCCCAATTTTGAACCCAAGTAATCCAGTCAGTAATCCCATGTAAGGAACTGCTGCTTTTTGCCCCACATACAGGTTTTGCAAGAGACAGGTAAGGTAGTCTGTTATTTCCACAGTTTGTGATCCACAGTTAAAGGCTTTAGCATAGTTAATGAAGCAGAGGTACATGTTTTTCTGTAATTCCCTTGCTTTCTTTGTGATCCAGCAAATGTTTGATCTCTGATCCTCTGTCTTTTCTAAACCCAGCTTGTACATCTGGAAGTTCTCCATTCGCATACTACTGAAGCCTAGTATGAAGGATTTTGAGCATTTCCTTACTAGCATGTGAAATGAGCACAATTGTACAATAGCTTGAACATTCTTTGGCATTGCCCTTCTTTGGGACTGAAAGCTGCTTCCCCATGATGAGGCTGTGATCCATGAAGGGGATGCCTACATTCACACATATATATAGTTTTAAAATTTGGGATTTTATTGTACCCTTGACTTACGTAACATTATACAGTTTGTGTATCTTCCCTGGTGGCTCAGACGGTAGAGCGTCTGCCTGCAATGCGGGAGACTGGGGTTCGATTCCTGGGTCGGGAAGATCCCCTGGAGAAGGAAATGGCAATCCACTCCAGCACTCTTGCCTGGAAAATCCCATGGATGGAGGAGCCTGATAGGCTACAGTCTATGGGGTCGCAAAGAGTCGGACACGACTGAGTGACTTCACTTCAAAAACAGGATATGAAACTGTCAATGCCTCTTCATAAAAGTTGCCAAATGGCTTTCTAGGAGTTTTGTTAATCAATGGTCTGAGTTGTTAGGGGCTTAATATAAACAGAACTTGGTAATACATTGATTAGATGTATGTGTGTATGAAAGAGAGAGAAAAGTGGGAGAAAAAAGAAAAAGGGATGCTTCTCAGATTTATGACTTCTACTGACGGGCAGATGTGGAGATCAATAAACAAGAATAGAATTCAGTAAAAGGAGTAAATTTCATATGCAAAAAATATAGTTTTGAGGTACCCCGTGGGCATCCCAACACAACCACCAGCCTGGAGCTGAACATTGATGTCTGAGCTGGAGATTTGGGTCTGGATTTTATATTAAGCAAGACGAAGAGTGAGATCACCTAGCTAGAGTGTGCAGAATAAGAGGAAGATAAAAGCTGAGTTTCAGCGAATTTGCACTGTCCCAGAGACTTGGCCTTGGACTCTCCAGTCTAGGGGACTCTGGGATGGGTGGGATATTTCCAGGACAATCTAGAGTTTCCATCTACTCTGACATTCACTTAAGATGGCTCTGGAGTTCCCTGATTATGTTATCTCTTGGGTTTATCCCTAATCAAATTGGCTTATGGGGTCAAAATTGAGGTATAGATTTTGTTCCCTTTTCCCTCCACATGCTCATACATTCTTTAAACTTAGCTTAGATTTTTCCCAGCTAAGGTTTTTTTTTTATCATGATAGGAAAGCACAAGGGAAAATTATGCACTGGAAGTCTAGAAACATTATTGCATTATTGCAAAACTATGTGTAAAATGGAACTTTGGGAGTCCTAGCAGTGGAATGTGAAATTCATATTTTGGTACCTGAACTTTCAGAAGTCAAAATGAGTCAATTTAAAGAAAGAGTTCAGTTTAAAAACAAATTTAATTCTTTTTTATGGTTAACATTCCATTGTATATATGTGCCACATCTTCTTTAACCATTCTTCTGTTGATGGACATTTAGATTGCTTCCATGTCCTGGCTATTGTAAATAGTGCTGCAATGACCATTGGGGTGAATGTATCTTTTTGAATTATGATTTTCTCTAGATATATGCCCAGGAGTGGAATTGCTGGATCATGTGGTAGCTCTATTTTTCTTTTTTTAAAAAATTTATTTATTTGTTTTAATTGGAGGCTTACTACTTTACAATATTGTAGTGGTTTTTGCCATACATTGACATGAATCAGCCATGGGTGACCATGTGTCCCCCATCCTGAACCCCTTCCCACCTCCCTCCCCATCCCATCCTTCAGGGTTGTCCCAGTGCACCGGCTTTGAGTGCCCTGTTTCATGCACTGAACTTGGACTGGTGATCTATTTCACATGTGGTAATATACATGTTTCAGTGCTATTCTCTCAAATCACCCCACCCTTGCCTTCTCCCACAGAGTCCAAAAGTCTGTTCTTTATATCTGTGTCTCTTTTGCTGTCTTGTATATAAGGTCATCACTACCATCTTTCTAAATTCCATATATATGTGTTGGTGTTTTTCTTTCTCACTTACTTCACTCTGTATAACAGGCTCCAATTTCATTCACCTCTTTAGAACTGACTCAAATGCATTCTATTTAATAGCTGAGTAATATTCCATCATGTGTCTATTTTCTTTTCAAGGCACTTCCACACTGTTCTCCATAGTGGCTTCATAGGGAATCTACACTCCTTCATAGGGATTCCCATCAACAGTGTAGGAGGGTACTCTTTTCTCCACACACTTCCCACCTTTTATTGTTTATAGATTTTTAGATGATGACTATTCCAACCAATGTGAGGTAATAAAATAAATATATATTTATATAAATATTATATATATATATATATATATGGCAAACTGTTATCCACTGGATCACACGAATCCAGTGTGGTCAATCCCCTTCACTGTAGTTTTGATTTGCATTTCTCTAATGATTAGTAGGAGAAGGCAATGGCAACGCACTCCAGTACTCTTGCCTGGAAAATCCCATGGACCAAGGAGCCTGGTAGGCTGCAGTCCATGGGGTCGCTAAGAGTCAGGCACGACTAAGCGACTTCACTTTCACTTTTCATTTTCATGCATTGGAGAAGGAAATGGCAACCCACTTCAGTGTTCTTGCCTGGAGAATCCCAGGGACAGAGGAGCCTAGTGCCCTGCCGTCTATGGGGTCGCACGGAGTCAGACATGACTGAAGTGACTTAGCAGCAGCAGCAGCTGCAGCAATGATTAGTAGTGTTGAGCATTTTTTCATGTGCTTGTTTTCTATTTGTATGTCTTCTCTGGAGAAATGTTTATTTAGATCTTGGGCCTATTTTTTGATTGGGTGTTTTGTTTGTTTGTTTTGAGCTGCTTAAGCTGTATATTTTTTGGAGATTAATCCTTTGTTGTTTGCTTCTCTTGCAAATATTTTCTCCCATTCTGAGGGTTCTCTTTTTGTTTCATTTATGGTTTCCTTTGCTGTGCAAACTCTTTTAAGTTTAATTTGCTTCTGTGTTTTTTTCATTATTCTAAGAGATGGATTGAAAAAGGTTTTGCTGTGATTTATGTCAAGAACATAAATGTTTTGACCTTTATGGCCTTGGTCATATTCATCTAAGAGTTTTCCTCTAAGAGTTTCATAGTATCCAGCCTTACATTTAGGTCTGTAATCCATTTTGAGTTTATTTTTGTATGTGGTGTTAGGGAGTGTTCTAACTTTATTCATTTATACAGCTGTCCTATTTCCCCAGTGCTACTTATTGAACAGACTATCTTTTCTCCATTGTATATTCTTGTCTTCTTTGTCATAGATTAGGTGCATGGGTTTATCTCTGGTCTCTATCCTGTTCCATTGATCTATACTTGTGTGTGTGTGTATGTGTGTGTGTGTTTGTGCGTGCGCATGCCAGTACCATACTGTTTTGATTACTGTAACTTTGTAGTTTAGTCTGAAGTCAAGGAGCCTGATTCCTCCAGATCCATTTTTCTTTCTCAAGATTAGTTTGCCTATTCATGGTCTTCCATGTTTCCATACACATTACTCAGCCATAAAAAAAGAACAAAATAATGCTATTTGCAGCAACATGGATGGACCTAGCAATTGTCATACTAAGTGAAGTAAGTCAGACAGAGAAAGACAAATATAATATGATATTACTTACATGTGGGCTCTTAAAAAAGGGTACAAATGAACTTATCTATAAAACAGAAATAGACTTAAAGATATAGAAAACAAACTTACAGTTACCAGGGAGTGAGTGGGGAGCAACAAAGTGGGGGAGTGGGGTTGACACACACACACTACTATATATAAAATGACGACCCCAGTGGCTCAATGCCAAAGAATCCACCTGCAATTCAGGAGCCACAGGAGCTGCAGGTTCGGTCCCTGGGTTGGAAAGATTCACTGGAGGAGGGCATGACAACCCACTCTGGAGAATCAGACAGAGGATCCTGGTAGGCTAGATTCCATAGGTTCACAAAGAGTACTAGGCTCCTGGTACGAAGATGAATATGACCAAGGCCAATGCAAGAGTTGGAGTCAGAGGAAGCAGGAGGTCCATCTGAATTGAGACTTCATATACTTGAAAGGCTTCAGAGACAGAGCTACAGTGACAGGAATGCAAGATGGTGATTCTACAACTTTACCTTTTTATCCCTGTTTGGCACTATCAATTATCTCCTTTCTAAAAATCCTGTCATCTGGGGGGGGGGGAGGGGAATGCATAACTGTATTATATTATACTTTAATTTGCAAAAATCAGAAATTTGTTAAATCAACACTTTAAAAAAGGCTACCATTTTTGGAAATCTGTTTCAGGATTTCTTGATGCTCTAACATGCCAGAAACCTCCAAAAATGAGAGAGGATGTGCCCTGTTGATACCTGAGAGCCCACAGAGAAGACATAGTCTCAATCGTCAAAAAACTTCCAACCTAAGGGGAGACAGAGACACATTAACAGGCTATTTCAGTATTAGGTGAACCTGAAGCTTTCTTAAGCCCAGCGTGTGCATCTTTCAAAAGAAACCAATGACCACAACAACAATGGTTTGGCCAGTAACAGATACTAAATTGAAGTACTTTAGTGCTCAGGGGAAAAATGCTAAATTTTTTCACTCTGTTTATTGTTCAGTTTTCAATTAATTCCCATGTCCCATTCTGCTACTCCTATCATTTTATTTCAATAAAGGTTCAAAATGTATTGAAAAAGTTACTTTATCACTTTTCTTCTAGTTAATGTCATCTTATGAAGTACAATTATCAGTCCTGAGTATTTTGGGGAAAGACAAATGATTTGGGTGGAAGTACCTCCAAATTAAGAGTCTCTAAGAATTGATGCTTTTGAACTGTGGTGTTGGAGAAGACTCTTGAGAGTCCCTTGGACTGCAAGGAGATCCAACCAGTCCATTCTGAAGGAGATCAGTCCTGGGTGTTCTTTGGAAGGAATGATGCTGAAGCTGAAGCTCCAATACTTTGGCCACCTCATGAGAAGAGCTGACTCATTGGAAAAGACTCTGATGCTGGGAGGGATTGGGAGCAGGAGGAAAAGAGGACTACAGAGGATGAGATGGCTGGATGATATCACCGATTTGATGGACGTGAGTTTGAGTGAACTCTGGGATTTGGTGATGGACAGGGAGGCCTGGCGTGCTGCAATTCATGGGATCGCAAAGAGTCGGACACAACTGAGTGACTGAACTGAACTGAACTGAATGACCATCCCAGGTCTCTTCCCTACTACAGGTTACAAACGGACTGGTCACACGACACAATCCTCAATGTCTTTCTTTATACCCACTATAATGTTATATATGTGTATATGTATATTTTTTGACTGACATCAACTGCTGGACTCTTTGCCTGATCCTCAGAGGGAAAAAAACAAAATAGGAGTTTAAAAGATTCAGAAGAAATCAGTGAACATATAAGAAAGTGCTGTCTTTATCAATAAAATAAAGCTCTGGGCTCTGAAGCTTACAAAAGGAAGCACCACGTGGTGGCAACTGAGGGATTCTCACAGTAAACCCATGTGCCCTTACTCTAACTCTGAGGTTCTCACTTAGACCTAAGAAAAGCTCTCATTTATCACGATCACCATCAGGGTAGTCTGGACACAGGCATTACTTCCCCTTTAACTCTGTCTGGCTCAAGGAAGGACAAAATATTACCAGCATAGACAGTTATGGAATATTTAAAGAAGTCATTGGTGATAACGTATATGTGGTTGGTGATAACATTCCAGAAACGAGCAGTGAGAACAAATCTGCATACTAACAAAGAAGAGGATTTGATGTGAGTTAAGAACCTATGTGGAGAAGGCAATGGCACCCCACTCCAGTATTCTTGCCTGGAAAATCCCGTGGATGGAGGAGCCTGGTAGGCTGTAGTCCATGGGGTCGCGAAGAGTCGGACATGACTGAGCGACTTCACTTTGACTTTTCACTTTCATGCATTGGAGAAGGAAATGGCAACCCACTCCAGTATTCTTCCCTAGAGAATCCCAGGGATGGGGGAGCCTGGTGGGCTGCCGTCTATGGGGTTGCAGAGTCGGACACGACTGAAGCGACTTAGCAGCAGCAAGAACCTATGTTGTGCATAGTCACTCAGTCGTTTCTGATTCTTTGTGACCCCATGGACTGTAGCCCACCTGGCTCCTCTGTCCATGGGATTCTCTAGGCAAGAATACCAGTGGGTTGTTACGCCCTCCTCCAGGGAATCTGCCCAACTCAGGGATCAAACCCAGGTCTCCTGCATTACAGGCGGATTCTTTACCATCTAAACCACCAGAGAAGCCCCAAAGTTTACCAAAGATACATAATCAGACTGTAGCCCGCCAGGCTTCTCTGTCCATGGAATTCTCCAGGCAAGAATACTGGAGTGGGCAGCCAGTCCCTTTTCCAGGAGATCTTACTGACCCAGGGATTGAACCCGGGTCTCCCACATTACAACCAGATTCCTTACCATCTAAGCCACCGGAAGAACCTATACCCTAGAAAAAAGAGAACAGGAAGTAGATTATTCTTCAAAGGGCAAGAAGTCAAACTTTGAATCACCTCTGTCTCTAACGCTGGAAAAGCTTATCCCAGTTACCAATGTCCCTAGCTGCTTGCCAAATGCAAAAGTAAATCACTTCATGAAGGAAGATAAAGTCATTGTATGCCTCAAATTATTTATTAAAATGCTCACACATAATGTAAGTATTCAAGAAAAAATAATTAAGAAATAAGGAAATAAAACAACATGATTAAAAAAAAAGAGAGAACCAACAAAGAAATAGAATCTCCAGACAATGAGATATAGACTGTAAAATAACCACTCTTAATGTGTACAAGAAAATTAAAGACAAGATTGAGAAATGTAGAGAATTTGAAATGGTAACAAAAGGTAAAAATAACTAAACATAAATAACAACCAAATTAAGAACTCAATAAATTAAAAGATTAGACACACCTGAGCAGAGAATCAGTGTGCTGCAAGATCAGAAGAAAATGTCCATGTGAAAGCAAGCAGAAAAGGCAAGAGATGGCAAATACAGAAGAGGTTAAAAAAAGAAAAAAGAAAAAAACATCGAGAATAACAAATAGAAAGTCTAATATACATGTATTTGGAAACTCAAAAGGAGCCACCAAATAGAACAGAAAGAATATGAAAAATATTATGCCACATCCCTCTGACATTCTGATTCCTGATGAGAAATCTACAGTCATCTGAACTGTTTTTCTCTTATAAGATTTTACTTCTTTTCTGGCTGCATTTAAGAATTTGTCTTTAGGCTTCATAAGTTTAATTATGATGTATCTTAATTTTTGTTTCTTTTGACTTACCTGGTTGGAGTTTGCTCATCATCTTGAATCCATATGTTTACACCTCTTATCTAGTTTGAGAAGTTTTCAGCCATTAGTTCTTCAAGTATTGATACTTTTTTAGCCTCACTCTTTCCTCTTTCCTTTTGGATCTCTGCTGACATGAATGTTAAATCTTTTGCTGTACTCCCCATAGATTCCTGAAGCTCTGTTCTCTCTTTCTTTCTTCTTTTTAACTTTTCTTCTTCTCTCCGTCCTTCAAATTGGGTTATTTTTTGATTCTTCCATCTTTCAGTTCACTGATTCTCTTCTCTGTACTCTAAGTTCTGCTGAACCCATCCATAGAGCTTTTTATTTCAGTTATTGAATTTTTAGTTCTCGAATTTCCATTTGGTTCTTCTTTATATCTTCTATTACTTTGCTGAGGCTTTGTAATTTTCTTCATTTATTTTACCCATGTTCATAATTGCTTCTTGAAACATTTTCATCATGGATAAAATAGTCTACTCATTCTTACATCTCTGTCATCTTTTTGTTGGCACCTACAGATTAAAAATAGTTTGAAATCTATTGGTTCTTGCTTAGTAGAATAAGTGATTTTTTTTCCCTTAGGATGAATAACTTTTTAAATGGAAACTTGGATATTTTACAAGTTATAAGACTCTGCATTTTATTTAAATCCTCTGTTTTGACTGTTTGTTTGTTTGTTTTAATGACACAGCTCCTGCAAAGGAAAAGAGCACCTTATTACTGCTCAATGGAGGTAGAAGTCCAGGTTCCTCACTTGGCCTCCACTGGCACCCAAGGAGGAGGTTGATCCTTGTCATTGCTGGGCAGGAACAGATGTTCTGGCTCCCTACATGGTCTTTACTGACAAGGCCATGGAGGTGGCCTCTTACTGCTGAATAATGGTGAGAGTCTTGATGCCCCACTAGGCCTCCTGTAACATCACCCCAGGGAAAGAGCTAGGGGGACTTTGTTACTGCTGGGTGTGAATAAAAATCTGGGCTCCTGTTTGGCCTTCTCTGACACCACCGCATCAGAGAAGAGGAATTGGGGTTCCTCATTATGGCCGTGAGATGGCAAACGTTTAGGCTCCTCACTCAGCTTTGCTGCTGTGGGTAGGGATGGGACCATATTCTTTCCTGTGATGTTTTGGCTTCGATAGAGCAGTTTTTTTTTTTTTTCCCTAAAAGTTTTATGAAAACTTTATGAAGACTTTTTCCTAAGAGTCTTGTGAAGCTGCCCCTTTCTTGGTGCTTCAACTAGAGACAGCAGGGTTTTGTTGAGCAGGCTTTCTTTCCCTTAGGCTCACTGGCACCTCTGATTTGCTGGGTTCTTTGCCTACAAATCTGGGATATATAGGCCAAAAGAAAATTCTAGAAACTTACCAGTGTGTTGTTTCTCAGATTCTGAGATCCCAACTCAGCCTTCTTTCTTCTGTTTTTCTTTCAGAGTCTTCCTAAGTTTGTGTTTTACATAAGGTATAGGGTTTGTTGTTGTTGTTGTGCTTAGTGAGAGAAAGAGTGAAAGGTACATCTACTCTCTGGCAGTGGAAGTCTTTCATTCATTATGCTTTCTAAAAACAATGTGTAACAATATTATTTATCTTGATTTCTGAGTTTTGATCCCCTCTTAAATTTGGCAACTAGGCAATCACCTGCTTCACCTCATCCTACTGCCAGTCCTGTTCAGAAGTCATCATAGAGGCTGGAATAATTGAGAAAAACATTAATCCAAAATAATGGAAGAAATGAGACAGAAGTAACACAGAAGAGTAAGACAAATAGAAAGCAAATGTTACCATAATAGATTTAATTCCAAATATATTACAATGACTAAGTAATACACAGGGGTACTCCAACATTAAGAAGTTAAGGAAAAGAGAAAGATCCATGGTGAGACCAGGGAGAGTTCAGTAAGTTCCTTGTTTGCAAGAAAAATTTAAAAATGAGAGCAGCAACACTTGGATCCTAAAAGACCCTTTGACAATATAAACATTCAGGAGTTTCTCCAACTTCCAGGAGAATAGTAACCACTTCCACATCTGCATGCTAATACATTTCATATTGTTGCTATTCCAAGACCGGGCCAGAGTTAAACTTGAACACTCAAGATTTAGCAGCCACTTGGGACAATAATGCTGAAAAGAAATTTCTAGACCTGGTGTGTCATCCCCTGCTTAGCCTGCTATCTTCTGGGATTTTTGCCACCTGAGGCTGTCCTGTCTTCTTTCTCAGCTCCACAGGAATGACTGAGTATGCTCCCAGTTTAAAGTTTCCAAGCCAACATTAGAGTTTGACTTCTGCAAGAATCAAGGCCATCATCTACAAGCTAAGAATCAACTAAGTAACTGTTCTCAAGCACATACTATCATCCTGGTTCCAACACATTGCCTGAAGGAAGAAAAGGAGGAAATAACTCTAGTTATCTATAGCATATGTAAAGTATTAAAGGCCCCTCTGAAAAATCTGGACTTGTCAGGATCCCTTTTTCAGCTTGCCGTATCTGTGGGCTCACTGGGGATATCCCAGAGTTTTAGTTCATTTCAGTAACCACAAAACAATTTCTCTGTTTTTGGCTGTACCATGCAACTTGTGGGATCTTAGTTCCCAGATCAGATATTGAACCTCAGGGCCAAGCAATGAAAGTGCCAAGACCTAATCACAGGATCACCAGGGAATTTCCAAAGATTTCATTTTTTGACCCATAAGTAGTTTTTAAACATTTTCAGCAGCTAGCAAATAGAATATAAACTTTATATTGGGGCATAATCATGAAGATCATGTAATGAAAGCTTGCTATGTACAGGTACTAATGTTAATATAAGTGCTTCCCATGTATTTTCTCATTTGCTTTTCACAACAACACTATTTTAAAGGTGAGGAAATGGAATATTGATGAAGTTAAACAATTTGCCCAAAGTCACCCTGGTTTGATCGCTGGTTGGGAAGATCCCCTGGAGAAGGAAAAGGCTACCCACTTCAGTATTCTGGCCTGGAGAATTCCATGGACTGTATAGACTGTGGGGTCGCAAAGAGCCGGACATGACTGAGCTACTTTCACCCCGCTATTAAGTTGAACTAAGACTTCAGCCCAGGCTATCTTCAAACCAAAGTCTTAACCACAAGACTATCTCCTTTCCAATGTTGCCTTAAAACAGACACAGGGATATGGTAGCCAGAACTACCCCGAGTTTGTCAACTCTCCTTAAGTTTGAACAATCCGTTTTCACTCCAGAGAACACCTGAGAATTATTAACTGACACAAAACCTGCGCCACAGAGAACTGTGTTTTAACACTAACTCCATTCTTAGGTCTTCAATCTTATTATCCTTGTAGGTGCCTGATTACTAAACGCTTCTGGAGGAAATCTCAACGTCTGAGAAACTGCTATCATATAAATTCAAGGTCACGAACCTCCCACTGATGCTACTGTGATATTATGTCCTAGATCCATTTCAGATCTTTCCATTCTGTTCTGTAGTAGGCAGCTTCTAAGATTGCTACCAATGATCACGCCTCCTAGGACAGGCATACCTCATTTTATTGCATTTCAGATAATTAAAAAATAATAATAAGCTTAAGGTTTGTGATAAATCTGAGATGTCAAATGATGATCAGTATTTTTAAAGCAACAAAGTTATTTTTAATTAAGGTGCCTGTGTGCTAAGCCGCTTCAGTAATGTCAGACTCTCTGAGATTCCAGGGACAGTAGCCCATCAGGCTCCTCTGTCCATGGGATTCTCCAGGCAAGAATACTGAGTGGATTGCCATGCCCTCCTCCAGGGGAATCTTCCCAAACCAGGGATCGAACCCACGTTTCCTGGGGCTCCTGCATCTCAGGAGGGTTTTTCATATATTTTGTCATCTTCCTCTCAGCTGGATTCTTCTCTATCAGCATTTACGTTAAGATTCTCTCATTCCCAAACACAAAAACTAAAACTGGCTTGACATATCACCCTCTGCAAGTAGGGTGATACTACTTTCTTTCTTCTCTCATTTTTTAATGATAGTTTGATCATTGGCAATTCATTTTCCTAACTATTCCTTAACCTACTTAGTTATTCCTATACTCCCCTACCCACCATGGAACGTTCCTAATCTTTACTCAGCTTAAGCACTTTGCAGCATTTAGCAATGCTGATCATACCATCTTTTTGAAACATTGACCTCCTTGATGTCATCAGTTCAGTTCAGTTCAGTCGCTCAGTCATGTCCGACTCTTTGCGACCATATGAATAGCAGCACACCAGGCCTCCCTGTCCATCAACAACTCCCGGAGTTCACTCAGACTCACGTCCATCGAGTCGGTGATGCCATCCAGCCATCTCATCCTCTGTTGTCCCCTTCTCCTCCTGCCCCAAATCCCTCCAAGCATCAAAGTCTTTTCCAATGAGTCAACTCTTCTCATGAGGTGGCCAAAGTACTGGAGTTTCAGCTTCAGCATCATTCCTTCCAAAGAAATCCCAGGGCTGATCTCCTTCAGAACGGACTGGTTGGATCTCCTTGCAGTCCAAGGGACTCTCAAGAGTCTTCTCCAACACCACAGTTCAAAAGCATCAATTCTTTGGCGCTCAGCCTTCTTCACAGTCCAACTCTCACATCCATACATGACCATGGGAAAAACCATAGCCTTGACTAGATGGACCTTAGTCAGCAAAGTAATGTCTCTGCTTTTGAATATGCTATCTAGGTTGGCTAGTCAAAGGCTTTGGCATAGTCAATAAAGCAGAAGTAGATGTTTTTCTGGAACTCTCTTGCTTTTTCCATGATCCAGCGTATGTTGGAAATTTGATCTCTGGTTCCTCTGCCTTTTCTAAAACCAGCTTGAACATCAGGAATTCACGGTTCACGTATTGCTGAAACCTGGCTTAGAGAATTTTGAGCATTACTTTACTAGAGTGTGAGAGGAGTGCAATTGTGCGGTAGTTTGAGCCTTCTTTGGCATTGCCTTTCTTTGGAATTGGAATGAAAACTGACCATTTCCAGTCCTGTGGCCACTGCTGAGTTTTCAAAATTTGTTGGCATATTGCGTGCAGCATGTTCACAGCATCATCTTTCAGGATTTGAAACAGCTCAACTGGAATTCCATCACCTCCACTAGCTTTGTTCGTAGTGATGCTTTCTAAGGCCCACTTGACTCCACATTCCAGGATGTCTGGCTCTAGATGAGTGATCACACCATCATGATTATCTGCGTCGTGAAGATCTTTTTTATACAGTTCTTCTGTGTATTCTTGCCACCTCTTCTTAATATCTTCTGCTTCTGTTAGGTCTAGACCATTTCTCCTTTATCAAGCTCATCTTTGCATGAAATATTCCCTTGGTATCTCTAATTTTCTTGAAGAGATCTCTAGTCTTTCCTATTCTGTTCTTTTCCTCTATTTCTTTGCATTGATAGCTGAAGAAGGCTTTCTTATCTCTTCTTGCTATTCTTTGGAACTCTGCATTCAGATGCTTATATCTTTCCTTTTCTCCTTGGCTTTTTGCTTCTCTTCTTTTCACAGCTATTTGTAAGGCCTCCCCAGACAGCCATTTTGCTTTTTTGCATTTCTTTTCCACGGGGGTGGTCTTGATCCCTGTCTCCCGTACAATGTCATGAACCTCATTCTATAGTTCATCAGGCACTCTCTCTATCAGATCTAGGCCCTTAAATCTATTTCTCACTTCCACTGTATAATCATAAGGGATTTGATTTAGGTCCTACCTGAATGGTCTAGCGGTTTTCCCTACTTTCTTCAATTTGAGTCTGAATTTGGTAATAAGGAGTTCATGATCTGAGCCACAGTCAGCTCCTGGTCTTGTTTTTGTTGACTGTATAGAGTTTCTCCATCTTTGGCTGCAAAGAATATAATCAGTCTGATTTGGGTGTTGACCATCTGGTGATGTCCATGTGTAGAGTCTTCTCTTGTGGTGTTGGAAGAGGGTGTTTGCTATGACCAGTGCATTTTCTTGGCAAAACTCTATTAGTCTTTGCCCTGCTTCATTCCGCCAAATTTGCCTGTTCCTCCAGGTGCTTCTTGACTTCCTACTTTAGCATTCCAGTCCCCTATAATGAAAAGGACATCTTTTTTGGGGTGTTAGTTCTAAAAGGTCTTGTAAGTCTTCATAGAACCATTCAACTTGATGTCATACTCCTCTGCTTTTCCTTTCTCCAGCTGCCATACTGTCTTTTCAGGTTTTTTCTTTACTGCCAAGCCTATACACATTGATACTTCTTAGGTATAAAGTCCTTCACCCATGTCCATTCTGACCCTGTAGGCCAAAAGTCCAAATTGAAATGCTTTAAGAAAAAGGCAGGTAAAAAGGAATGAGATTCACTGGGTCACTCTAAAAAGTGATGGGGGCTGTGGTGAACTGGATAGTCCAAAATCCATGGAGAGATGGCAATCTCTGTTTGGCTTAATCTAGTTTGCCGGGGTCCTACCCCAGTGGATCCAGGGAATTCTAAGGGGAGACAGTGTAGTCGAGGAAAAGTGATTTATTTAATTAGAAATATAAAGACAGATTAGGAAGAAATAGTGTAGTAGGAAAATTTAGTGGAGAAAAGAGGCTGAATAGCTTGGTTTAAGGGGAAAGCCAATAAAACTTCAGGACAAGAAGTTTGCACTATCTACGTTAGGCCACCGTCATCTGTTTGAATAGCGGAGAGTGTCCTGCCTTGGGCTCCCTCTCTCATGGATCTTAGAAGCCGGGGTAAGTAAGTAGACATGGCTAGCCTCCCCGCTCCAGATGGGAATTCAGCCAGAAAATAGAGTAAAGACACGGGGGAAACCAGTCCAGTGACTTGCCCATCCTCTATTGTTGTAAAGGCTTTTTATACCTTTTTTTGTACATAGAGATCAATGGATAATATAAAATTATGCAGCATCAGCAGCTCTGACTCTTATCGAGACCAGGCTTTCTCTCTGCATACCTAGTTGTATACACAAGTCTTAGGTGATTTGCATCAACTTATGGCCAGAAAGTCAATTAACATTTTATGGCCCTTTTTTGATAAGGGTTTGTCAACCAGAAGACTTATTTGTGTTGTTCTTCCCAAAGTCTGGTGCCACTCTCAGAAAGCACTAAATAAAGTTACATTCTTACATAGCAAGGATACAATTTATAACAATGAAAGAAGTACAGTGATTTATAACAAAGAGAAAACTCATTAACTCAAAAGTCTAGTGTTGCTAGCATCAAAACTACTATATTCCTGTCTCTGCATCCCGATTACATTGATTAATATCCTCCCAGGTGCCTAGAAGATAAAGGATATGGAGGCCTAGCGGCAAACATTAACTCAACAAACTCTTCACCAAACTAATTCTTAACTCTAAAAGGCTCTATATCTTTAAGATGTTTTGAGCTTCATGCCTCTCACAGTTGGGGGCTGTAAACAATCCACATGTTGTAAAGCAGACCGGTCAGATAGGTTAGAAAGCCATCAAAGGGGTTTTAAGCCGAGACATTCTTTTTATATGCAGGAGACAGTTAACTGGAGCTCTGAATTAACTCTTTCCAGAGAAAAGGTGGTAATGTCAGAAGAGTATAGTATAGCAGACAGTAAACAGACAGATTTTGGTTTGGGGGTAGATGCTCAGAGGACCCCTTGAGACCTGACTCGCCTTGCCCATCAGGGCTCTCCGCATGACCTTGTCATGGGTGGGATCTCCCGTGCTGGCTCCCGGCACTAGTTGTTGTTTTCGAAGGCAATGGCAACCCACTCCGGTACTCTTGCCTAGGAAATTCCATAGACAGAGGAGCCTGGTAGGCTGCAGTCCATGGGGTCGGAAAGAGTTGGACAGCACTGAGCGACTTCACTTTCACTTTTCACTTTCATGCACTGGAGAAGGAAATGGCAACCCACTCCAGTATGCTTGCTTGGAGAATCCCAGGGACAGGAGCCTGGTGGGCCACTGTCGATGGGGTCACACAGAGTCGGACATGACTAATGTGACTTAGCAGTTGTTTTATAGGAAAGCAGCCATATAGATTGGAATTTCTAAAATGCCTATTTCTAGGTGCAATTTCTTCATCTTAAAAACTCTGTAAATAATAATGATGATAATAATATTTAAACACCAGGAGTTCAAGTTAATCTACAATCCACTCACTAGTCCCTCATTCCCACAGATTCTCCTAAAACAATCTCATCATTTCCATGGCTTCAACACCCATTTTATGCTAAAATTTTCCAGATCTCAAGGTTAGCTCTCTCCTCCAAGCTCTATACAGATCCAAATGTAAAATGCCTTCTGTCACGCAAGTGTATGTTCCTCGGTTCTTTGTCTCGTCACAACAAAGATTTGGAGCAACAGACATTAAAGCCCTCGGCGTGTCACAGATCTCAGATCTTGGACAAACCGTGTTATAGCTCTTAGGCAAATCAGTGTTACAGCTCTATTTTATTTAGAAGATATCAGGAGACTCCATCCTCAAAGTGTGAGGGCATGCCAACCCAAAGACTTGAAGAGAAAAGAGTGGAGGAGTGCATGGGGGAGGGAGAGGGGGAGAGAGAGAGGGAGAGAGAGAGAAAGAGCGCACGCACACAGGAGAGAAAGAGAGAGAGCGCTTTGGCTCCTCCTTTTATGTTTTTTCCTCCACCTGGGCCTGCCCTATGCAAATTGGGCTTAGCCAGGAGTGCTGTGTGTTATACCTGAAGTCTTCACTCTGGTCCTTGGACCTTCTTTCGTTCTATTTTCGCGGGCTTTTCCCTTCCTTGTCTTTTAGCCACAGCCATTTTGTACTCCTTTTCCCTATTTTACCTACCTAACATTCCCCCCTCAAGAGATGAGAGGCCCAATTCTTTGGGAATAGGGGCGTCAAGGTCTTTCTGACTACTTCCTGCTGAACTGGGGCGGCAAGGGGTATTGGGCCTCCCCCTCTTGCTAGTCTCAAGCCTTAGAGTCCTTATAGCATTGTCCATCTAAGGGTGTGATATTTTTCGTGGTCGGCTGTAGTTTTATATCTTTGTTGAACTGGCACTGCATGTTGTAGCTTGCTGACCTGGGCAGAGACAAAACAGGTTAAACAATTGACAGTACATGGAATAATCATAAGCATCATCAATGTAGTATAACAAGGACTAGTAGGGGCATTAGTCAATTTTAAATTCACATTGCCAGGATGGCTCAAGTCCCTCCTTGTTCAGGGATCAGAAGATCTATCTCTTGTCTGTTTTGGAGTACAATCTCTGTCAAGCTGTGTTGGCTCTTTAGAGCTATCCTGAGAAATCTTATCCCCAGAAACCAGATTTTGGGGGTGTTCATTAGAATGGCACTCATTGGTGGTCCTGAATAGGTATCTGAGATCTCCCAGGGGCTCACAGGTGTATTGAGTGTCCTCTTCTGTTTCCTTCCACAGTTTGACTCGTGAGTAATGAATCCAGGTGTCATGTCCTGGTACCTTGACTGCTGTGGGGGTAGAAAGTATTACAGGGTAGGGGCCCTTCCATGTGGGCTGGAGTTGAGCTTTTGGGGACCCATCTTTCCAGACTTTAATTAGGACTTGAGTCCCTGGAGTATATAGTGGTGACTCCTTAGAATCTTTTGGGTCCTGGTTTATACCCCACAAGCGTATATCCTGTTGGAATTGCCCAATGGCCATGGTATAAGACTGGAGGGTCTGAACCTCTGGATCTAGGAAGAGGTCATTGACATAAACAAAAGGTCTCCCTTATAGCATCTCATAAGGACTAAGACCAAGCTGTTCCATAGGGGCAATGTGGGTGCGGAGGAGAGCTATTGGTAGAGCCTCCTTCCATCCCAGGGAGGTCTCCTGGGTTATCTTTTTTATTGCTGATTTTAAGAATTGATTGGGTCTTTTTACTTTTCCCAAAGATTGAGGCCTCCAGGCACAATGGAGATAATAAGTAATGCCCAATGCTTTTGAGACCCCTTGGGTGACCTTAGAAGTAAATGATGTCCCATTGTCACTTTGAAATGACCTGAGCAGACCAAATCTTGGAATGATTTCATGAAGCTGTTTTTTTACCACCTCCTCAGGCTTCTCAGTCTGGGTGGGAAAGCCTTCAATCCATCCTGTGAATATATCTATCATGACTAATAGGTATTTATACCCTTGAGAAACTGGCATCTGGGTGAAGTCCATCTGCCAGTCCTCTCCTGGGTAGGCTCCACGTCATTGGATGGGCTGGGCCAGCTGGGGTCTTCGAGCTCCTTGAGGGTTGTTTAATTGGCAAGTGGGACAAAAGGAGACCACCTGTCTTATAGTTGTTTGGAAACCTATTCCTCTGAAGGACCTTTCTAGTAATCTTTGGAGGGCCTTTTCTCCTAAATGAGTAGTGGCATGTAAGGAGTTAACCAACTTCCATTGGAAGTTCCCAGGCAGAAAAAGGAGTCCCTCCTTTTGGAGCCACCCCATATGATCTTCTTGAAAGCCCTCGCTCTTAGCTTTAAGAGTCTTACCTTCAGTATAGGAAGGAGTTTCTGGCAAATTAGTCTGTGGAACTAAGGTAGCAACCCCTATTAGGTCATGGTTTTGTAATGCTGCTCTCTTAGCTGCCTGATCAGCTGCTTGGTTCCCTCGTGCCACTTCTGTGCTCCCTTTTTGGTGTCCTTTACAGTGGGAGACTGAAACCTCAGTGGGCAGATGGACTGCCTCCAAGGGTTGAAGAATCTGATCACCGTATTTGATTGGGGACCCTCGGGTGGTCAAGTGGCCCCTTTCTTTCCAAATAGCAGCATGTGCATGTAGAACCAGAAAGGCATACTTAGAGTCAGTGTAAATGGCTATTCTTTTTCCTTTTCCCAGCTCTAAAGCTCGAGTCAGGGCTATGAGCTCAGCTAATTGGACTGAAGTACCTGGTGGCAGAGGCTTAGCCTCTATGGTCTCAAAATTGGAGACTACTGCATACCCGGCTCTTCTTTTTCCATCCAAGACAAGGCTGCTTCCATCAGTGTACCAGATTTCCTCAGGATTGGTCAGAGGATCTTCTGACAATCTCTCTCAGGGTTTTGTCCAGTGGTCCAAGGTTTCTAGACAAGAGTGAAAGGGGAGAGAGCCCTCGGGGGTAGGCAGGAGGGTGGCTGGGTTAAGAACCTCACAAGGGAATATAGTGAGACCTGGATTTTCCATCAGCATTACTTGATATCTGAGGATTCTTTGATCAGATATCCATAAATGGCCTCTCCCATTTAGGAGTAGTTTTACTTGGTGGCTGGTAAAAAATAGTTAGTTTGCCCCCAAAGGAGAGTTTTAAAGCATCTTCTTCATGATTGTAATAGTTGCAAAATTTCAAAGGCAGGGGGGCCAGCCTCGGGTAGTTGGATCGAGCTTTTTGGATAAGTAAGCTACAGGCTGGGGCTTAGATCCCAACCTTTGAGTTAACACTCCCAAGGCTATTCCCTCTCTTTCATGGACATAAAGTTGGAATGCTTTTTCTGGGTAGGCTGGGGCTCAGATCCCAACCTTTGAGTTAACACTCCCAAGGCTATTCCTTCTCTTTCATGGACATAAAGTTGGAATGCTTTTTCTGGGTCTGGCAACCTCAAGGCAGGTGCCTGAGTTAAGGCCTGTTTTAGTGTAGCCTCTGCCTTCTTTTGAGGAGTTCCCCATATCAGTGGGATTGAATCATCTCGTCCCTTTAAGCTTTCATATAAGGGCTGGGCAATTAGACCATAGTTGGGTATCCAGATTCTGCAATATCCAGTTAGCCCCAGGAAATCTCACAATTGTTTTCGGGTCGTGGGGGAGGGCAACTGGAGGATTCCTTGTACCCTATCAGAGGACAGCCTCCTGGACCCGTGTGTAATCTGAACTCCCAGGTAAGTGACCTTTGTCTCGACCATCTGTGCCTTAGCACGGGAGACTTTATATCCTCTTTCTGCCAAGAAGTTTAGAACCTGAATTGCATGTTGTTGGGCACTTTTCTCATCTGAAGAGCAGATTAGTAGGTCATCTACGTATTGTAATATTTTCCCATTAGGTCCCAGGTCCAGATCTAGGAGATCCCGGCTAAGGGCCTGTCCAAACAGGTGGGGGCTATCTCTGAACCCCTGAGGTAATACTGTCCAAGTCATCTGTTGGTGTTTTTTCCTGGGGCCTCCCACTCAAAAGCAAAAAGATATTGGGATTCTTTAGCCAGTGGTATGCAAAAATATGCATCTTTGAGATCCAAGACTGTAAACCACTTGGCACTGGGTGGGATTTCTCCCAAGATTACATAGGGATTGGGTACATAGGGATGGAGGGGGACTACAGCCTCATTTATGATCCGGAGATCTTGAACCATTCGCCAGGTTCCATCTTTTTTCTTTACTGAGAGGATTGGGGTGTTACATGGTGAACTGGTGGGGACCAATAGCCCACAAGCAAGGTATTTATTTATTAAAGGCTGTAGCCCCTCTTGAGCCTCTCTTTTGAGAGGGTATTGTTTCTGGTTAGGAAACCGAGTGGGATCTCGGAGGACAATGATGACTGGTTCAGCTTGGTGGGCTCGTCCAGGAATCCCCTGGTCCCACACTTGGGGATTAATTTTGTTTTCCCATAGTTTTTGGTCCCTCTCTATTGAAGGTGTAATGGGTTCTTCAGTAGTAACCAGGAGCTGCAGGGCCCATCACAAGGGTGGTTCCCAGTTTAGTGAGTGTATCTCTTCCCAATAAGGGAGTAGGATACTCAGGGACTACCAGAAACTGGTGGGAAAATATTTGTCCATCCCAGCAACAAAGAAGTGCTCGGGTGAATCTTCTAGTAGTTGCTTTTCCTGTAGCACCCAATATGGTACAGGTTTGAGAGGAGAAGGCTCTGGAGTAGGAGATCAAGACAGAGTAGGTAGCCCCTGTGTCAACCAAGAAATTCTCGGACCTACCTGCCACATCCAGTTGCATCCTTGGCTCCAGCCCCGTGATGGTTATCTGTGACAGGTGGGCTGGCTGGAGCGGGCCGCTTCAGTCCTCTTGAACCATTGTGAGGGAAGGCTTGGCGCTTGACCTTGAGGCTCTTGGGTCTCGAGGGCAGAGTGCCGCCCAATGTCCCAGTTGATGGCATTTGTGGCAAGCCGTTCTAGGAGACTTGTCACGGTTTGGACACTCTTTGGCCAAATGCCCCGCCTGTCTACAGATCAGGTATTTGTCTCGTACCTTGTCCTTCAAGGACTCGGGGTTTGCCATAGGGCTTTTCTGGAGGGTGGCCAGCATCTGGGCATGCCTTGTCTCTTTCTCTCCTACTCCTGGGCCTTGGCCTCCTTCTCCTGTTCTCTGTTATAAAAGATATTGGTGGCTGTCTGGACCATCTCATCTAAAGAGGCAGCGGGGTCCTGCTGTTGTTGTTGTAACTTAATTCTGATATCTGATGCACATTGGGACAGGAATTTGTCTTTTAAAATCACCTGCCCCTCATAAGAGTCTAAGTCCAGATTGGTAAACTTTTGGAGTGCCTCTTTTAGCCTTTCCAGAAAGGCAATGGGGTTCTCATTGGGCTCCTGAGTTATTGCTGAGACCCGGGCATAGCTAATTACTTTTTGCTGGGCTGCTTTCAGTCCTGCCTTCACACAGATGAGAAAATGATCTCTTTCCCAGATGTGCTCAGGGTCATTAGAATTCCAATTAGGATCAGAGGAGGGGACTGCAGTTTCCCCTACTGGGGTATCTATCCCTGGACATGTGAAGCCCTGTTGCATACCTCGGGGCCTCCTTTAAGACCCTAGTATGTTCAGGGTCAGATAAAGTTTGACTAAATATGACCATGATGTCTTTCCACGTCAATACACACACACACACACACACACACACACACACACATATATATATATATATAAAGGTTCATAAGTAAGCATGCATATGAATACATGTATATATATATATGCACATATATGTTAAAATGGAATTCTCAATGCTGGTAGTAATGTTGTTGAAAAAGACTATTTAAAATAGTGAACAACTTTGCCAATGTTGTACAAATAAATAAACATTTTGAAAAGCAATGGATGAATGAATTTAATGGCTCAATCACATTCTTCAACACAATTATGCCATAGGTAAGAATGCATCATTGGGGTAAGTTGTATATAGACAGTTTGTCACAGAAGATTTGACAATAGAGAAAAGAATGGGGAAAATGTTAGTTTGAAATATATAATAATCAATAATATGAAGTTCATTAATATAATTTAATAACAAGGATTTCTAGTAGTACACCTTACATTGTTGTCCTGAAACAAAGAGACTGACAGCTATTTCTCTAGCAAAAATAAGTGCATTCAGCATCAGCAAAGAATTTCATTTCTCTGTCTGAAATCATGGTGAGACACATTCAAGTCCCAACACAGAAAAAGGAGAACAGTTTTATAGAGGGGGGAAAGGAAGAAGAGAAGGATATAGTAAACAACAAAGAGTCTGTGGCTTTTTGTCAGCTGAGTTGTTGCCAGTAAAATAGAAAAGACTTTCTTCTTTCTCTCGCACTCTGCTATCATTCCAGGGCTTGAAAGCTTCCCACTCTAGCCTCATGAGTACTTAATTGAGGTTTCTGCTTATTAATTTTTTTCATGTGATACAACCCCTGAAGAAAATTTTACTTGATGTTCATTTTTAATGATGTTTTAGGAGTTGTAATTGATCTTCCCATCATTACAAAATGTCCTCCTTAAGAATATTCAGAAGATATGCCAGTCAATAAATAATAATATCATAGATTTTAATGTCAGAAAGCAATTGACGATCTATCCTTAATAAATTCAGATCTCCTTGTCATTTACCACTCATAACATGTACCACTTATACTCCCAAGTAATTCAGTTCAGTTCAGTCACTCAGTCATGTCCCACTCTTTGAGACCCCGTGGACTGCAGCATGCCAGGCCTCCCTGTCCATCACCAATTCCCGGAGTTTACACAAACTAATGTACATTGAGTCGGTGATGCCATCAAACCATGTCATTCTCTGTCATCCCCTTCTCCTCCCCAAGTAACTGACAGTCACTAAATCATGAGTAAAGAGAATATGATGAACTTGGGTAATCAAATTCTGCTTATTTATTTACTTTTTTCATGGGAATAAAAAGTTATATTATCCACTGGGCCTGGATATATAACAGCAAATATTAATAATAGTTTATATGTGTCATCTTCATCCTGCTTAATAAGAAAATGCAGCCAGGGCTTCCCAGGTGGTTCAGTGGCTAAGGGGCTTCTCTGATAGCTCAGTTGGTAAAGAATCCACCTGCAATGCAGGAGACCCAAGTTCAATTCCTGGGTCAGGAAGATCCACTGGAAAAGGGATAGTCTACTCATTCCAGTATCTTGGGCTTCCTTTATGTGGCTCAGCTGGTAAAGAATCCACCTGCAATGCGGGAGACCTGGATTCAATCCCTGGATTGGGAAGATGCCCTGGAGAAGGGAAAAGCTACCCACTCCAGTCTTCTGGCCTGGAGAATTCCACAGAATGTATAGAAGATAAGACTCCATGCTCCCAAAGTGGGAGGCCAACATTTGATCCCTAGTCCCAAGTGGCACTAGTGGTAAATAATCTGCCTGCCAATGCAGGAGATGCAAGAGACACATATTCAATCTCTGTGTTGGGAAGATACCCTGGAATAAGAAATGGCACTCCAGTATTCTTGCCTGGAAAATTCCATAGACAGAGCAGCCTGGTGGGCTAGTCTATTGGACCAAAAAAGTCAGACATGACTGAGCACACACACACATGCTAGAAACCAGATGCCACATGCCACAACTAAAGATCCCACATACCACGACTATTAATATGAGCTGGTGCAGTCAAATAAATAAATAATAAAAATTTAAAAAAAAGAAAGAAAATATAGTCAATGAACACCAGGTTCTCATGACCGCTTTTGTTGAATCACTCACTTTCTTTAGGGTGGGAGGAAAAGGTAAAGAAAAGGTTATCATTCTCTATTAGATGCTTCCCACAGAGAGTAGAAGCTTTGGCAAGTAGTTGCTCTTGTTACACAGTAAATGAATATGGCTGACATCACCACTATTTTTGCTAGAAATGTATTGTATCTAAAAATGCATTACAGATGGGCAGAAGAAATAAACAGACATTTTTCCAAAGAGGAAATGCAGATAGTCAACAGGCCATCATAGCAGCATTATTTGGAATTCACTNTGCTCTTGTTACACAGTAAATGAATATGGCTGACATCACCACTATTTTTGCTAGAAATGTATTGTATCTAAAAATGCATTACAGATGGGCAGAAGAAATAAACAGACATTTTTCCAAAGAGGAAATGCAGATAGTCAACAGGCCATCATAGCAGCATTATTTGGAATTCACTGCAGTATTATTTGCAGTTTCCAAGATAGAGAAGCAGCCTAAGTGTCCATCAGTAGATGAATGGATAAAGAAGATGTGGTACATATATATAATGGAATATTACATACCTGCTCAGTCATGTCCGACTCATTGTGACCCCATGGACTATAGCCTGCCAGGCTCCTCTGTCTATGGTATTCTCCAGGCAAGAACGTTATAGTGGATTGCCAGTTCCTGCTCCAACAATAGAATACCAGACAACCATAAAAGAGAAAGAAAATTGGTCATTTGCTGCAACTTGGATGGATTTGGAGGGCATTATGTTAAGTGAAGTAAGTCAGAAAGAGAAAGACAAATACTGTGAGATATCATATATGTGTTCAATCTAAAAAATACAACAAGCTACTGAATATAACAAAGAAGGAGATTTACAGATATAGAGACCAAACTAGTGTTTACCACTGGGTTCATCGAGGGGTGACACAGGAATGATGAAGCAGGTGGCACAAATTCTTGGATATAAGACAAGCTCAAAGATGTATTGTATGGCATGCAGAATAAAGCCAGGATTTTGTAATAACTGGAAATGGAATGTAGCCTATAAAAATGCATTAAAAATTTAAAAATACATTAAAAATAGAATTGTATGTAGGCAAATAATAAATACCTTCTCGATGAGCAAATTTTAGAATAAATAGCTGCTTCTTTATAATGTACTGTACTTTTTAAGTTTTATACACTGAGCATATTACTGCAGTGAGAGTCAAAATAAAAGTGGGGGGAGGTACTTTCCCAGCCAACAAACATATAAATACAGTTGGTGGGACAGCTTTTCTGAATCAATTTAGAAATTGCCAAGTTATTTGTATTCTCCAAAGGATAAACTTAGGATCACTTTCAAACACAAAGCTTTTGGAACACAAAGAATATTAGTATGCCTATAGACATAAAATGAACATATAATTAATTTATAGGGCTTTTTTTCCCATTTATCTATATCTTCAAAAATGTGGAATGAAAATATGTGAGTAGAAATTGAACTTCAAACCATTTATTTGCTTTAAAAAAAATCCACCAAATCACTGTCAGAGGCTTACTTAAATATCTTAAAGACCAATAAATAAAGCTATAAGTAAGAGGTAACAACACTGGTCAAATATTGCTATAAACATAAACCACATACTAAATCTTGTGGGAGTTGTTCCTGTAGGGCAGCAGTGCCCAGTGTTTTTGGCACCAGGGACCAGTTTCCTGGAAGACAATTTTTTTCATGGACTATGGCCAGGGGGAGAGGGGTGTAGTTTCAGGATGATTCAAGTATATTACATTTATTGAGCACTTTATTTTTATTATTATTACATCAGCTCCAACTGAGACCATTAAGCATTAAATCCTAGAGGTAGGAGACACCCACTCTAGGATATCTCTGGAGGAAGATTTTCATAAACAAATATTTTTTTAAAATATTCAATAAAACTGAGCAAATAGGAAGTTGGTTATTCCCTAGAGTTCCTTCATAAAATGGATGGTGGCAAAACATTTTACATGTTTCTCTGTATGTGTGTATGCACATATGAGCACATACATGCATTCGTTTATCACTTAAAACAAATTAAAGGAATTTTTAATTTTTCTATCTCAATTCTAGGAGAATAACATACTCAAACAGAAACCGGTAGAATAACTTTTGATTGAATATTTTTAAAAGATGTTTGGGAAATAAAGAGGATCTGTACAGTCTATGTAATTTCTCCCACCATCAAGGAACTATGCAGAGCAGGAGAGAAAGATTCCCAAAGGTAAATTTTTTGACATCAAGAATGATCTCCCTTTGGGAATTTGAAAGGAGAATTAGGCTCAATTAAATTATGTATAGGTTATGCAAAGAGGATAATTATCTCGCTCATTACCATTGCAGTAAGGAATCATAGCAGATACTTCTACCAGAGTTAATAATCAACTGGAAAGATGCTTTAACCATTTCCACATTTGAAATCTCTTATTTTCCCTCCTTGTTGACAATTCTACTTTAGATAGGTAATGCTTGTACTTGCGGATGCACACTGTAACCAACACAGACACTTACATTTGATAGATCAACAGAGTAACTGCATGTCTGTGATCTTCCATTATTTTCTGGCCCTCAGCTGTGTTATTCGTTAGCACTCTGCTTATATGTTTGTTGTTGTTCACACTCAGTCATGTCTGACTCTGTAACCCTATGAACTTCAGTATGCCAGGTTTCCCTGTCCTTTGCCATCTCCCAGAGCTTGCTCAAACTCATGTCCAGTGAGTCAATGATGCCATCCAATCATCTTGTCCTCTGTCATCCCCTTCTCCTCCTACCCTCAATCTTTCCATTGCGGATGCACACTGTAATCAACACAGACCCTTACATTTGATAGATCAACAGAGTAACTGCATGTCTGTGATCTTCCATTATTTTCTGGCCCTCAGCTGTGTTATTCATTAGCACTCTGCTTATATGTTTGTTGTTGTTCACACTCAGTCATGTCTGACTCTGTAACCCTATGGACTTCAGTATGCCAGGTTTCCCTGTCCTTTGCCATCTCCCAGAGCTTGCTCAAACTCATGTCCAGTGAGTCAATGATGCCATCCAATCATCTTGTCCTCTGTCATCCCCTTCTCCTCCTACCCTCAATCTCTCCCAGCATCAGAGTCTTTTCCAATGAATTAATTATTTTCATCAGTTAGCCAAGGTATTGGAGCATCAGCTTCAGCATGAGTCCTGCTAATGAATACTAAGGATAGATTTCCTTTAGGATTGACTGGTCTGATCTCCTCACAGTCCAAGAGACTTTTAAGATTCTTCTCCAACACCACAGTTCAAAAGCATCAGTTGTTTGTCATTCAGCCTTCTTTATGGTCCAACTCTCACATCTATACACAACTACTGGAAAAACTATAGCTTTGACTATACAGGCCTTTGCTGGCAAAATAATGTCTCTGCTTTTTAATACACTGTCTAGGTTTGTCATAGCTTCAGTGTTATTGCCTGGGAAATCTCATGGATAGTGGAACATAAAGGGCTACTGTCCATGGGGTCATGAATGAATTGGACATGACTGAGAGACTAAGCACAGCACAGCACAGTACATATATGTCTCTTGCACCAGAAACTGTATGACTGATATATCTCTACTATTTCATTATATTATTTTAAATCATTAAATTAAAATTAAATTAAAAATTTGTGTGGGTATATTTCTGAGTTCTCCATTCTGTTCCATTAATATATGTGACTTACCCCTCTGCCAGTACTATGTTATCTTACAGGTTTATTATAAGACAATATCAAACAGTATGATCCTAGTTATTTTATTCTTCTTTGTCAAGATATTTTGGGAGGCTTTTACTTTTTTATCCTAGGGTCCATGATTTTGTGTAAAGATAATTTTTTTTTCATGTCAATAAAAATTCCTACTGAAATTTTGGTATGAATAGCATTAAGACTGGAATCAATTTAGGAAGAATTGATATATTTGCTATGTCAAGTTTCTTTTTTTTAATATCCAATTAGGTCAAATTACAGACATAAACTTCATCAAATTTGATGCAGCACATTTGGGAACACTGATGTAAACCTCCCACTTTCTAACTGCTTCCTATTCTTCAATCTTAATTTATTCCCAAACTTAAAATAACTTAGACTACCGTAAAAAGTACTCATCAGCTGGACTGATTAATTATTCACTGTGCACCGACATCTTTTTTTGTTGATTTATATAGTTTATTTCCATGTAGTAAGTTTGTGTGTTAGTCACTCAGTCATATCCAACTCTACAACTCCAAGGACTGTAGCCTGCCAGGATGCTCTGTCCTTGGAATTCTCCAGAAAAAAATAATGGAGTGAGGTTGCCATTCCCTTCTCCAGGGGATCTTCCTGACACAGAGATCAAACCCAGGTCTCCTGTATTGCTGGCAGATTTTTATACTCTTAACCACCAGGGAAGACCATACACTCAGTCAATTCAGTTGCTCAGTTGTGTCTGACCTTTTGCAACCCCTTGAACCACAGCACACCAGGCCTCCCTGTCCATCACCAACTGCGGAAGTCTATCACAAACTGCCAGAGTCTACCCAGACCCATCTCCATTGAGTCGGTGATGACATCCAGCCATCTCATCCTCTGTTGTCCCCTTCTCATCCTGCCCTCAATCATTCCCAACATGAGGGTCTTTTCAAATGAGTCAGCTCTTCGCATCAGGTGGCCAAAGTATTGGATTTTCAGCTTCAACATCAGTCTTTGCAGTGAAGGCCCAGGACTGATCTCCTTAAGGATGGACCGGTTGGATCTCCTTGAAGTCCAAGGGACTCTCAAGATTCTGCTCCAACACAACAGTGAAAAAACATCAATTCTTTGGTGCTCAGCTTTCTTCACAGTCCAACTCTAACGTCCATACATGACCACAGGAAAAACCATAACCTTGACTAGACGGACCTTTGTTGGCAAAGTAATGTCTCTGCCTTTTTAATATGCTGTCTAGGTTGGTCATAACTTTCCTTCCAAGGAGTAAGCATCTTTTAATTTTATGGCTGCAGTCACCATCTGCAGTGATTTTGGAGCTTCCAAAAATAAGGTAAGCCACTGTTCCCATTGTTTTTCCATCTATTTGCCATGAGATGGGACTGGATGCCATGATCTTAGCTTTCTGAATGTTGAACTTTAAGCCAACTTTTTCACTCTCCTCTTTCAATTTAATCAAGAGGCTTTTTAGTTCCTCTTCACTTTCTGCCATAAGGGTGGTGTCACTGCATATCTGAGGTTATTGATATTTCTCCCAGCATTCTTGATTTCAGCTTGTGCTTCCTCTAGCCCAGTATTTCTCATGATGTACTCGGCGTATAAGTTAAATAAACAGGGTGACAATATACAGCCCTGACGTACTTCTTTTCCTATTTGGAACCAGTCTATTGTTCCATGTCCAGTTCTAACTGTTGCTTCTTGACCTGCATACAGATTTCTCAAGAGGCAGGTCATATGGTCTATTATTCACATCTCCTTCAGAATTTTCCACAGTTTATTGTGATCCACACAGTCAAAGACTTTGGCATAGTCAATAGAGCAGAAATAGATGTTTTTCTGGAACTCTCTTGCTTTTTCTATGATCCAGCAGATGTTGGCAATTTGATCTCTGGTTCCTCTGCCTTTTCTAAAACCAGCTTGAACATCAGGAAGTTCATGGTACACATATTGCTAAAGCCTGGTTTGGAGAATTTTGAGCATTACTTTACTAGCATTTGAGATGAGTGCAATTGTGCGGTAGTTTGAGCATTCGTTTGCATTGCCTTTCTTTGGGATTGGAATGAAAACTGACCTTTTCCAGTCCTGTGGCCACTGCTGAGGTTTCCAAATTTGCTGGTATATTGAGTGCAGCACTTTCACAGCATTATCTTTTGGGATTTGAAAGAGCTCAACTGGAATTCCATCACTTCCACTAGCTTTGTGTGTAGTGATTTCCTAAGGCCCACTTGACTTCACATTCCAGGATGTCTGGCTCTATGTTAGTGTGAGTGATCACATCATCGTGATTATCTGGGTCATGAAAAAAATTTTTTTTTAATTGTATAGCTCTTATGTGTATTTTTGCCACCTCTTCTTAATATCTTCTGCTTCTGTTAGAACCATACCATTTCTGTCCTTCACGGAACCCACCTTTGCATTAATTGTTCCTTTGATATCGCTAATTTTCTTGAAGAGATCTCTAGTCTTTCCCATTCTATTGTTTTCCTCTATTTCCTTGCATTGATCACTGAGGAAGGCTTTCTTATCTCTCCTTGCTATTCTTTGGAACTCTGCATTCAAATACTTATATCTTTCCTTTTCTCCTTTGTTTTCTCTTCTCTTCTTTTCACAGGTACTTGTAAGGCTTCCTCAGACAACCACTTTGCCTTTTTCCATTTCTTTTTCTTGGGGATATAATAAGTTATGCCAAATTAAATTAGATCATGGTCATAAAGGCCCTATGACTCTTGAATACTATGATCAATTACATGCCTTTTAACTGAATACTAATACTAATTTACTTTTGCTTGTGCATATTTTTACCATGTTATAGTTACTCTATTGGAGAAGGAAATAGCAACACACCCCAGTGTTCTTGCCTGGAGAATCCCAGGGATGGGGAAGCCTGGTAGGCTGCCGTCTATGGGGTTGCACAGAGTCAGACATGACTGAAGCGAGAATCGTCGTCATCGTCGTATCAATGAGACGTAACAAAAAGGGAGTCATTTACGGGTTATTAATAGCAAAGTAAAAAAGAACAGTCTTTTTTACACGTTCCCCTTTATAAAAGAAACTGATCTAAAAAAACTGACCAAAATTATACGGTACAATAGAAATGTCTTTTAAAATCATTTTAAACATTATAAACAGGATTTGATGTGGGGAGTAGGTTCCATTCTTCGTCACCGACGTCAAACGACCTCGTCGGCACTTCTCTGTGGGGTATAGGTTCCATTGAGAAACCCAAATAAGATGGCAGGTGTTGAAAGAGGGCATCAGAGGCCAGACACACTTAAACCATAATCACAGAAAACTAGTCATTCTGATCACATGGACCACAGCCTTGTCTAACTCACTGAAACTAAGCCATGCCATGTGGGGCCACCCAAGATGGGCAAGTCATGGTGGAGAGGTCTGACAGAATGTGGTCCACTGGAGAAAGGAATGTCAAGCCACTTCAGTATTCTTGCCTTGAGAACCTCATGAACAGTACAAAAAGACCAAATGATGGGATACTGAAAGAGGAACTCCCCAGGTCGGTAGGTGCCCAATATGCTATTGGAGATCAGTGGAGAAATAACTCCAGAAAGAATGAAGGGATGGAGCCAAAGCAAAAACAATACCCAGTTGTGCATGTGACTGGTGATAGAAGCAAGGTCCGATGCTATAAGGAGCAATATTGCAAAGGACCTGGAATATTAGGTCCATGAATCAAGGCAAATTGGATGTGGTCAAACAGGAGATGGCAAGAGTGAATGTGGACACTCTAGGAATCAGCAAACTAAAATGAATTGGAATGGGTGAATTTAAACTCAGATGACCATTGTATCTACTACTGCGGGCAGGAATCCCTCAGAAGAAATGGAGTAGTCATCATGGTCAACAAAGGAGTCCAAAATGCAGTACTTGGATGCAATCTCAAAAACCACAGAATGACCTCTGTTTCCAAGGCAAACCATTCAATATCACGGTAATCCAAGCTTATGCCCCAACCAGTAACACTGAAGAAACAGAAGTTGAAGGATTCTATGAAAACCTACAAGACCTTTTAGAACTAACACCTAAAAAAGATGTCTTTTTCATTATATGGGGCTGGAAAGCAAAAGTAGGAAGTCAAGAAACACCTGGGGTAACAGGCAAATTTGGCCTTGGAATATGGAATGAAGCAGGGCAAAGGCTAATAGAGTTTTGCCAAGAGAACGCACTGGGCATAGCAAACACCCTCTTCCAACAACATGAGAGAAGACTCTCCACATGGACATCACCAGATGGTCAACACTGAAATCAGATTGATTATATTCTTTGCAGCCAAAGACTGAGAAGCTCTATACAATCAGCAAAAACAAGACCAGGAGTTGACTGTGGCTCAGATCATGACCACCTTATTGCCATATTCAGATTAAATTGAAGAAAGTAGAGAAAACCACTAGACCATTTAGGTATGACCTAAATCAAACCCCTTATGATTATACAGTAGAAGTGAGAAAGATTTAAGGGACTAGATCTGATAGACAGAGTGCCTGACGAATTATCGATGGAGGTTCATGACATTGTACAGGATATAGGGATCAAGAACATCCCCATGGAAACGAAATGCAAAAGAGCAAAATGGCTGTCTGAGGAGGGCTTTCAAATAGCTGTGAAAAGAAGAGAAGTGAAAAGCAAAGGAGAAACGGAAAGATATAAGCATGTGAATGCAGAGTTCCAAAGATTAACGAGGAGAGATAAGAAAGCCTTCCTCAGTGATCAATGCAAAGAAATAGAGGAAAACAACAGAATGGGAAAGACTAGAGATTTCTTCAAGAAAATTAGAGATACCAAGGGAACATTTCATGCAAAATTGGGCTCGATAAAGGACAGAGATGGGATGGACCTAACAGAAGCAGAAGATATTAACAGGTGGCAAGAATACACAGAAGAACTTTACAAAAAAATCTTTATCACCCAGATAATCTCGATGATATGATCACTCACCTAGAGCCAGACACCCTGGAATGTGAAGTCAAGTGGGCCTTAGAAAGCATGACTATGAACAAAGCTAGTGGAGGTGATGGAATTCCAATTGAGCTCTTTCAAATCCTGAAAGATGATGCTGTTAAAGTGCTGCACTCAATATGCCAGCAAATTTGGAAATCTCAGCAGTGGCCACAGGACTGGAAAAGGTCAGTTTTCATTCCAATCCCAAAGAAAGGCAACGCAAACGAATGCTCAAACTACTGCACAGTTGTTCTCATCTCACATGCTAGTAAAGTAATGCTCAAAATTCTCCAAGCCAGGCCTCAGCAATACATGTACCGTGAACTTCCATATATTCTAGCTGGTTTTAAAAATGGCAGAGGAACCAGATATCCAATTGCCAACATCCTCTGGGTCATCAAAAAAGCAAGGGGGTTCCAGAAAAACATCTATTTCTGCTTTATTGACTATGCCAAAGCCTTTGACTGTGTGGATCACAATAAACTGTGGAGAATTCTGAAAGGGATGGGAATACCAGACCACCTGACCTGCCTCTTGAGAAACCTATATGCAGGTCAGGATGCAACAGTTAGAACTGGACATGGAACAGACTGGTTCCAAATAGGAAAAGAAGTACGTCAGGGCTGTATATTGTCACCCTGCTTATTCAACTTATACGCCGAGTACAGCATCAGAAATGCTGGGCTGGAAGCACACAAGCTGGAATCAAGATTGACGAGAAAAATATCAATAACCTCACATATGCAGATGACACCACCCTTAGGCAGACATTGAAGAGGAGCTAAAAAACCTCTTGATGAAATTGAAAAAGTTGGCTTAAAACTCAACATTCAGAAAATGAAGATCATTGCATCTGGTCCCATCACTTCATGGGAAATAGATGGGGAAACAGTGGAAACATTATCAGACTTTATTTTGGGGGGCTCCAAAATCACTGCAGATGGTGATTGAAACCACGAAATTAAAAGACACTTACTCCTTGGAAGGAAAGTTATGACCAAGCTAGATAGCATGTTCAAAAGCAGAGACATTACTTTGCCAACAAATGTCCATCTAGTCAAGGCTATGGCTTTTCCCTTGGTCATGTATGAATGTGAGAGTTGGACTGTGAAGAAAGCTGAGTGCCAAAGAATTGATGCTTTTGAACTGTGGTGTTGGAGAAGACTCTTGAGAGTCCCTTGGACTGCAAGGAAATCCAACCAG
Organism: Cephalophus harveyi; assembly: GCA_006410635.1. Taxonomy (NCBI): domain Eukaryota; kingdom Metazoa; phylum Chordata; class Mammalia; order Artiodactyla; family Bovidae; genus Cephalophus; species Cephalophus harveyi. Next base: position 78,225 of record SJYT01001239.1, on the reverse strand, counting down.
TTCATTCTAAAGGAGATCAGTCCTGGGTGTTCTTTGGAAGAACTGATGCTAAAGCTGAAACTCCAATACTGTGGCCATCTCATGCAAAGAGTTAACTCATTGGAAAAGACTCTGATGCTGGGAGGGATTGGGGGCAGGAGGAAAAGGGGACCACAGAGGATGAGATGGCTAGATGGCATCACCAACTTAATGGATATGAGTTTGAGTAAACACCAGGAGCTGGTGATGGACAGGGAGGCCTGGCATGCTGCAGTTCATGAGGTCGCAAAGAGTCGGACACGACTGAGCAACTGAACTCAACTGAACTGAATATTTGATAACTTTTAGAATTTTACAATTTAATTTGAAATATCTGTAATTATTTGCTTTGCTTTCATTGTTTTTATTATGGGTGTCTGAGAAGAGAGTTAGCACAAAATCTGTGGCTTCTATTCCATGAAATATGTTGAGATTTGCTTTATTACATAACATATAACTAATCTCATATTTTAGATGATTGCTACGTTCAACATATTGTATTCAACATTAACTTCCCTGGTGGCTCAGATGGTAAACTGTCTGCCTACAATGTGGGAGACCCGGATTCAATACCTGGGTGGAAAGGTCTCCTGAAGGAGGAAATGGCAACCCACTCCAGTATTCTTGCCTGGGAAATCCTATGAATGGAGGAGACTGGTAGGCTACAGTCCATGGGGATGCAGAGTCAGACAAGACTGAGCTACTTCACTTTAATTTTCGCTGTATATGTTATCTAAATATCCCCTAACTTTAACATCTACTCTTGTACTTGTAAAAAGCCCTGAATATATGAAGGAAATTTACATTCCAGAGTAAGCCTGCTCAGTTTTAAAGAAGAGCAATCATTTTTTTCAGTTCTTAGATCTACATGCAAATGTCTTTAATGGAGTATACATTTTATTCAAAATTTATAAAAGTAGGAGTTTATTAGTTTTCCATAATTCACATATGTTCAGCAATATAGTCTATTCCTGCATATTTTCTTCTTATTTACACTAGGTATCTGTAAACAATTTTTATAAAGGGACAGGTAGTAAATCATTTCACTATCATGGGCTTCTTTCACAACTGGTCACCTCTAACATGGTAATATGAAAGCAGCCATAGATGGTGTGTAAAGAACTCAGCATAAACATTTTCCAATAACATTTTACTTACAAAAGAAGCACTGAGATAAATCTGGGTGAGAGGGCTTGTTTGCAGACCCCTGACCTACATAATCATTCTGCATAGCCTACGAGATGGAATGTGAAATCACACCCTTTTTTTTTTTTCTTATCATTTTAAGGAATTTTTTTATAGTGAGGTTGATAAGACACTCTTACTGAGTAGAAATACATAAATATATGAGAATATTTTCATACAAATCAGAATTCTTGTATTTTTTAATGCATTTTAAGAGTATAAGACTAGCAATTTAAAGCCTAAAGTGTTTTGTTTGTTTGTTTTGGAGCCTTGTCTTGTAGAGATGCATATTTACTTTCAAATCATATATTCCTATTTATTTTTGATTGTTTAAATGTTAATATTTTCAAACTTACATGCTTTTACATTGATTACTGTTGACCAGTCAATATTCTAGGCGCTATACCCATAGCAATTGATATATTTTTCAAAAAGCCCTTTAAGTATTTACAATTAGAAAAGCCATTTAATAAATGAAGAAATTAAAGCTGAGGTTCAAGCTTATGCTGCCTGGCTCTGGCCTTAATGGCCAAAGGGTTTAATCATTTCAATTAATCATTTATCTGGTAAACAGACATTTATTAACCACATTTGTTTCTATGACACTTCATGTGCATTATCAGAATGGTCAAAGTCAGATTTTGTTCATTGCATCATTTTCTGATCAAGAACAACTCTGTAATGAATTCAAGGAAAGCCAGAAATATCAATCAAAGATTTTTAAGATGACTAGAGTTATTCTTGGGAGGAAAAGTGAATTCTGTAATTTTATTTTAATATATAGCATGATAATGACAAAAAGTATTACCAGCTCATTTTCATTTTCCTGAAATAAGGAAAGAAGCTAAACTGATCAATATCAAATTTATTGAAAGCCATTTGAAAAGAAGCTATTGAAATTGGGAAGCATACAGGATGTGACACCTTACTTAAAAGGACATAATTGGATGGCCTCAAAAGATCTCTTTCCACTTTGAAGCATAACTGATAAAAACAATAAAAATTTTGTGCTATGCTTTTACTAATAATAATCTTAAAATTATTTTTGAAATGTTGGTAAGTTATTTAGATCTGCTTAACAGTTTTAGCTTCTCTGGTAGCTCAACTGGTAAAGAATCTGCCTGAAATGCAGGACACCCTGATCTGATTTCTGGATTGGGAAGATTTGCTGGAGAAATTATAGGCTACCCACTCTAGTATTCTTGGGCTTCCCTGGGTTTCAGATGGTAAATAATCTGCCTGCAATGCAGGAGACATGGGTTTGATCCCTGGGTAGGGAAGATCCCCTGGAGAAGGGAATGGCTACCCACTCAAGGACGTTGTTTAACTAAAGCTTCATTGTGCTAAATTGTCTACAAGTGGGCCCAATACTGTAAACTAGGTTCCAGAAGTGCATAAGGAGGGGCTACCATCTATGGGGTCACACCGAGTCAGACACAACTGAAGTGACTTAGCAGCAGCAGCAGCAGCAGTGAATATTTGGTTGTATAGAGGACATGGCTTATTAGTGTATTGATTTAAAATTTTCCATAATCCTAAGTTTATACATGTTCACACACAAACCATATATAGAATTGTTTTTCATATGCTTTTACTCTTTATTAAGGAAGTGAGAGGGATGTATAACTCTGGTTTTCTAATAAAGAAATGAATAGTAATTTCATGTGGGGAGTGATGGATAATTAAAGATAAAAAGCTTAAAATAAACTTAGCAATAAACAAGTAGTTAGGCTTAGATTTAACAATGGTTTCCTGTGGTCATGTATGGATGTGAGAGTTGGACTGTGAAGAAGGCTGAGCGCCGAAGAATTGATGCTTTTGGACTGTGGTGTTGGAGAAGACTCTTGAGAGTCCCTTGGACTGCAAGGAGATCCAACCAGTCCATTCTGAAGGAGATCAGCCCTGGGATTTCTTTGGAAGGAATGATGCTAAAGCTGAAACTCCAGTACTTTGGCCACCTCATGTGAAGAGTTGACTCATTGGAAAAGACTCTGATGCTGGGAGGGATTGGGGGCAGGAGGAGAAGGGGACGACCGAGGATGAGATGGCTGGATGGCATCATGGACTCGATGGACGTGAGTCTGAGTGAACTCCGGGAGATGGTGATGAACAGGGAGGCCTGGCGTGCTGCGATTCATGGGGTCGCAAAGAGTCGGACACGACTGAGCGACTGAACTGAACTGAACTGAATGATATCAGCTACTTCTAGGATCAACTTTTTCTCTTCTGAAAAATATATACACAAACTTTTTCACATGTAATAAAACTATTAATAGCAATACTTAATAAGGGAGTGTATAATTGTATTATTAGCAAAATTAAACAGTATAAATAAGTATTGCTATCACTGTTGGTCAGTCACCAAGTCCTGTCTGACTCTTCACAACCCCATGAACTCCAGCATTCCAGGCTTCCCTGTCTGTCACTATCTCCTGGAGTTTTCCCAAGTTCATGTCCATTGCATTGGTTATGCCATCTAACCATCTCATCTTCTGTTACCCTTTACTCTTTCTGCTTTCAATCTTTTCTAGCATCAAGGTCTTTTCCAATGAGTTGATTGTTTGCACCAGGTGGCCAAAGTATTAAAGTTTTGGCCTCAGCGTCACTCTTTCCAATGAATATTGAGGGATTATTTCCTTTAGGATTGACTGATTTGATCTCCTTGCTTTCCAAGGGACTCTCAAGAGTCTTCTCTGATACCACAGTTCAAAAACATCATTCTTCAGTACTCTGGCTCTTTATTATCCAGCTCTCATCCAGCTCTCATATGGACCTCTGTTGACAAAGTAATATCTTTGCTTTTTAACACACTGCATAGGTTTGTAATAGCTTTCCTGACAAGAAACAATAATCTTTAATTTTGTCTTTTAATTCTAATAAATATTACAGAATGTTCCTTTAAAATGCTTTTTTTAACATTTATTTTTTATTTTTTTTACTTTACAATATTGTGTTGGTTTTGCCATACATCAACATGAATCCGCCATGGGTGTACATGTGTTCGCCATCCTGAACCCCTCTCCCACCTCCCTCCCCATACCATCCCTCTGGTTCATCCCAGTGCACCAGCCCCAAGCATCCTGTAATGTTTTATAGACAGAAATATATATATATATTTATATATATATATAAAAATTAATAAGCTTAGCAAAAGTGTTTAGCAAAAGTCATGGGAGAAATATAGTATTGGGTATGTTCCCCAAATATGTGAGCCTGGTGGGCTACAGTTCGTGGGGTAGCAAAGAGGTGGACATGACTGAGCACACCCATACACATGAGTTATTAATAGAACAAGACTACTTTTTCAGCATTAACATTATAATTTACTAAAGTCACAAAAAAAGAGTTATACTTATATATATATAAATTAATAAGCTTAGCAAAAGTGTTTAGCAAAAGTCATGGGAGAAATATAGTATTGGGTATGTTTCCCCAAATATGTGAGCCTGGTGGGCTACAGTCCGTGGGGTAGCAAAGAGGTGGACATGACTGAGCACACCCATACACATGAGTTATTAATAGAATAAGACTACTTTTTCAGCATTAACATTATAATTTACTAAAGTCACAAAAAAAGAGTTAAAATAATTTCTAATTTTTAGTAAATATCTTGTATATAGGTTTAGGAATACATAGGCAGTCCTCTACTATATTATCCAAGAAAAAGAGTTCAACACCACTAAACTGGCTATACAAGTAATGTTAAATTGACTTCTCAAAGCAGAAAAGACCAAAATCAGAAATATGAAAGTGATAAAAAAAAAATTAAAAATCTCTGGTAAAGTAAAACATACAGTAGAGAATGAATCAATCACTTATAAGGCTATTAAGAAGCTTAAAAGACAGCAGTAAAGTCAACTATATCTTCAATAAATTATTATGGGATGTACAAGACAGAAAGATGCAAAATTTGACAAAAATAACATTTAAAGTGGGAAGGAGGAATAAAAATGTAGGCTGGTTAGAATCGGTTTGAATTTAAGAGATCATAAACTTAAAATAAGTACATGTATATTGTTGAATGTAAACTTCATGGTAATTATAAACCTAAAACTTGCAACATACATACAAACATACATAAAGATGAAGGACTCTATACATAACACTGAAGATAGCTATCAAATCATATAGGAAGAGAGTAAAAGATGAACACTACCAACACTAATACCACTGCCAATAAAAATACAAAAACAACTGGAAAATATTCAACAAAATGGCAGTAAGTATATGCCTATAAATAATTACTTTAAATGTAAATGGACACAATACCCCAATTAAAAGACATAGAGTGGCTGAATGAATAAAAGAAGAAAAGACCCATGCATATGCTACCTACAAGTAACTCACTTCAGATCTAAAAGCACATTAAGACTGAAGGTGAGCAGATGGAAATTGATATTTCACTCAAATGGGAAAAAAAAGGAAGCTATATACCTACGTCAGACAACATAGACTTTAAAACAAGTATTGTAAGAAGAGGCAAAGAAGAACATTGTATAAAATAAAGGGATCAACCGAACAAGATAATTTAGCAATTGTATATATACATGCAATCAGCAAAGGAGCATCCAAATTCATAAAACCAATATTAACAAATATAGAGGGGAAAATTGACATTAATACAATAATACTAGGGGGCTTTAACATCACAGTTATATCAATGAATAAATCATCAGACTGAATATCAATAAGGAAATGTTGTCATTAACACATTAGATTACATGGATAAAAGACAGACTTTTCAATAAGTGGTGCTGCAAAAACTGTACAGCTATATGTAAAAGAATGAAACTAGAACACCTAATAACACTATAAGGTGAAGTCACTCAGTCGTGCTGACTCTTTGCAACCCCGTGGACTGTAACCTACTAGGCTTCTCTGTCCATGGGATTCTCCAGGCAAGAATATTAGAGTGGATTTCCATTTCCTTCTCCAGGGGATCTTCCCAACCCAGGGATCGAACCCGGGTCTCCTGCCTTGGAGGCAGACGCTTTAACCTCTGAGCCACCATGGAAGCCCTAGACAAAAATAAACTCAAAATGGATTAAAGACTTAAATATGAGGCCAGAAACTATAAAGCTCCTAGAGGATACGATAAACAGCGTACTCTTTGACATAAATCACAGCAAGATCATCTGTGGCCCACTTTCTAGAATAATGAAAATAAAAACAGAAATAAACCAAGTAGGACCTAATTAAACTTAAAAATTAAAACTTAAGAAGAAAAAAAAAACTCTCAGAATGGGAGAAAATAATAGCAAATGAATCTACTGAAAAAGAAGCAATCTCCAAAATACACAAGTAGCTCATATTGCTCAATAGGAGAAAAACAAACAGCCCAATCAAAGAGAGGGCAGATGACCTAAACAGACGTTTTTTCAAAGAAAACAAACAGATGGCTAATAAACACATGAAAAAATACTTAACATCACTCATTATTAGAGAAATGAAAATAAAAATTACAATGAGGTATCAACTCACACTGGACAGAATGGCCATCATCAAGAAATCTACAAATAATAAATGCTGGAGAGAGTGTGGTAAAAAGGAAGGCTCTTGCCCTGTTGGTGGGAATGAAAATTGATACAGCCACTATGGAGAACAGCACAGAGATTCCTTAAAAATCTAGGAATAAAATTACCATATCACCCAGTTGCCGGGAGCCAGGGTGAGGAATCCTGCCCATGGCAAAGGTCATGAGGAAGGAAGCCCGACAAAAAGCAAAGGCATGATCTGCCTTCAGGGGTTCCCCTGAGTTTTCCTGAACATCTACTCCCAAAAACCAGAGTCGGCCTGATTTTATTGTACTGTGCTTTTCCACTCTTCTGACACTCCCTGGAAAAATTAACTTAGAGTTAACAGTCTCCTGCATATAATAAGAGTGTTTCAATCCAAAAACCCCCGCTGATGGCTCTCTAACTTGCCTTACCCGGACTTTTACAACAACTAAGCATGTGATTGTTTACAGCCCCCCTAGCTGTGAGAGGCACGGGAAGCGCTGGTGTAAGATTTCACTGTTGAGCCAATGCTTGTTGCTAAGTTCCCATATCTCTTATCCACTGTGCACCTGGGAGCACATTCATTAACATAGAATGTAAGAAAAAACAAGTGTAGCCTTGAAACTGACCACATCAGACTTTTGAGCTAATTGGTTCTTTCTTTGTTGTAACTCACTGCACCTTTGCTTGTGAAAATGTAACTTTTTTTGATACTTTCTGAGGCTGACATAGATTAGAAATATAAAGAAAAAACACTTCAAGGGAAAATAAGTTTTCTGGTTGAGCAGCCTTTATCCAAAGAGGGTCTTAAAATGTTTCACAGGCCTCCAAGGCCAGAAGACAATGTACACAACATCATTTGTGGGAAAAGTATAAAAGTCCTTTTAAAAAATAAAGTTATTGGGGCCTCGCTCACTAAAGCAGCTTGGTCTCCCTGTGTCTTCTCTATTTTCTGGCTGAATTCCCATCTGGAGCGTGGAGGCTCACCATGTCTACTTACTTGCCCTGGCTTCTAAGACCCACACAAAAGGGAGCCCAAGGCGGGGCATCCTCCACTATTCAAATGGGCACTGGTGGCCTAACGCAGATGGTGCAAACCTCTTGTCTCAATGGCTGAATTCCCATCTGGAGCGTGGAGGCTCACCATGTCTACTTACTTGCCCTGGCTTCTAAGACCCACACAAAAGGGAGCCCAAGGCGGGGCATCCTCCACTATTCAAATGGGCGCTGGTGGCCTAACGCAGATGGTGCAAACCTCTTGTCTCAAGGTTTTATTAGTTCTCCACGTAAACCAAGTTATTCAGCCTCTTTTCTCCACTAATTTTCCTACTACACTATTCTTTCCTAATCTAATCTTATATTTCTAATTAAATAAAACTCTCCTCGCTGACTCCTTCTCCCCTTCGAATTCCCTGGATCCACTGGGGCTGAACCCCGGCAAGTGGCACCTGAACAGGCTATTCGAAGGTAGGTTCTTAGGAGCAAATGCTCCCCCCAGAGCACTCTCTGTTGCTCCCCCAAGAGTGATTTAATCACTCCCTCCAGAATACTTTCATTTATTCCCCCAGTGTTGAGTTTTCAGGATGGATAGGACCCCACTCAGGGTGCTGCAGAGCCCCCTGTAGGATAAACAGGGTGAGTAGGAATAGGAAGTGTTGAAAAGTTTAAGGGAAACCTGGTTTTCTAGAGGTTGAAAGAAACCTGCTTTCTTTAGGTTGAAAAGAAAACCCCCCTTGGCTAAGGTAAAACATTTGTCAAGGCAGGCTTTTCTATAAATCTTAATTTTCTGACACGGGTAACAATGAGTCAAAAGAACAACAACTCTTTATAGATGTAATTTTGCAACTCTTAAACAAAAGAGAAATTAAAGATATAAAGGCTAGTGTTCAATTTCTTTTAAAATTTGTACAAGAACAATGTCCTTGGTTTCCAGAAAAAGGCACTGTTGATTTAGATACTTGGGTGAAGCTAGGAAAACAGTTAAAAACTTATTATACTTTGCATGAGCCAGAAAAAGTTCCTGCAAATGCTTTTGCTCTGTAAAATATGATTAAAAATGTTCTGGACCCCTGTCATGAGGCTGTTAGATAGCCTATGGGAGAGGCTATAGTGGTGGATGGTAGTGGGTCTCCACCTTCTATGCAGATCATATTTTCTGCCATTGACAAAGAAAAGGAGGGAGATTTCCTCCCGAGAAAGGAGAGTGCTTACAGGACGCTGCGGCCGAACACCCTGGCAAGCTCCCTCTCCCTCTACGCAAACCTTTAAAAATTTATCCAACATTTTCTGATTTAAGGCGACCACCACAGTCTCTGCTTGCGCCTCCCCAGGGCTTAAGAACTCCCCACTTTGCCTCCAAAGTCTCCCAGAACATTGCTTAAGGTTGAAAAAGATAAGGAAAATATTTTTTAGCAAAATAGCTTTTAAAACAGAGCCTGCTCCTTGCAAAAAAACCCCTCAGGGGGCCTCGCACCCCCCCCCCCACAGGAAAAAAAAAGAGAGAGAGAGAGAAGAGAAAAAGAAAATCAAAAAAGAGAAAAAGAAAGAAAAATAATCGCAATAAGAAGGATTCTACAAATAAAAAATGTTTCTCTTGTGGCCAAATGACACATTTTTGCCGGCAATATCCCCCTAAACAGAGACGGCAAGCTGTGCCAATTAACCCCAGGCTAGGAAAAAAGCAGAGTGAAAAGGAGACTTGGCAACAATATTAACCCCTGATGTGCTGGTTACTCCGATTCCAACAGGAGTGGCTAGCCCCCTGCCTGAGGACATTGTAAGACTTGTGTTAGGGCGTACTTGTTTTCTTTTCAAGGAATTTTGGTGGTGTCTGGTGTAGTAGATTCTGATTATACTGAGGAAATTAAAGTTTTGATCTTGCCACTTGCTAAAACTGTGCCAATTAATAAAGGTCAAAAAATAGCATAGCTTTTGCTTTTACCTTATTATCAGACAAGAAAAACCTTGACTTCTCAAGCTAGGAGCCTCAGAGAATTTAGATCTAGCTTTTGGGGTGCAGAAAATTACAGCTTCTAGACCTTCAAAAGATCTTTTAATTCAAGGATATAAAATGTCAGGGCTGTTAGACACTAAAGCAAATGTTTCTTGCATTGCTGGGAAAGATTGGCCCAGGTTCTGGCCCACACATACTACTGAAAATGAGTTGGGGGGATTAAAGAAAGTGATATGCAGAGTGGGAGTGCTGCAGAGGAAAAGGTAAGGAAGAGTTGAGAACCTTGGAGAGTAGTGAGTTCCCCATTGCTGGAGGTATTCAAACAAAGATTAGATGGTTGCTTGTCATCTAAAAAGCTATAGACCAGATTTAGGTTACAAAAAGATAACTAGAAAAGCCTATAAAGATATTGTGCAACACCTCTTTACTTGCTTCACATATTTAGATCTGCCAAAAGTTTTAAAACTGATAATGCCCCTTTGAAGCTGCAGAAAGATTGTTTACTAACTTTAAATGATTTCCAAAAATTATTAGGGGATATTAATTGGATATGCCCACATTTAAAACTGACTACTGCAGATTTAAAGCCTTTTGTCTGATTGCTTAAAAAACAATCTTAATCCCAGTTCTAAGAGAAAGTTAATTAGTGAGACAGAGTTGACTCTTGTTAAAATAGATGAGGCTTAAAGATCGGTTAATTATGATTAATATTACCAAGAGATGAGATTAAATTATTCTTGCCACAAAACAGGATGTTTGTGACAAGAAGCCCCATTGGTTCCATCTACCAGTGACCCCAAGAAAAATAGCTTTATCTTATCTCAGCTTGGTGGCACAATTAATTTTAAAAAGAAGAAATGGAAGTTTGGAATTTTTTGGAAAACAAGTAACAAATATAGTAATTCCATCCAATAAAGATCAACTACAAGTCTTTCACAAAATAGTGATGATTGGCAAGTTGCCCTGATAGATTTCAGGGGTTAAATTTTGTTTCATTTGCCTTCAAGCCCCCCACAGTAGTTAAAAGCTCAAAAATATTAAATCGGCTGTTTGAGGATACCTGTGAAACTTTCCAACCCTATGTAATTTCTTCGCTCCCCTTTACCCTATGGGAGAGGGACGTGTTGTCTCAAATATGAGTTGGTTGGAAAAGGGATTTCTCAATTTCTTAGTTATCAATAGGTGGTACAATTGACAATACTTTATATATTGTTATAAATATATTTGCCTAATTACAGTTTGCCTAATTAGGTATGGGTATAAGTAAAATACAGTAAAGGTATACTATACCTACTAGTGTTTTAAATTACTAGTGTTTTAAAGGATTACATATAAGGAACATAAACATGGGTTATACAAATATCAATGTTACAGTAACTTCCAGAAGCTACAAGCACAAAGGTATAAATGTCTAAACTGGAAGAAACTTGAAACCCTCATGTTAATTCTTAAATGTAGTATTTCTAACATGTGACAAGACAGATTGGTAGGCAGCCATTTTTGTGCCTTAAAATAACTGGGGGCATAGTTAAAATTTTATACATCAAATGATTGCTAAGGAATGTTGCAGGTGACATGTGGTTATTTTTAGTTTATTTGAAATGTCTTATGGTGAGGATAGGAGGGAGAGCAAATATTTAAAATTTGGAAAACCCTAAACCTTTTGATAAGAAATTGTGGTTTTCACTTATGTTATCTTTAAGGATATGAAAGGTTAATAAATTGGTGTAGTTAAATTGAGCCATAACCATTGGTGATCATGGGGACC